>JARFJB010001237.1:0-257500 GCA_036346205.1 Vesta saturnalis | reverse complement strand
TTTCGGAATGTGGTCTTGCATTAACGTGTTGCAGAATAACACGTTTTCAGTTGATAATCGCTGCACGTTTTTGAATGAAATATTGATTTACTCAATCGAATGTTTCACTATAACTGTTTCATGATTTCAAAATAAACGATTCCGCGTATACTCCACAAAACATACAAATGCGCTTTTTTGGGATATAGACCTGACTTAGCAGGTCTTCATGGAGATTCATTTGGAGAAAGCCTCTGCGTTTTGACTTTTGGATTATAATTTCTCGTCTCCAGTGATCAAGCGATCATAAAATGCTCCTGTATTTTGCTATTAAGGTAATAAGTTGCGTGCGGGACTCAAACACCTACAAATGCTCTTGGAGGGTCATCTTGAGTTGGTTAAGAGCGTTCGGCAAATCCTCGAATGTCTGACTTAGATTTGCCTCTAGGTCCGCCCTTACTTAACACGTCTTAGTGTAAAGATGTTGAAAGTTCAAAATTATCGTATCATAACTTAGAAAACCACCTTTGGCATTTACGAACGTCTAATAGGGTTGCCTTAGTGCCCGCGTTACGTGCTACATAGAGGAGCGGAAATAAAGGAAAAATTTGCCGGTCGGTTTAAGCCGGGATATAAGAGATATTGAGGTTGAATTTGAGCACCAGAAGCTGCTGCCTTAGACAGATGAGGTAATCACTGTGGTTCCAGCTTTTGAACAACAGTATGAGAAAAGAGATAGGTAAACAACCAATAGAAGATAATAGATCGTGTTGGTGTAAGCAAGCCCATAATTCTTGCGATAGAAAAAGCTGTAGAAATGAGAGCAGACTAAGGCTCTGTAAATAGAGCCAGCTGTGCTGCCACTCGAAAGACGAATCTGGTAGTATTCGTAACCAGAACCTAGGTGCTCTCGATGTGGCGACTTCTTGGTTTAGTGCCAGATATGTAGGTGTAGTGTGCGCACGAAGGTGAGAAATTAAAATGTAGTTTAGTAAAACAGCGGATATAGATATTTTTCATTTATCCATCATATTTGTTTTATTTTAATATTACATTCTTTTATGACTAACTTTACATTATCCTTTTACCTGAGATCCTTTTTATCCGAAGTATTTGTACTTTGCGTGTATTTTGATCAGGCACAGTTTTTCTTGATTTAACATGATTATGTTAATATGTTTAATACTTTTGATTTCATATAAATTTTAACAACTTGATTTGATTTTACATATGACTATTACTATTATTATTATTTATTTATTGTGTACATTTGAAAGATTCTTGTGATTGAATATCTTGGTTACCTAAACACAATAGCATTATGCGAATCATATTTTCCTTATTCGTGTAGTTTAAATGTTTTAACTGGTCGACTGCTGATGATGATAGCGTAGCTGTCGAAACGCATTCGATGTTTTTTTTAATTTTGTGCGGTGCGTGGGTGTACTTTGTTTGTTACAGATCCTGCCACAGTACCAGTTTTCCAGATTTTTCATTTAAATGTTTTGATCAATGTGTGCGCGCGCGCGCGCGTGTGTGTGTGTGTGATGTGTGTGCATGTGCTTGTGTGTTCGTGAGTGCGCGTGTGGATATATGTTACTATCCACGATAACTTCAGAACCATTAAAGGAACGTAGGTACTGACATTTCGTATTTCAGCTTGATTTCATTTCTCCTGACTAGGTTTTTGGAGCAATCCAGCGGCGGATAGGGGGTTTATCAACAGCATTTTTTGATAGCATGCGTAATTTAGCGGGAAAATTTTTCCGAAAGTGAAATTTAAGTGTATGTTAAAATGTTTCTGAATATCGTTTGACATCTAGTATCAAACCATAAAATAATTAATCTTGAAAAAGGTAGTAAAGAAATACTACCGAAACGTAGATATTAAAGTATTTATTTCATTTATTACACGAGTTCAAACCCAAAAATGTCTTTTTACTCTAATAATAATACTCGTGGAAGCCTAAATAATAATAATAATTATATATATATATATATATATATATATATATATATATATATATATATAGGCTTATACCGCCATTGGTAACTTTCTTATCAGTAAAAATAGAAAGTTGTTTAAAGTAGCAAACTAGTATCACCAGTAGCATTATTTTATGCTAAAGAATGCAAAAAACAATCGAGCATCGTGTTTCCGAGTTTTTAAGTAAAATAACATTGTATATTATTATTTCTGTTAGAACAACAAATTTTGAACAAAAAAGCCCACAATGATTTTTTTCCTGCGTTAAAAACTAATGAACTGAAACAACTAAATTATCTAGAAATCTCTTATAATAGTACCACCTCATTCTTCAATACACCTTCGTGCACGTTTCTCAACCGCTCGAACTGTCTTTAGCTGGGTCCTAGCATCTGTCTGGTTTAGTACGGTTAGGTTTGGTGTCCGGGGAGACCACTTGTTACTGCCCATTGATTAATAAAAATAGTACTAAAAAGTGATACGTACCTCTGTAATTGTGGGTAGGAGCGTCATTCTGCTGAAAATATAAGATCTACTTCATTTAAGAACCTATCCAGAATTTCCGTCATAAATTCCACATATCTTTCATAAAAGCCATCATAAAAGAAAGGACCAACAATTCGTGAACCAATTAAACACTGAAATGGACCTGTGGACCTCAGAGGTTGTTCAAACAACAGATTTTCCCTCGACCAGTGCAAATGTTATCTTAGTAAACAGTTTTTGTAGGGTGATAAATAATCCCCTTAAAGCTCATTATACGACCCCTAAAGTCCTTCCTGTGGAAATCTGGAAAACATTTAGCTGTATGTCAATAAGTATGAATTCTATCTTATTTTTCTCGCAGAAAGCCTTAATGTTGCTCCAAGATATCCGTACTATCGTCCAAATACGGTTGCAAATATTAATTTTTTCCACGCTTGTTGAAATACATACCTATGTATAATTAACTTCATTTTTTCAAATGAAAACAGCTATTTTTTATATCATTTTCGGATTTTAAATATGTAACCTAAACTCAACAAGTCTTAAGAATTTTACGATTGAGCATTTCAATAACTAAGACCGTATTAGGTGTTTAACTAAGAAGAACTTGTATCTATTGTTTGAGTGATCTTTTTATATTTGTGTAGAAATTCATTCCGTCTCGTAATTCTTTGCCGCCATTCTTAGTACAACTGATGCGATGTAGTTACTGGAATGTTCAATCGTACCAATCTAGAGACCCGTTGAGTTTAGATTAGGACATATTACAAAAAAGATACTTAAAATTTGAAAAAAACACACCACTTAATCCTCTTTAAACGAATTATTATTTGTAGGACGTCCTGTGTATGTATGCACACACACACACACACACACGCGCACACGCACACGCACACACACACACACACACACGCACACGACACCACACACACACACACACACACACACACACACACACACACACACACACACATATATATATATATATATATATATATATATATATATATATATATCAAAATTATGACAATACTTTGCATTGAGTCCAATTACATTTAAACTTAAGCATACTCAAATTAATTAAGAGGCATATGTAAATATGAACCCGCATTCTGTACATTCCATATAAGCCGAAATTAAATATGGTTGTTCCCTGACTGCCCAACGCCATCTTATAAAGCGCCTTGTGGATTTGGTGTAAAGAGATGTTGCCGGTAGTCTCATTGTTGGTATAGTACTAACGCAACACGACGTATGTGTGCGTTTGCGTTTGCGTTTCGTTTGCTTTTGGGTTTGGGTTTGCGTTTGCGTTTGCGTTTGTGTCTGTTTGGGTTTGTGTGTGTGTGTGTGTGTGTGTGTGTGTATGCGTGTGTGCGTGTACGTGTGTCGTGTGTGTGTGTGTGTGTGTGTGTATGCGCGTGGTGCGCACGTGCGTGTTGCGTGGTAGCGTGCGTGCGTGCGAGCGTGCGTGTGTGTGTGGATATGTGGATGTATGCTGGTATCCACGATAACTGCAGAACGACAAAACATACGTATTTCACATTTCGTATTTTATTTTTCCTGGAGCTGGTTAGATCTTGGGAAAAATTTAATGGCGGAGAGGTTGAGTTTATAAGAAGCAGATTTTCCTTATCAAATATTTTTAAAACAAAATTATGTAGAAATCAACGCGCAGCTTTATTGGAATTGTTTGATAACGATATCCATTGCATTTAAGAGTGTCCTCACAACGTTTTAAAAGGTCATATATCATTATCGAGTGATCTGCAGTATCCACCCTTTCAACATAAGCACACATTTAAGACGCTTGTCACACATATGTGGGAGTGTAAACAGGCAAAAGCAGTTTGTCCTACTGAAAAAGATTGTTATTTTAGCGCAACATTTTGTATAGGGCATGCATGCTCCAGATGTTTGTCAAAATTACATTTCCCTGCAGTTATATAGCAAGACGAATAACGTTTAAAACCAAGATGGTTGGCTACAACAAATCGCAGCAGTAAAATCAAACGCTTCAAAAATATACTTTTCCGGGCAGGTACGCCAACCTGTTAACATAACTATCAACAATGATGACCTACCGAGACGTAAGGCTTGACAGGCGCCGACTTATTTTTAACACTGCCTCCTATACATAAGAGGAAAGGTATAATTTCTTACGTGTACTGAACACGATCGTTTATGTATTTTGTGATGAGAGGGGTCTGTTATAATAAAAGGTAAAACTATTCCGCATTCAATATTATCGATCTCGTTCACGACTTGTTAAGACGTCGAAAAACTACGTTCTAAGAATTAAGTTTTCACAACTGGTAGCAGTTTGCGTCATGCATTCAAGAAATAAAAATACCACGAAAGTTTATCGATTCACAAAGGTAGAATCTTGCACATTGCGAATGCAACATGGATTACGAAGTGAAAGATTAATTGCAGTAAACATCAGAGAAAAGGTTCAGCGCAATAAATATATTATAAACAAACTTCAAAAGTAATTTCAGTCAAATCATTGCGATATGCGGACTTTAAACAAACAGAATAATTGATACCTTGACAGTTACTGACGTTTAAGTTTAAGTGAGACCCCTTACAACGAAGGTGACCCCTTGTATAATTGGAGCATTCGCCAATAGTGTTAAAGAATCTGATAACACACCTGCAAATATACAGTCTAATAAAGGTAGAGTTCGAGTACAAAAATTTTCACGGAACAAAACATCAATTTCTATCTAACAAATAATCGTGATGTAAAAGCATCTGCAGTTATAAGATTTAATAAAATATTGAAAACAAAGATATGGTATTACTTTACTTACAAAAACTCTTACAAGTATGTTGATGTATTCCAAAAGCTTATGAATGCACGCAACAACAATCCTCATTCAAGTGTAAAGATGGCACCTCGGCTGTGAACAATAATTGGATGTGAGGCACAAGCTGTACACGCAAAGTTTAGACATAGGTAACTCTTCAACCCAAATATAAAGTAGGTGAGTACGTCAGAATCTCCAGAATGAAATATATCTTTGAGAAGGAATATGAAACAAACTGTAGTGACGAGGTTCTTACAAATAGCGAAGTGATAGAAAGAAAACACACAGTGAATCGTGAGGGCACCTTTTACGAAGAATAGTCAGAAGTTTTTACGGTGCATAAAGACACTTTATTCAAGACGATAATGTTTATCGGTGAAGGGGTCGCAGAAAAGATAAACAGAACTTGATCAAGTAGGGCACGTGCGATAGCAAATTTTTATACTTGTGTTTTATCTCACCTTGTTGGATAAAGTAAAGTATTTTCCTAGTAGTATGAAGTCAAGTTTAATACACAACTGTCAAAACGTATCATATTAACTGGTTCGTGGATTGTATCGAAAATTCGGTACCCTTGTTCTTTGGCCGCAGTAAGTTAAGTGTACAGTTTAATTTATTAAAGCCACCTACTAAATGAGAGCATGTGCTAGGAGCGATTTTACTTAAATCAGTCGCAACTGAAGAACACGTGTGCCTCCCGCTCATATATCTAGGTGCTGTTAAGCTATGGAGAGGTAGCTCAGACCCTACATCTGCGATGCACCCTATAGCACAATGAAACAGCTGGATCAGTTAATACGTTAAGAAACGCAAATAACGCATATATCGAAATTATTAGATAACGTTGTCCTAGGCCGGCTACCTAAACGTTATATGGTAGGTTTTGTTACAAAAAGACCCTTCAATGGTGATTATCCCTCAAGCCCTTTTAATTTTCATAACAACAATTGTGAGATTATTTTGACGCACTGCATATATGCAGTCTTGCATTGTGCGTAGGACGTATTTTGGATTATATTCAAAAACATGCTTAAATGTACAAATACTTATGAGTTAAAAGTATTAAATTTGAATGATAAATAATATTTTAGTAAGACGATAATGAATAAATACTACTATATGTGGCTTCTGTGTCATAAGGAATTTGAGTTTAAAATCGCTGTAAATGTGTAACGTGTGAATTTATGATATATTGAGATGGTGTTAAAGTGTAGAGGCAGAACACGTATGTATATTTTGCTTGTATAAATGACACAATACTGCACAATAAAAAATTTTATGTATGCTCAGGGACAGATGTGTTAAATGTACTGAATTTTGGAGAAAGAAAGTTCGCTCACATGTAGAACTTTCATAAAAAGTAGAATACCAATCTAAATGTTATGTGGAGTAAGCATGATGGCTGATAGCTTGGTCCCAAACGGTGGGTTGGTGCCATTTCCCGCTTCGTTGCGCACCAAAGACGCGGATTAGGGACTCCTCTGGTATAGGCTGTTTTGGTTTAATACGGAGAAATCTGATGACATTTGCAGGGTGGATGCCTGAAGGTATGTAAGGAAAAGTGCCGGGTAGGACACAGAGGCACTCGGGCTTAGAGTTATACTTAATAGGAATAGGCTTACAAATGAAATGATTAATGTGAATTGGAAATTGCTATTGAGCTTTTCCAAAATTTAAGAAGTGTTGAAACAGATTTGTAATAAACAGCAATCATTGAATTAAAAGAAAGTGTATTAAACCCGCGCGATCGAAACGAAATTTGAAGCGATCCTTTGTGTAACTAAATAATGGCGAGTTAAGCTTTATGAATTAAATTAGACAGTATTGGAGAGATTCATATTACTGAGTTAAATATATGTGCGATTATTAACTGCATTTGATCGACCGTTTATAGACAATTAAAAATTTAGTGAAAAAGTATAATTAAAATATTCTGTGACAAACATTTTTTTAGAACAGCATTCACTCAATAAAACTGCTCAATTTCTTCAGACGTGAACACACTCAGGATTAATTAAAGCAAATCAATACCATAGGATGGAGATTACCCCGCCGGATAAAGAACTACGGAATATATATATATATATATATATATATATATATATATATATATATAGAATGATTTTAGATATTTGAATAGTGGAGATTTGATTATCTTTAGAGAGGTCCTTGTTTGTATTGTATGTTTCACTCAAGCATTAAAGATAATCAATCTACATTACCTGTTATATGTTTAGATTTAGGAACGTTAATGTATAAGAATTAATTTTTTGTACGTGTTGCTTTACGGAAAATGTGTAAATTTTTGAAAAATTGGTTAATAGAGTTTGATTAGTTAACTTACTGTTTTGTTTAAATTATCATGGACCTTCTTTACTGTTAAAATTTTAAAGAGATTAGATTTCATTGTTTTCTTTTGGTATGCGAAATTACATAATGAATTGCGCCCGTTTAAAAATTTTTGACATTTGCCTAATTGATTGATCTGAAAATTGTTTATTTTGAATCAGATCGGTTACAAAATTTAATCACTTTGCATTAATTAAAAATCATGGAGTACAGAATACTGGTTACGATTAGGAGAAGTGTCAGAACTGAATTATTATTTAAATCACAACGATTCACACTTGCAACGTTTAAATACAGTTTAGGATAAAGAATTGCAAATAGTATTTGAGAAAATATATGATTCATGAACTGATCGTTACGTGTTTCAATTTTTAGGATACGAATTAATGTTATTGTGGTTAAAAGCTAATAAACTGAATTATTATTTTTCCAAATTATGCAATACTTATTTATTGCAGGATTTTTATGACAGGAATCAATAGTGTTATATATATATATATATATATATATATATATATATATATATATATATATATATATATATATACGAGGGTAAATTATAAAGTATCCAGATGACGTCTTATTACCTTAATTCTATGAATATACATGGTGTGATCAATACGTTTACGATAACGTATGTTTCAACATTTTATTAGGCTTGGATAAATTTGTTTTTAATGGTAATTAAACTTGGATGTTCAAAATTGAATTGACGTGTATGTGGTTGTTGTTTTGGGATTAAGGTGGGTTTATTAAGAATACTGTGACGAAATTTAACGTATCCTTTTAAACTGAAAGGGTGTTATACTAATTGAACGTTTGAACTTGAGTGGTGTATGATTTTACCGAGTAGGTTACAATTCTGTCATCCACATTCAGGTAGGATAGGTAGGTAAGATTAACTTAACAACTCGCCTAGGACTATTTATTTCAGAGAAATTTCAGATTTTGGTGGCGCCTAGAGACAATTTTTCCCGGATCGACTGTTTTACGGTGAGTGTAAGATGTTTGAACCTAAATTTGAACTATTTTACGACTTATATCAAACCCGCCCATTTCCAGTGCAGTTAGCTTGGCAACCTGCCTTGGTAAGCCTTCGCGACATATAGTGCGGTTTGATCGTGTAACACAACATTAACCGCACGTATGTATAGGGACGACCAAAAAATTCTTTTGAAACCCTTACATCCCCAACGAATACTGTTTATTTTCGACGTAACAGCTAACTTGTCTGCGAACGCTAGAGTGTACTTGAATTTAGCTACGCTTGGAAGTCGGTTTGAAGAAGCTCTTGTGGAAACTGTTGATGGCTTGGTAAATACCAAATTGGATTGAGATCGATAAACATCGGAATATCGTCATTGAATTTACCAGTGAAAAAGGACCAACTCTAGATAACCAACTTCTGTGTATAGCAACCGCTAAAGAGGATGTTAACAATGAGTTCGTACCGAAAAACTTGCCTTGTCATAGTTTTTTGGTACTTTGGTGTTTTAAATTCCGTATTCGGATGAAAGTAATATCTTATGGCTAAAAAGATTAATTACTATTAAATCACATTTACCTTTTTATTTATTTTTTCGAAATAACATTTAAGTTAAGCTGTTAATTTAATACCAGTTTCTGTTAAAAAGATCCTAAATAAAGGAACAAGATTCAATATTCAGGTCTAAGATCTTGATTTGAAACCAGCTTCTATCAAAAGGACCTTCGATATATAAACAGATTGCAAGATGCAAGTCCGAGATGTCGATTTCAGCCGCGAGGATCGTAAGCCAAAAAGGCGTAAGGTAACGAGATGGCGAAAAACCAGCAAGACACATGGAAACAAGGTAATGGAAAGCTAAAAAGACATACGGAAACAATATGATTCAAACTAGAAGACAGAAAGGCAATAGGCACACGGAAACATTGATATCGAACTGAAGTCAGCTTCAAAACGATATTCGAGTATGTCCAAGATACAGGTTCGAGATATTGATTTGAAATCAGCTTCTGTCAAAAGGACCTTACATACGAAAACCAGATACAAGATGATTTAACCTCGAGAACCTTTTTTCAGCTTATCCGTTTGTAATCTGTCTATCTTGATTTGCGAACACACGAGATCAATTCGAAAAACAGTGCTGAATCATTGGCATTTTTAATTAAAAACTGATCAGTGAATTCGAAAATCCGGATATGGCTAATCACCATGAGAAAACCACTTCATTATAGGAAATTCCACGAAGTCATTAAAAAGCAAGTAAGGTCAAACAGTGGAAGACGAGGTGCGTTGTTTCTACTGTAAAATATTGCAACAGAAACGAGTATACAAGTTAAAGTAGTGTCATAATAGAGTTGAGATATACCGGCCTCTAATAAAATTAAAGTTATCCTATTCTGATTTAATAGGAAAAAAAACCCGGTTCAGTACTCTATAACTGTTTAGAATTTAGATATATTGAATGCTTTCATATTATTTAGCACTACGTCTAGTAATATATCATTTGCGTTTGGTACGTTATTGAATTGTTTTAAATCTAATATGTCAATAAAAACATTCATGATTCGTAAACGATAGTTGTTAACGTGTGTTTACAGAAGTGTTAAAATCTCCAGTAATTAGAACTTTGTCATCGCCATTAGATCAATTAGACGATCTACAAAAATTTCAATATCTTTATTAACAACTTGTAGTGCTAAATAGACCACAAATAAACTAAATGAAAAGTACTGAAGTATATTTACACTCTAGAATATCAAGGAGAATAATCAGTTCTACCGTACATGAACTTTTACAAACAGGACGGTCCGTAACTTTTCGTCACTACAATATACACTAAATTTATTACAGAACAGTTCTTTAGAAAAATGTAGTCATTTAACCAGGTCTCTTTAAAAATAATTATATCAAATCCACTATTATAGGAAGACAAGACATTAAAAGTTTTGGTTTATTAACCACGACAGTTTTGGTAATAACATAATAAAGGAATACAATTACTTTTGGACTCTATTATTTTTTAGGCAAGGTTTACACAATACTTGGAGCGCCACGTTCATATTTAAAAACTAGGTTTTTCACATCTTTCGTAATGAATGTTCAGGAATAACGAAAATTATGTATTTCGTACGTAATTTAGAAACTCTTGTCTGTCAAGGTGTGTTCCATATTGTAGGTATACTAATCAAACGTAATGAACATGAAATTAATTTACGGAAATTTAATACCTGAAAACCAAAATTCCTTGGTCCCAGTGATTTATGATAAAATCAAGTATTGGAAATGGGAAAATATATTGGATCGGCTGCCCCAAATTTTTTTTCAATTTAATACTAAAGTAAAGACATCACATGAAATGAGATAGTAATGGTCAAACACCTTTACAAAACCAGTTTATTCCATAAATATTGCAAACTTAAGATTCGTTTGTAAGTTTGTCTAAAAATAGGCCCATTTTATTAAACAAGAATGTTAATAAGAACTTCCAGTTACCCTTAACGCTAGAATACACAGGCAATGTCCTTCCTTGAACTGTCCTTCACACAAATCGAGTAACAGCAATAATAACAGGCTATTATAACTCTTTTTTTCTTGTTTATAAATTTCCGAACCTATCTCAAGTTTGTATTTTATAAATGTAATTAAATACTTATGTATATTGCTAAAACAAATTAATGAGATAATAATCTTTTGGATATTTAAAATAGTTCACTATAAATTTTTATTATTATAATGCCTAAAAATTTGAGTTAGAATCCTATGATCTATGTATATTTTGAGAATTACTTCAAACATAACGTTTACATTTTTTTTGTATTAAAGAATCTAAGGCAACGTACTATTTACATATACATATACTTAACTCCAAATTCATCGCTATCTGTATAATGGGTTTCCTAAGAACTTATACCGTTAAATGTTGATTCCACAATACGCAAATATAAAATTAGTTTTGGACCACCATACTAAATATATCCCTACAGGCGGGGATTTGATTGGCACGTGTCATTTTCGAGTGTTTTTCTTAATGTTATACGATTTGATATTTTATATAATTCATATGTATGTACAATTACCAATTCAATCGTTATTATGATTCATAATATATTTGTTTATGGTATAAGTATGGCATGTACAGGCTGTCCCAAATTCGAGGGCAAGCTTGGGGATCTCGCTTATTATAAGAGATAGGATATAGGTTTAAATTCGGCACTTTTGCTAAATTCGATGCCGAGTAATAATCTGAAAAGAAATTTGAGCTAACTCGAATGGATTTGGTTTTATACTCAAAAACCAAAAAAATTCGGTTTTCGCTTTTCGCGTTTGGCCACCTTATTATTAGGAGTTTTCAAAATTCGATTAAACATTACTAAGGCACCTTTTTACGCACAATACTAATACGGTATTAAAAATATTATGTGACGTTTCGTTTATTCTGAACCATCATCAGGTTTATTTTTTCTTATGGGGTTAAGATATATTTTATGTCGTTGGATGGAGAATGTTATGCTGATTTTAGCAATATATAACACTTTATGGTTTGATCGACTGCGAACTAAAATAATGAGAAAAATACGAAGAACAAGATTCCGCCTTCTTGGGTCCAGCAAGGAATAATTACAGTAGTTCTACTTATTTAATTTGTTAAACTCGTTAGAACATCCAAAAAATATAAAACAGTTAAACAATTTAAAAAAACATTAACAAACAACTTAAACAAGTAGGTCTATGTAACACGGTCATAATAGCGACAACGCAAATTTATCGATAGGTAACAACAAAATAATTACACAGACAAACAAACAAAAATTATTATAATAAATGTTCGAACAAGTTTCCTCCTTCTTGAATACAGTAACGAATTCTTCTTCTACAATTGTTTACGCTTCTTTGAATGGTTCGCTGGGAATTTGACGAAGTTCATTAACAACCCTATTCTGGAGTTCTTCTATATTTTGCGGTGGCGTCTTATAAATCATATTTTTTAAATAGCCCCAGAGGAAGTAATCTAAAGGAGTTAAATCTGGACTTCTTGCTGGCCACCTAAGTGGTCCCCTATTTCCCATCCATTTATCAGGAAATTCGCCGTTAAGATATTCACTTATTATCGCAGCATTATGAGGAGGAGCTCCGTCCATTTGCCACCAGAGAGTCCATCTTTCGTTTAGCGGAACATCATCCAAAAGGTCTGATATTTCGTTTGTTAGAAATGCGAGGTAGCGTTGAGACGTTAGGATACCTTCGTAAATAATTGGCCCAAGGAGCCTATCCTTCCAGATTCCAACCCACATTAAAGGACCGGTGGCCTTGTCCTCGCATTTGCCTGTTAATTCGTGGATTTTCAACGGACCAGTAGTGCTCGTTATTACGATTAAACATTCCATTAGTGGAAAAATTGCACTCATCCGTCCAAATTATTTGATTGAGAAAGTTGCGATTTTCCAGCATTTTGGTATTAAGTTGGTTACAAAATCCAACCGTCTCATATCGTCCCCAGGCCGAAGAGTTTGACTAACGTGTAACTTAAATGGTTTATAACGGTGTTGCTTTAACACTCGCCAAACTATCGTTTTGGCACTTCAATAGTTTGCTCTGTTTCTCTGGTAGATGTTGAAGGATTTTTTGAACCTAAGATGGATAACATAAAGTCATAACTCTCAAAAAAATGTCTGCTGAAATTAGTGGAAATTCTTATAATTAGTATAATACTAACAAATAGTACCTGATGTAATATTTCTTCTTCGGCATCTCTGTCTAGTCTGCTACCGATATGCATTTCGAGGTTTCTGAAAACATCCAAATTCTCGCAAATTTTGGTCTAATTTAAAAAATATCTTTGGTTTGGGCTTGCCTCCGGATATTCCTCTAAATATCTTTGTTCTGCTCTGACACTATTTCTATTGCAGCTATAAAATATCCTTATCATGTCTCGTTTTTCTGAATTTGAAAACATTCTAAAGAAACTTGCAAATTTTAAAGCACTAACACGAAGGATCTTGCAGTTATTACCCTTTTACAATTAGAAAATGACATGACAAAAGCCAACTCCTGAGTTTTGTTTGATTCATGGGTATCGTGATAATGTAATATTTAGTTTTTAATTTAAGAGTATTTTAGTTCGCAGTCGATCAAACCATGAAGTGTTATATATTGCTAAAATCAGCATAACATTCTCCATCCAACGCCATAAAAATATATCTTAACCCCGATAAGAAAAATAAACCTGATGATGGTTCAGAATAAACGTCGCATAATATTTTTAATACCGTATTAGTATTGTGCGTAAAAAGTTGCCTTAATAATGTTTAATCGAATTTTGAAAATTCCTAATAATAAGGTAGCCAAACGCGAAAACAAAATCGAAATTTTTAGTTTTTGAGCATAAAACCAAATCCATTCGAGTTAGCTCAAATTTCTTTTCAGATTATTACTCGGCATCGAATTTAGCAAAAGTGCCGAATTTAAACCTTTATCCTATCTCTTATAATAAGCGAGATCCCCATGCTTACCCTCGAATTTGGGACAGCCTGGACATATACAGGGTGGCCAAACGAGGAGGGGGTGGAAGATTGTACAAAGACGAAATAAATTAGAGAAATGATTTTTGGACCACGGGTAGATCAATAGGTACTACATTAAAAAAAATTTTGATCACACAGGGTGTTTCATGTTGTTGGAGCAAACTAAATTTATATTTTTTTAAACGAAACACCCCGTATATTATTACGCATAAAATACGCTTTCATTTGATACCAAATTGTATGAGTTTTAGAGAAATTCAATTGTTTTTGGAAAAAATTATCCCACTGATTTGATGGGTGACTTTAGTTTATTTTAAAATCACAAAAAATTTTTGGTGGTCCTGTAGTATTATCAAATATCATTTTTTAAATAATGTACAGGGCGTGTCACTGTTTTAAAAACAATTTTTTTTTAAATTTTAAATGGTACCCACCATGATTTTCGTGTCATTCAATGCTTTGTTTGATATTCTTTCTTATGCATCAAGCATGTCTTATACCTACAATTTCAGAATATTTTCAGTTTCTTTGTGAAATGGCGATTGTAATACAAAAACACTGAAAATATTAAGTTGGCCATGGGATCGCACTTTCTGACTAAAAAAATGTTTCAAGTAAAAACAAGAGTTAATATAACAATTACAAATTGATTTAATGAAAGGCAAATTGAAATCAGTCCTTAGTAAAATTTCTGAAGTGATTATGTTCAGATCAATGATTTCATGTTTTACGCCTTTTTGTAAATTTAAACGTATAAAGATGGTCATGGAATTGCAGTTTCATGGTAAATAATTTTTTAATCAAGTTGTATTAATTTATAAAAAGAACTTTGGCGTTCTTAAATCTTATCACTTACAAAGTTCTGAGATACTCTCAATTCTATTGTAAAAATTAGAATCTTCGAAAGCAATTATAATTTATTTTTTATCTATTGGCATTACCAAATTTGTCTTAATATTGGAAATGAACTATGCATTATAATAAAATACTTCTTCTTTTTTGGGTTTTTTAATGGTATATTTTAAATTGTACAATCTAAACGTTTCAATAGCACTTGCAGTTACCTTCGTCAGTAGTAATATCTATTAAAATTGTTAATGTTGAAACAATTATGTCGAAGTTGAAAAATTAAAACATCAGCTTGTTATTAATATAACAGTTTGAGAAACGTATAAAACCAACTATAGAATTAAATTTTAGTAAAGAATTCTATAGTTGGCTTTATACATTTCTCAAACTGTCATATTAATAGGAGACTGATGTTTATGTTTTAATTTTTCAACTTTGACAAAATTGTTTCAGCATTAACAATTTTAATAGATATTACTACTGACGAATATAACTGTAAGTGTTATCGAAACGTTTAGATAGTATAATTTAAAATACACCATTAGAAAACCCAAAGAAGATAAGTATTTTACTATTTGTAATAATGGTGAAAGTTTACCTTTTCATATAACTATGCATTATGTTCAGCTGGTGAAAATAACTGAAAATATGTATTATTTTTATATGAAATACTGTGTAATAAAATTAACAAATACAAATTACAACAAAACAAGAACAATAAAATGAAAAAGACAAAAAAATCAAAAATCATTTCTCATTAAATGTTCACCTTCAATGCATTTATTAACACGTCGCACAACATTATTTTTCACTAATTCTAATGTTGGCCGTGTGATATTTTGAAAAGCATTTCTGATTCTTTCCATCATATTTTCTGGTGGAGTCACATCAGGTGACCTCGGTGGCCAAAAAATTGGTCCTACTCGACCTGTCCACTGATTTTCTTTCCAGTGGTTTAAAAATGTTGGTAGGTCTTGATGGTAGTGGGGGGTTACACCATCATGCTGGAACCACATATTTCCATAAACTGCTTCATTAACATTTTGAAGGTTAGATAGGTGGCACTTCTCTTAAAAAATTTAAATACACTTCGCCGGTTAGAATATCTTCAAAAAATAAGGACCTATACATGGGACCCAATAATCTCCCCCCACCCAACACATAGACATTGAATGACCACAGATTTTGTTGGTAACATGCCTGATCCAATGATGATTTTCAGTGCTATAATAATGCATGTTATGTCTGTTCACTAAACCATTACTTTTGAAGGTAACTTCGTGACTAAATAATATATAATTGAGAAAATTAGGAACTTCTGCCATTTTGGGCAAGAACTATTAGCAAAAATTAATTCTTCAATTAAAATCTTGACTATATAGTTGTTGATGAAATTCTATATGATATCCATACTATTTATGGGCATTTAATATATTTTACACGCTAGATTTTTTATGTCAGTCATATATAATATTTGTAAAGTACTTACAAATTAGGTTTAAACTGAATAGAACTAATTATTACAAAGAATTTTTCTTTTTTCAACACAATATTGTCATGGCACTTAAGAGTTTAAACATTAATTTCAAATAATCTTTATTATTTGATCAGTAACCAATTTAAATATACAAAAAGACGTAGAAGTTGATTTGAACATAATCAAATTGAGTACTTCAGAAATTTGACTAAGGCCTAATTTAAATTTAAAAATTTATTTACGGAAAGGTAAGTTTGGTTGTTTAGACAAGATGTGAACCTTCGTAATTAGGTATTTCATCCCCTATAGTGATAATTATAAACACCCTGGCGTCCACTCGATTTGTGACAATCCCTATTGTGTCTTACGGGTGATAAGCTATTCTAAATACACAAAAAAGGTTAAAAGGTTAATAATACATCCACCCCTAACCACTGAGCTTCCCGCATTCATTAGTTTATCTGTTACCCTGTGTTACTGCCAGTTTCGACCGTAACAAAACTTTCACCACTATTAAATATTATAAAAATATTTAGCTTTCGGGTTTAAATAGTGAATTTTTTGTTTATATTTTATAAACATTTAAATGTTTCGATAACAATTACAGTTATTGTCTTTAGTAAGTGGTAAAATCTTTAAAAAAATCACTTGAGATGTTATAACAAATTTACGAAACATGAAAATTATGAAAACGCGTTTTCATATTTTTCATATTTCACATCTCAGGTAATTTCTTAAAGATTTTACCACTGGCTAAGGACGATAACTGTAATTGTTACCGAAACTTTTAGATTTATATAAAATGTATAAATAAAAAAATGCACCATTTAAACCGAAAAGCTTAATATTTTTATAATGAAGTCTAGCAGTACCGTATCAGTGCCCATCTTATCTACTTGATTGCATACAATCTAACAACTTGTCCATAATTTCCATCTGCCAACCCATAAAAAAATGTATGTCTACGTACTCGTCTTTAGAAAAATTCATATCAACGTAATTTTCTGATTAAATCAATATTAATTACCTGCAAATCAATGTTAAACACCTGCAAAGCTGGAGAAATTATTATTACTGTCATTTGAAGCAAATGATTCAACAAACCATACGATTCGATTATTTTTTATCGTACTAAATATTATTTTAACGGTTTTAATTATTTTAAGCTGAAATGTGGTATTATTGCTAACGATAATTAGGATTAATTATCCACAAAATTTCAGCTAAATGCTCAAGGAGGTGGGTAGTTTTTCTTAAAGTTTAAAAAATTTAATTTCTTCTTTTATTTTTTTGTTTAACTGTAACTGAAACTCCATTCCCCAAAATGTTACTGAATTCGAGAAAAAAATCTTCCGCCATCTTGAATTCTCCATTGTGTTAGAATTTCCAAGAAAAAAATGACACCGCTGAATTGGCCACCTATGATATTAGTAGCAAAGTGTCATGAATTTCCAGCTATCACTACCGTTTCATTAAAAACCTAAAAAACTGATTTCGCAAAAGAAGCGTTACCACACTGCAGCACTCAAACGAAGCGGCGCAAAATTATAAGTGAAAGGATCTCCAATTGTTGTCCACTACCCCGGATGTGCTTTATATACAGGATCCGCCAGTGAAGTGGGAAATTTTGAAGTACCCAATTTTTTCAGAAAATGTTTATTTTCAAAATTTTCTTTTACAGATTTTAGTAGAGGAAGGTATGCCATTTTATGTCTTAAAAATAATTCCGCTCAAATGGGAACCATGTCTTTTTAAACGCTCTTCTAACTTAGATTGAAAATTTTCGGTTATTCAACGGAGCAGGATAGGGTGCATTCGCTCAATTTTTTGTTTGATGCTAATTCCGGTAAGGTTTGTGGTCTGTTACTCTATACCCGCTCTTCACAAATCCGCACAAAAAATTGTATGCCGAAAGATCAAGAGATTTTGCGGCCAATTTTTTTTGCCAAAAGTCAATGTTTCCATGACTTGATTATTGTTTAACAGTTACTTTCATTTAAACAGAAACACGGAGAAGTAGTCAGGCGTTCAGCGTGTGTTTTGCGTAAAACTGTTTTATGAAAATGTGGAGTGTATGACTTCGGTACAACGATTGTTTCGTAATAATTTCAATGTTCCACGACATGAAAGTGTGCCGTCCGCTCATGCAATTATACCTACAGTGGGTAAGAAACTGGCTCCACATTAAACTTGAGACATAAAGGGGCAATAAGGTCTGTAAGAACGGATGAAAACATTGATAGATAGTAGCACTAACAAGTAGTCCAATGCGTTCTGCAGTAAAACAGGTTTCTGCACTAAACATTAGCGACACATCGTTACGACAAATTTTACATAACGACTTATCTTTCTACCTTTACAAAATTCAAGTCGTCTAGGAGTTGAAAGAAGGTGATATGCTTGCTCGCAGGATTTTCAGCGAAGAAACATTGCGACATGTACATGATGATGAAAACTTTATTCACCAGATGTTTATGTCAGATGAAGCACATTTCCATTTAAACGGATATGTAAACAAGAATAATAGTCGCCATTAGAATGACTACAGCCCAGGAGAGACACACCAAAAGCCATTACATAGTCTGAAACTTACAGTGTGGTGTGCAATTTCATCATCTGATATTATTGGGACATATTTTTTCCAAGACGATAGAGGAAACACCACAACTGTAACGGCAAACCGCTACACTCGCATTAACAAAACATTTGTGACGGAAGAGTTTCCTAGGTTCCCAGACATCAATTATTTTCAGCACGAAGGGCTACAAGTTATACTGCTCGCGTGAGTATGACTGCTTTAAAGGAACTTTTCGCAGACTGACTCATTTCCAAACATGGTGACATTTCGTGACCCGCAAGATCCCTGATCTATCAGCATATGATTTTTCCTTTGGGGATTTCTGAAGAGCAGGGTATGCAGTAATAGATCACAAACCTTATCGGAATTTGCAATAAAGGTTTCACAAGAAATTGAGCGAGTTCAACCTGTCCTGATCCGCCGAGTAATGGAAAATTTTCAATCGAAATTAGAAGAGTGTTTACACAAAAATAGCTCTCACTTGAGCGGAATTATTTTAAAACATAAATGGCATACTTACTTCTACTCAAACTTGTAAAAAAGTTTTGATAATAAAATATATATATATATATATATATATATATATATATATATATATATATATATATATATATATATATATATGTTTGTGAAAGCAACACGCTCCGTCATCTACAGTCGAGAGGTCTTACACTATTTAGACCATCTGAAATGATTTTAGACCGTATTAAAATTAAGTTAGATTGCTTAATAAAGGGTGAGTCATATATGAATTTGTATCTCTCACCATTCGTGTGACATAAACTTAATATTTTTTAATGTAATAGACTATTTTTATTGCATTTGACACGTAATTACTTTCATATGTCTGGAACATACCACCGGAAGATCCATCGAGTTACTCCATCCTTGGATGTTTTCTTGAGAGCAGCAGCTGTAAGAAATGAGGACCATCCAATGTCTAGTAGGCAAGCTTATTAAAGGCAAGATTTATTAAAAAAACACCGGAGACTACCAATAGAACTGTACAAATGGGATACAAACAATTTTGAATTGTGTTCTGAGAGGTAGAGAAAATGGAACTAGAAAGATATTTAAAAAAAGCTTCAGATCTCGCATATTATTATAGAAAGGTGCTAAATAAATGATTACCACAAAGTTGGAACGATAACTGAGAGGTAGGCGCTGATTGGTTTTCTGAAAAGACACCCTACTTTGTCATTGCGGACTCCACAACGCACGAGCCTTTCCAAAGCTATAAGTTTGAATACGACAAATGTTGCGCCCTTCTTTGATAATTTGGGAATTTTGCATGACAGATATCAGTTTAATCTTTGTGACATATACAACATGGACGAAACGCAGATTGTTACTGTACAAAGACTAAATCGCTTAGTTGCCAAGTGAGGTTTACGACAAATTGTAAGCTTGACATCTGCGGAGAAAGGTACACCTACTACATAAGTCATGGTTGTGTCTGCAACTGGTAATAGTGTGGCACCACTCTTCGTATTCCCGAGTCCATTTTAAAGAACATTTTCTCGGAAGTGTTGGGGGTGCAAATCCTTCGGGGTAGATTAATGAGGAGCTCTTCTTAACATTCCTAAAACGTTTTGTAGCGACTGTGAAATGCACTAGAGAGAAACCCGTTCTATTACTGCTAGACAATCATAATTCCCACCTTTCTATAGCTGCATTGAATTACGCTAAAAAAAGTTGGATCATAATGCTTTCATTTTCACCCCACTTCAGTCGCGAAATGCAACCACTCGATGAAGTTAAACCCCGGAAAAAATATTACAGTCTGAGATATACCTGGTATTGTTGCAACATCTCTGCATAAGGCGCTAACTCCAAGTAATATAATGTCGGAATTTAGGGTTAATAGTATCTCTTTAACAGGGATATATTCTCAGAACTTGCTCCCTAGTTACGTTACCCACCGGGAGAACCCAAATGAAACTGAAGAGGGCACACACGACAACCTAGGAGGAAAGAATGAAGAACTAATAAAGGTGTAGGAAAGGAACACCGTGAGTAGATGAAGCAGAAAATCTGAAGACCAGCAGAGAAGACATTCAAAAGACATCATATAATCAATCTGCAAATATGAAAAAAATTCATCATTCGAATGAAAACCTTGCAGGTAAGAATCCGTCAAGAGGTTTTTAGTCAAACCAATAATTTCCTTTTCTTAAAATATATTCCTAGGTCACCTACTGCTTGTTATGAACTTGAACAAACCAAGAGTTAACAGATTTCTGCTTGTAGGTCCCCCAGGGTTACAAAAAATACGAGAGAAGGAAACGACACCAATAAGAGGATTTAAAGCAGCACTGTCTCCATAAATAGTTCGCACTAGAAAATGAAAATCAGCAATATTGACAGATCAAGTATGAAACTTAACAGGAGAAAAAGTCTATCAGAACAAGAAACTAGTAAAACAATCCAAAAGTGTTAAAAATAATCTATTTTCTACCCAAAAGAAGACTAAGGCTAAGAAAAAAAAAGAAATTTCATCGGATTTAATCGCATTTAATTGAAATGAATAGTAACCACAGTACACTGTATAATAATTTTTAGTGAAAAAGTATTATAATGACACAACCGAAAAAACATTTATTTTCAACAACATTAAAATACAAAAATCCTCATTTTTAATACCTAGAAAAAGGACAACATATTATATTTATTAATCATGTGAAAATAAATTAGTCAAATTTGACGTTAGTGAAAAATATTATACCAACATTGTAAAAATAGCTCCCAAATCTAGGGGGCAAATAAAAAAATTGATTATATATACATATAATACATATATACATAGATATATATATATATATATATATATATATATATATACATATATACATATATACATATATATATATATATATACATATATCATATAAACATATATACATATATACATATATACATATACAGGGTTTTCAAAGTTAAGTCGGCACTATTACTATCTTCGTTATTATTGGTGATACGAAGTCGGTTAAATGGGCAAAGAAGTGGCATTTTTTCCGCTCGTTACGATGGTGCAATCAAAATGAAAATTGAACATCGTGTTTGCAAGTTATGTCAAAAATTTCCATTTTTTTAAATGGCACCCAATATGTAATATCCTTAATCGATAGAAAATTAAATTCTGAACGAATAAGTTCCTATGACATTTCAACCTAATGTAAAAAAATGACAAAGTTATTGATCATTTGCCAAATTCATCAAGGTGGCTGTGTCAACTATTTTTCTGTATTACCATAGAGCAGAAAATGAAAAGAATATCAGACAATTGAAACAGGATTCTTTATTTTAAGTGATAATAATAATAAGGAACAACAAAACAAAACAAAACTCAAATTAGATGCTCTTTTAGTAGCCTTAGCAATGGATCTACCATCAATATTATTGATGGCGTGAACGTTGCTTTGCTGGAGATCCTCAAGGTTATCATATCGCCTGTTGTACACCACACTGTTCACATATCCCCAAAAGAAGAAATCCATTGGAGTAATGTCAGGTGATCAAGGAGGCATACGCATAAGCCCATTAGTTGATAAATATCTGTCATCAAAAAAATTGTTTAATATTGTATCCATCTGAAGAACGTTATGGGGAGGAGCTCCGTCTTGTTGGAAATAAATGTTCTGCCTATCCATTAAATTAACATCATCCAAGAAGTCTTGGAGTGTGGCAGTCAACATTTCGGCGTACCGCTCACCAGTTAACGCACCCTGATAAAATACTGGACCAACAATTATCGAGCCAATTACACCGCACCAAACATTAACACTGAAGCGTCTCTGCGGGTTACAAGATCGGTAGAGCATCGGATTTTCTCGACTCCAAAAATGGCTGTTTTTCCTGTTGAACATGCCCTTATTAGAAAAAGTTGATTCGTCACTCCATAGAATTGAGCTCCAAAAATCATTGTTGGTTCTCATTTGATTAATAAACCAGTGACAAAACTGAACGCGTCTTTCTTGATCTCCTGGTACTAGTGTCTGTGTAGGTCGGAACTTATACGGCACAAACTTATACTTTTTTAGAATATTGTGGATGGAACCCAAACATAGTCCATTTTCTTGCACTAAATCATTAATTGAGTTGTTGGGATGTGCTTCAAAATAAGCTAACACATTAATTTCAGTTTCTTCACTAAGTATACATTGTTTATTAGATCTGGATTTCTTAAACACGCTCGAATTAGATCTAAATTTACGATACAAAACCAAAAAGTATCTTCTATCCGGCAAATGACGCGTAGGAAACAAATCACTGTAACGCTCACGCGCTCGATACCTGTTTTTTGACAAACGATGTAACATTCTAACATATCACACTTTTCTGAATGGGTGAAAGGCATTTTTCTATTCAAAAAACACAAACTCTTAACTCTTTATTAGCAAACTTCACTTTGACATATCAATGCTGATGACATTTGTGAAAATGACAAATATTGTTCACGTAGTACCAGCCACCTTGCCGAATTCAATAAATGATCAATAACTTTGTCATTTTTAATATTAGGGTAAAATGTCATAGGACTTTTTTGTTCAGAATTCAATTTTCTATCGATTAAGGATATTGCATACTGGGTGTGTCATTAAAAAAAATGGAAATTTTTGACATAACTCGCGAACACGAAGTTCAATTTTTATTTTGATTTCACCATCGTAACGAGCGGAAAAAATGCTACTTCTTTGCCCGTTTAACCGACTTCGTAGCACCAATAATAACGAAGGTAGCAATAGTGCCGACTTAACTTTGAAAACCCTGTATACATATACACATATAATATATAATATATACTATATATATATATACATATATAATATATATATATACATATATACATATATACATATATAATATATACATATATACATATATACTATATACATATATACATATATAATATATATATATATATACATATATATATATATACATATATACATATATATATATACAATATACATATATACATATATACATATATACTATATACATATATACATATATAATATATATCATATATACATATATACATATATATATCATATATACATTATGTGTGTATGTATGTTGGGAATCCATCTCTGTAGATGAAGGGGCGAAGGAAATCTCGAAACACTTGCCTTTCCTTTTTCTGTCTTTTGTATTTATCTTTCTGTATAAAAGCTATACTTTTTTAATGTGTTTTTCGAAAAATTTTCTGAAACACAATTGAACATATCAACAAAAGTGTGGTATTACAAAATCTAATATGATTTTCCAGAGCAATGATAGAATTGTATATTTTGGGGTCGACAGTTTGAATAATTAAACACAGAGCATTTACGTATAGGAAATAATAAATGGAAATGTCAGAACGACATTAACGGAATTGAATGAAGATATAATATATATAGTAGGGTCCATTTGAAAAACATTGTGACCATCGCGTTTTGACCTACCTTGTACACTAGATAATCATTGAAAAAGCAAGAATCTATTACCAATTCCCACAAAATTAAAACAATTTTAATTTTTAATTTTAATTCTGTGTTAATATATCTGTCCTAAATATACACGCTGCTACTGACAACAACTTCTGTCCGAAACTAATAATAAAAGGAAGCCGATTTGACATAGGATGGTACGGCTTATATTTAAAATGTTCCTTGGAACACTAGTTACTAGGGTGAATAATATGGTTAATCTAGAAGCCCAATGGCAAGGCCAAAATTAAAAAAAAACGCATGCAGACGCACGTCACTTGCAAACAATTTCACGTGTAAATATGCACTTACTACAACATAATGCACCGCTGCCCAATAAGTGACTTTTCGACGAAATGGATTTTAATCAGAGATGTCACAATCATTATTTTTGCAAATATTTCGATGGAAAACATTACTTCAATGTCCAATAAATGAATATTATGGAGGTGTTATGATACGGATTGTAGTCCTCCTCCTCGCTGTGACAAACAGTTCGTTTTCGCGATTGGCCTCGTCTCAAACTTGATAGAAGGGGGATTTTTAAAAGGGTATTCTTTTATAGTACTCTAATGAAAAGTTTCGAGGAAAGCAATGGTGGTCCATCAACTTTCATCCCTTCCGACGTTCTATAACCAAAATCGCCTTTAATTCCGAACCAATACATATTAGACACGGCATGTGGCCGTTTGTTGAAAGCTCACGACCGACTTACCGCCTTCCTGTCACCCTCTTCTGTGCAAAAACGGGTTTTGACGAATTTGGTACTTCTACAAAATTATATAAATGCTCCTAGGTACATCTTTAAAAATGTCTCGGAAAAATAATATCTTTTCACCAACTCTCATTCTCTTCAACCCCTTATAAACGAATTCGGTCATAATTCCGAAACAGTATATTGTAAATACATCATGCGACATCTCGTTGAAAATCTCTGGACACTCCTACCCCCCTTAGAAACCCTCCGCCGAGTGAGTAAGGGTAAAAGTTTTCCGACGAATTTAGTCTTTCCAAAAAAATTTGGGAGGCGGATTCCTAGAAACGTTCCTAGGTATGCCCTAGTCATACTCCAATAAAAGGTCTTGTAAGCAAGATCCGTAGATCACAAAAAAATGTCATGCGGCAACTCTGCCGCCTTCAATTCCTCTCTACTCATTCTTACTGCCTCGTTTGCTTAGTTTTTGCCTGAAACTGAATACTTGACTTACCGCTTTTTTTATTCTGACTTTTGCAGCAATAATTGCCATGTACATTTTTTTTTCTTACAGATTGACTCCACCAAGCGCTTTTTTTGCTTACCCACAGTCGCTTTTCTGCATAACCCTGCAGCACAATTGGCAACAGTGACTTTAAACCACATCCACACAGTTTCAATATCACCGAGCAGTATCGTTTGATTCACATTTTGCACAAAGTTTCTTCATACCTCATTCTCACACAGTCAACTACCAATTTTATTTTAAACCGCCCTGAAAATAACATTCAAAAGCATCCTCTACTGGACAAGGGTAACACTAAAAAATGACACAATCAAACTTAACAAAATTTAGTCACATTGTAGTCTTAGTGCAAAACTATGAACAACTTTAATTTAAAAATGATAAAATCAGTCACTACTAAAAACTTGAAATACTAATTAAGGGTCTAGTTAAATCATAACAAACCCAACAAAAAATCATAATTTCGTAATTTTCAGAGTAATTGCTAGGTTACATGGAAAACAAAATGCACACGTTTATTCTAATTCTATTTTTAACGTACATGTTCAATCAGAAACAGGCGGAAGGACAAAACGCAAGAAACATCACTTGACTTAATTTTTAAAAATGTGTTCAAAACGTGGAACATTTTTCAGCGTTACAAATTTTACAAACTTGTGATGTACAGTTATTTTATCATAGTTATTTCGCTTTATCTTACCTATATTCCTACATTGTGGGAACGTATTAAAGATCATGTGGTAAGTTTAAGGTAAACAAATTTAGCTATATTCTAATGGAAAAGGATATTACTAAATTCCTTAATCATGATTAAATAATTCAGGAATTAAAAAAAATAAAGTTAGACATGTTGCATTTAATTAGTTATTTACCTTCACATTATTAGGATTAAAATTTTTTATATTATGTGCATTTTATTGGTTAGATAATAAAATTGCTCTATTAAAATTTTTCCTGTAAGAACGTAGGTGCATATTTGATTAATAAGTGCAGTTATTGCGGGCACACTACAGTAATGTTGCACAGATGCAGGAAAGTGTAGTTACGGACGTTACGGCACTAATTACTCAACTCAAATTAACTCATATTCATTAGTAAAAAAAGTGTTGCTGTTGAGGAAATAGATTTCCTCAGGCGTGAGCAATAAAAAACACTAATGGGGATCTTCTTAAAAATTTAGATTATTCCACGAAAATAGACTAGAATTTGTTTTCGTATATTCAACAATTTAGAACACCACTAAAGATCAAGGCTGTGCATGTGCAAGTGACATGCTTTGAATTAATGAAGAAATTGTTGAACCATGAACTAATCAAAAAATGTAAACCCATATCATCCTGTCGCTCATTAAAAGTACTTTCTGTTTATGTTTCTAAATTTCGAATGCTTTCAAAACATCTAAGTTGTCTTTTTTATTACAAAAATGTAAAAATTTAATGTTGTTTTGTGAAGTCTTAAGGTGAGTATTTATTATTAAATGTTTGGCATAATTTGAATTTTCTGTGTGTTTATATTGGTAATATTTAATATTTTCTTTGTTTTAATATCAAAGTTCCTAAGTGTTTATTCAATATAAACAGAATCGCAAGATCTGCGGTTCAATTTATAAATTCCCGACTTTAAAATACCGTTAGTTGAATCTTTCGCATTAAATAAACATTTAAGAACATTGGCATTACTCTTGAAAACTACTTTGTGCTTCTTGTTCTTTTCTTCCATAATATGAAATTGATATGTATTTATTTTCTGTCAGTGCTGTGTTAACTGGGTGAATGTTTTCGATAGATAAATATGTACTCTTGATTTTTAACTAAAGTGTCGATGATTATTTGAAATGTACCCATTCTCTTGTGCAATTTGTTTTTTTAATTGATATTTCTTTATTGAAATTATATGCACATATAATTACACAGGGCCAATCCTAAATGAAGGATAATAGATATACCACCTGATTCTGTATCAAAAACCGTTTTGATCGAAAACGTTCAGTTTTCGAAAAATTCATAATCACAGTTTGGTTAACTTAGCAACACTGTGGTCAGTCGTACAGAATTTTTGATATTATATATATATATATATATATATATATATATATATATACACAGTGTGGTCCAAAATTTCGATCATCACGTAACACTAAATATGCACTAGACAGATTCTATCAGTGGCGTACCGATTAGTGGTAAATGATCGAAATTGATCGAAATTGACCACACTGTATATATATATATATATATATATATATATATATATATATATACAGTGTGGTCCAAAATTTCGATCATCACGTAAAACTAAATATGCACTAGACAGATTCTATCAGTGGCGTACAGATTAGTGGTAAATGACGAAATTGATCGAAATTTTGGACCACACTGTGTATATATCACAGTGTGGTCCAAAATATCGATCATCACGTAAAACTAAATATGCACTAGACAGATTCTATCAGTGGCGTACCGATTAGTGGTAAATGACCGATAATTGAAAATTTACTCAATAAAATGCACTTATTTTGCAAGATGTCAAAAAGGGTTATAAGAAATAGTTGCTTATCTTTTATTAACATACCCATATATGAAGTTTGGATGACATATCATTCAGAAAATGCTACGTAACAAATAACATTTAAACGAGTAATGTAAAAATAACGATATTGGCGTCGAACAATGAGCATTCAGAAGCATTATTCCATCAAATATTTTTGGGATCCGGTTCTGAACACACAGAATTTGTTTAAATCACCTTATTTGTAAAATCGTCAAGCTCAAATAATATTTTTCACAATAAAAATCTTATTAGTAAAATAAAAGGTTCATTGCTATTTTCAACAAGTTTTTTTCTTATAGGCCATGGAAATTTGATTTTTATTTGATAAAAGCTACAAAGTTACGTAAGTGTTAAAGTAATGAATAAGTAATTACGAAAATGCCAGCTTCTAGGCATTTGTTAGTTGAAAATTAATTTTAATATGAGGCGATAATTATAAAATTGTCAATGAAGCGACTGCTATCTTTAACCAACGACACCCTAATAATCCTATAAGTGCTCCAAGGACACGTCGTATTTTGGCAAGATTTAAAAGCAGTGGGATTTTCGAAGTGCAATACAAAATAATGTTTTAACCGACATAAATCAAATGGAAGTGTTACAGACAGTAATTGAACGTTCTCAAATTTCTTCGCGTCAATGAATTGGAAGTAGTTTCAAAATCATCCATTTTGTGAATATTAAAAGAAAATAAATATCATCCTTATATACCTCAATTTGTCACTAAACTTCACGATTGAGATTACGATCAGAGATTGAATTTTTCATTTTGGATTCAAGGCCAAATAGAAGGAACGAATCGACTATTACAACAAACGGTATCGTTTTGTCACAAAATTCTAGATGGCGGGCAGTAAATAATCCAAATTTTGTTGTTGTCCGCAGCAACCAATACTACCAAAAAACAAACGTTTGGTGTGGTATGTACAACGGGAGGTTGCAGGGGCCATATTTTTTTAGGCAAAATTTAAATGGTGTAAGATATTTGAATTTTTTACAAAACCATGTGCAGAAATTTCTTGAGGAACTGCCATTGTATTTAAGAGTTGGTGCATGGTATCAGCATGATGGTTGTCCAGCTCATTGTGCTAGAATTGTTTCTGAGTGACTTAATCAGAAGTTCAACAACCAATGGATTGGTATATTTTCGAACCCCTGAATTTTTTCCAACTTAAAACAAAACGTGTATAAAAATATACCTTTTGAAAACCTGGATGAACTTGAACAATAAATAGTTAGATGTGCAAGGGAAATTCCTGAAAATGTTTTACTTGCTACTGTGGATGAATTTATGAGAACAATTGTATGTATCGAAAGAGAAGGACGTCGTACAGAAGCTAGTAGATAGAATTAGACTTAGTTGTTTTAATTTGGAGTTCAAGCTTCAAATGCTCACCTCTATGAAAATCTATCAACATTTGTAAGAAGCCCCACGTAACCACTTCTCAATCATGAACGCGAGTAATTTCATGGTTTTAAGGTTATTACAGACCATATTGTAAGTTATTTTGGAAGAAATTGATGCATGTAGACAGACAACAAATTAATGTTATTAGCGGTTTATTACTCATGTTCTTCTTATTAATATAATTCGAAAGATACCAAAACCAAAAGAAACATAGTGTTTATCGTTAAAAACGCACTAACTAATCAAATTGTGTTACAGGCATAACGTTCTCCGCCCGTAAACTGCATGTTTCCGGCCTAAGCCAGTTGTATGGGTCATAATTTTTACTTAAAACAGCTAATAAGGCTATTCTAATCACTAACCCATAAGTAATAGAACAAAAAATATAAACTTCACTATGGCGTCGCCTGACTTTAAATTTCTAGTTGAACGGCATAAACTCGCAGAAAGCAGAAATATGCACTTTTCATTCACCTTAATATTCGACCCAACCTGTAAAATTTTCTTCTAAATAGAATAAAAAATAAAAAAAGAAAAACATTATGCTTTCAATAAATCTGATTGTTTTGTTAAACATATAATCTTAATTTGAAATTAAGGAAATTCTTTGCTTAGTCGCCAATAACGAGATAAAATTAAAAGGTCAAATCTTATTCATTACTATCTGCAATTTACTATTAAATGTATTAAAAGTATTTGTATGATTACATAATTCAACGTGCAATTAGTCACTAAACATTACTTAAACATTTGTCGTCCTTAAAAGTTGAATGTTCACAAATAACCGGAACAAAATTCATAATAGAATTTTATATCAAAAAGCGCGCATGTACATACATTTACAGTGCCACAGATCAAAGCACTAAATACATAACATAAACAATACAGTAATGCCAAATGGCGTTCTTCCGTAATCATATTTAAACTTACACACATCTGACACAACAAGAAATGAACGGATACTTCTAGCGCTTAACTATAAATACAATACGGTAGGTCATGACATGGAATTTGGATTAATCATAAAGTATAAATAGACAAAATAGTTAAACTCAAAAATAGCGAAGCAAAGCACGCTAAAATCAAAATATCAAGCTTAATTACATACAGGAATTTTACATTAAAAAAGAAAACTAAAGTATTAATATTAATCATCATTCCTGGATTACCGGGATAGTAAATAAGTTCAATGTTTTTACTCGGCTTTCCCTTTATCGGAACACAGTTTTATTATCATTCTCACGTTATTCTTACATTATCGATTTTAGTAATTACTAAATAAATAGGAAATATGTATTCTCACTAAAATCTTACCACAACTCGCTATTATCCCAACCATAGCATATGCAAAGATGCATGTTTTTAGAGTATCTCACACTGTATAAGTTCCATAATTCTACCCTTGCGTAACTCCAATATACAGTATTACGATAGTTAGCAAAACGATAAACAACTTCACAGCTGGGTTGCGACGAACTTCCCACTACAGTTTTTCGACGTCGGTTATCTAAAATACTAAGAGTTACATATAAATTATTATAGTTAGTTAGATTCGTAATCAATATCAACATCTAACACTAAATGCTGTTCTTAAGCCTCTATTATTTACCCAGCCACTTCGATAATACAATCGACGTAGCCTAGTCCAAGCCAATAAACCCTCACTTACAGACCAGATCAATAAACTTTGAGATTTCCAGGAACTAGTTCTATTTTATTGGCGAGCGTAAAGCTAGTAAATACACAACCTACCATATTGGAAAAAATTGTCGCATACAATTGCTACATTTCTGATTTTGCCAGATTACACAGGCCATTACTTCAGACGCATCGCTTTCGGTGAGTTAAAATCTAACGTAATTGTTGATGGTTATGTTAAAAACTCCCTTAATAACAAACTAACTATTACTGAATATGTTTTAAAACGTAGTGAAGAAGTGAATAAAATATAATCATAGATAATCTTTCTAACAACATTGCTCCATTTTATATCACGTGATTGCGTTGCAGGCCAAAAAATCTGAATAAAGTGTATAATAAATGCCCTCCAACTAGTGACAGGCGGAGATGAATTAACGGGCTTAATCTAATTTGTTTAAAATTATAAGCCAACTGAATGTCATTCTAAACATAATCTTGAGTAAATGTCATTCTAACAGTAATCGTCACACATATCCCTCCACCTACGAATGTTGACTATTAAAATACGACTAGCTACTTTATTCAAAACGTTGCTAAATGATTCATTCTTTTGACTTACTAATTGTTTCATTAAATATGTTGCGAAGAAAATACTAAATTTGTATTTTTTAACCTTACTTAATGAAATACCATAATTAACAGCACTAATGTTTCAAATATATTCCCACTATGTTTTATGTAAGTATTTATTTCGTACCGCCTTCTAATACAACATGTATCATTATCGAAAGAAAATATATGGTAACAAATCATAAAGGTGAAAAAGCAAACTTGATGTAAATTATAATTCTACGTTTAAAATACCTGTAAAACTATAAGATCAACTTGTTCGTTCATTAAAGGTACTTTCTGTTTATGTTTATAAATTTTTAATGCTTCGAAACCATCTAATTTGTTTTTTTATCACAAAAATGTAAAAATTTAATGTTGTGTGAATTCATAAAGTGATTATGTACTATTAATGTTTGGTGTAATTTGATTTGTCTGTGTGTTTATATTTCTAACGTCTAATGTGTTCTTTCTATCTAATATCACAGTTCCTAAGTGTTTGTCCAATATAAATATAATTACAGAATGTGCAATTCAGTTTATAAATACCGGCTTTAAAATGTCGTTAATTGAATCTTTGGCATTAAATAATAAGAACTTTTGTATTAATTTTGAAAACTACGTTGTATCTATTGTTCTTTTGTAATATGTAAGCTGCTTTTTTTGATATTGTTCAAAATGTAAAATTGATATATATATATATATATATATATATATATATATATATATATATATATATATATACAGGGTTAGTCACGCTCAATGGGACGAAACCTAGCGGTAAAACGGTAAATGATATCAAAAAATCGTTTGACACAAGTATGTAGGTCTATTTGGTCTACAAATTAAAATTAGTGTGGAATATACAGGGTTACTCAAAAAAAAGTTACATATCAAAGTTATGTTTTTAAATGGATCACCCTGTATTTTATTACTTTTTGAATCCTACTTTAAAAATAATATGTATTTATTCAAGTAACCCTATATCTAAGTTTGATAGTTTTCGAGTTATTCAATTGTTTCTAAAATGTAGAGTACTTGAAAAAATTAATTACAACTTAACAGAATTTTTTTAATTAATTTGCTTTTAGATTTCGATTCTACACTTCTTGGACTGTATATCAGAATAATTACAATAGTAAAATAATATACAGGGTGTTCCTAACTTCAACTTTGATTTTCTCTAAGTATTTGGTGCTATTACTTTGTTATTTTAAATGGAACACCCTGTATTTTATTTCTTTATGAGAAGGGAAATTTAATACTCTTTCAAACTAATATAGGATTCCCTATCCCAATTTTCAATATTTTCCGAGATATTTCCATTATTTTACCCGTATGCATAAATATTGATGGTTTTATAGCAAATACTGACAAGATAGCCTTGAATACAAAAGAAAATAAATTAAAATTTATAATTTGAAAATTTACATATTAAAGAAGTATTTTTTAAATGAATCCCCTGAACTTTGTTACATTTTTAATTGTCCTTAAAAACTAACGTATTTATTTAGGTCACCGTATACTCAAATTTCATACTTTACGAATTTTTTCTAAAACTGTAGTGTAACAAAAAAAGTTAATTGCAATTTAATACAGACTTTTTGAGTAATTCGCTCCTTGAACTTTCTAATAAAATAAGTAAAATTGTATGTTCCAAACTTTAACTTTGATGTGCATCAAGTTTTTAGTGTTATTATTAAATGGAACACCCTGTATTTTATCCCTGCATGAAAACGAAAATTTAATATTATTTTCCCTATCCGAATTTTCTTTATTTCCAAATTATTTGCATTATTTTATCAGTATGCGTAAATGTTGAAGATTTTATGATAAACTCTAAGTAGGCTTTGAGAAAATTAACAAATAAAACATTTTCTTATGTCAGATAGTAAAAACTTATTTAGTGTTGATTTTACAATTTAACATAATTAATACAATGAAAGAATACCCAATTGAAGATCGAGTAAATATGATTTTTATATTAGGTGAATGTTTTCAAAATTGCTTATTAGCATCACGTGTTTATGCTGAAAGATATCCTCAAAAGACCATCCTGGTAAAGAAGTGTTTGAGAGACTTTTAAACCGATTTATTGAAACTGGCAGTGTTGAATATAAAACACGAGAAATAGCAAAGCCCGTAACGGAAAATGAAGATTTACAACTAGCAGTTTTGCAATCTGTAATTGAAAATCGCAATAACACTTCTACAATTATTTCTCGAGAACTCAATATAAGTCAATCCAGCATAAGTAGAATAATAAGAAAACATAACTATTATCCGTATCATATACAAATGCATCAGCATTTGTATGGAGTGGATTTTCAACGTAGACTGGAATTTTGTTTATGGTTTCTCGACCATACTGCAGAAGATCAATATTTTTATGATAATTTGTTATTCACTGACGAAGCTACACTTCACAATAATGGACTGGTTAATAAGCATAATTTTCACTATTACGCCACTGAGAATCCTCATCAATTTAAAACAATAGATCGACAAAATCGTTGGTCCCTGAACGTATACGGGGACTAATAGGAGAACATGTAGTAGGGCCATATTTTTTAATGGCCATTTGAATGGAAGAGAATTTTAAGATTTTTGGATTCTCCTAGAAGATATTCCTTTAGATGTGAGGCAAAAATGTGGCTACAATTAGATGGTGCGCCAGCACATTTTTTATGGAATGTGAGGGAATATTTAGACCGGACATTTGAAGATATGTGGGTAGGTCGAGGAAGTCCTAGCAATTGGCCTGCTAGGTCTCCCGACTTAACAACAATGGACTTTTTTTTCTGGGGATACATCAAAACTCTTGTATACCACATTGCTGCAACTACCTCTGAAAACATGAAAATACGAATTAGAGAAGCATTCGCAACAATCACACCCCAAATGCTAAATAATGTGAAACGCTCATTTGAAAAGAGGATAATGCTGTGTATTCAACAAAATGGACATCACATTGAACATTTATTATAAAATGAGTTTAGTAGAGTGATTTTTAATGTTGTAATTATGTTAATTGTTATTCGTTTTATTGTTTAGTTTGTAAAATTATAATATTGTCAATTTATTTGTTTTATATTTCAAGGCCATCTTGCCAGTATTTACTATAAAACCATCAATATTTATGCATACTGGTAAAATAATGGAAATATCTCGGAAAATACTGAAAATTGGGATAGGGAATCCTATATTAGTTTGAAAGAGTATTAAATTTCCTTCTCATAAAGAAATAAAATACAGGGTGTTCCATTTAAAATAACAAAGTAATAGCACCAAATACTTGGAGAAAATCAAAGTTGAAGTTAGGAACACCCTGTATATTATTTTACTATTGTAATTATTCTGATAGACAGTCCAAGAAGTGTAGAATCGAAATCTAAAAGCAAATTAATTAAAAAATTTCTGTTAAGTTGTAATTAAATTTTTTCAATTACTCTACATTTTAGAAACAATTGAATAACTCGAAAACTATCAAACTTAGATATAGAGTTACTTAAATAAATACATATTATTTTTTAAAGTAGGATTCAAAAAAGTAATAAAATACAGGGTGATCCATTTAAAAAAACATAACTTTGATATGTAACTTTTTTTTGAGTAACCCTGTATATTCCACACTAATTTTAATTTGTAGACCAAATAGACCTACATACTTGTGTCAAACGATTTTTGATATCATTTACCGTTTTACCGCTAGATTCCGTCCCGTTGAGCGTGACTAACCCTGTATATATATATATATATATATATATATATATATATATATATATATATATATATATTTTCTATCAGTTCTGTGTTAACTGGGTAAGTATTTTTGATAGAACATTTGTACTCTTGATTTTTAATGAACACATTCCGTGCTAACCACGCACATTGTGTGTGATGTATATTTCATTCCAGTATGCTGAGCCCGCGCTATGCACGTGCTAAACGTCTTCTGCTTATCTCGACTATTCCAGTGGCTCAACACGTTATGAAAACTTTCAATCGTTGTTTGAACACTCATTCTCCTTCTAGTGTTGTATGCTGCAGTTCGTTTATAATTTTCTACTCCCGTTGCAGTATCATCTTCGAGTCAACTACAACTTCACGTTCTACAGTCAATTATATAAAATTTTGACTATTGACTTTTGAGAAAATTCCAAACACAGGTCAACTTTTATTTTTTATTGCACATTTATTGGTTCTATAATGAAATATACAGGATGATTCATCTAAGAACAATGATGTCATTGTCAACTCTTTTAAATGACAATTCCCAATTTTATTTATTAGTTTAACAGGCAGTGCGATTGTTTAAATTTTTGCCTATCTTCATAAGGAAATTTTTGAAATAATTAGATTTAAAAAGTACAAAAAATGCATTTTTATCTTTAACGTTTGCTACAATAATAATAATAATAATAATAATACTATTATTATTTAACTAAAAAATAAAGAAAACGAGGAAAAATGAAAACAAACAAAACCGTCTCAAAAGAAATGTTCAACATGTCCTCCTCCTACTTCTTGAGAATATCCCAGTCCACTTTGAAACTCTTGTAGCACGTTTTTGAGGAGTATTCGGTTGTATCCCTCTAATTGTCGTTCTTATCCGTTATTTTAATTGTTCCAAATTGTCTGGCTTCTCTCGCTAAACTTAACTTTCCACATACCCCCCCCCCCCAAATCGAGAGGTGTGAGATTAGGAGACCTTTCGGGCCATTCCACTATACCTCTTCGTCTAGTTCAAGTATTGCTGAACTGGTCTTGCATAATACGGTGGTGCTGCATCTTGTTGATACCACAACGTATTATTAGGAATGTCAGGATCATCCGGATTTGAAAAATAACGGCTAACACAGAAATTAACTCGTTTTTCAGACATTCTTGGTACATTAGCCCAGTTAAGTTACCGTTAAAAAATATGGACTTATGTCCGGTCACCAACAATTCCCACAAGTTTAGGTTCTGGGATATTGTGTTTTTTGCTTGCGATACCAGTGAGGATTTGCGCGTGCCCAATATGTACAATTTTGTCTGGTGCCGTTAAAATAGAATGATGCCTCATTTGAAAATAATATCCTTCATAACATTCAAGGATTCTCGTGTAACGTATTCATCATAGTTTCACAGCCCTCCATTCAATTCTTGCAGTAAAATGATTTTATACGGGTGCCACTTTTGTTTCAAGTAATTTACCCCCAATTTGTGACTAATTTTATGATCCGCAACAACAGCACGAGTTGTTTTATGTGGATTTTCATGCAAATCCAGTAGCACATTAAGCTGTGTTTCTTCATTTATTGCGGGTCGCCCAGTTCTTGCTTGGTAAATCTCTAACATGACCAAATTCTTGAAATTTTTTTAAATTTTGTTACCAATCGATCGAGTTATCGGTAATCTTTCCGGATGAATGTTGTTAAATAACTGGCTCTTTTTCTATCGCCATATCCCGTGATTATTAATATTTCAATTCGTTTTCTTTCGCTTAATTTGACCATAGTAAGAATCTCTTGACAATTCAATCAATTTAGTAAAATTGCTGCGATGCTATCCAGAAATTTCTAGGAATACTACGTATAAAAAAGTCATACCTTCTATGGTCATGATAATATAAAATTGAAATTCTGTTTTTATTCTTCAAAACTAATTTTGGAAATTTCCTTATGAAAGTAGGGAAAAATTTTCTACCGCCATTTAAACAATCGCACTGGCTATTAAAATAACAAATAAAAATTTGGAGTTGTCATTTAAAAAATTGGACAATGACAACATTACTCTTAGACGGATCACCCTGTATATTTCTTTATAGAACCAGTAAATGTACAATTAAAAATAAAAGTGGACCTGTTTTTGGAATATTCTTAAAAGTTAATAGTTTAAATTTCACAATCATTCCGCGAAGGTATCTGACATTAAATTTCTTCAAATATCGGTTCCACAGGAATACCTTATATGTATAATACAACATTCATTCAACTGCCATGAAACTTTTGGAAGTTGTTTAGTACCCTCCCGAGAAACTTTCTGGTATAATTTTAAATATCGACCATCTAGGGGGTCCCTCATATGCATACAATTCAGCCATGAAAGGGTGAGGGTGAGGAAGAGGGAGTGGGAGAGGGAGAGGGAGAGGGAGAGGGAGAGGAGAGGAGAGGGAGAGGAGAGGGAGAGGGAGAGGAGAGGAGAGAGGGAGAGGAGAGGAGAGGGAGGAGAGGGAGGAGAGGAGAGAGAGAGAGGAGAGGAGAGGGAGAGGAGAGGAGAGGAGAGAGAGGGAGAGGAGAGAGAGGAGGGAGAGGGAGAGAGAAGAGAGGAGAGGAGAGGGAGAGGGAGAGAGGAGAGGAGAGGAGAGGAGAGGAACTAGAAGTCAGTCTAACGTTATGTAATTATGTCAAATTTAGTGTTATTGTTAGTTCAATTTTTTTTAATATCTGAATAAGGATTAATTTTATAAGAAAATGTGTGGACATATTTTTTAAAGAAAATTTAATTTTACATGCCTTTTCTTGTAAAGTTTTTTTTAAACATAAAGCAAACTAAGTTTAAAAACTAATTAAATAGGATTGAAAATGCTTAAAAATAATTTTTGTAAGTTAGCATCTGTATGTCTGTTAACGTCTATTTGATATGAAGTTTCAAATGTCCATCCGACATAAATTATTGTTTTTGTTTTTACAATATTGCCTCTTTTCGTTTGAACGTATTAAAAAGGAGGTTGCATAATTAACGTAAATAGTTATTTATATATCAAGCGAGTTTATGAGGGTGTTAATTAGTGAGGGCAACGGATTGCAATCTCGAGAAACATTAGTCCTGAGGGATTGTAAATTGCTCAAGGTTATTAACATACATAACTCACGTAATAGATAATAAAAACTTTATTTCCTATTTCATTATAAATGAAATTTTGTTAGTTATTAAAATTAAACGAACGTTTAAAAATTAAGTAGGCATTGTTACCATGGATATATCAACTGACACACTTGCAAATATTTGTCAAAATACATTAGAGGGAGTTATAGATCTATAATTCCCTACGATAATTCCCTAGGGAGTAAGGAACTTGTTTACAGTTATGGTACCTAAGGGTTTATTTGTTTATAATGTATTGGTATGAAATAAAAAATATTATTACTAAAATTATTTCATTTATGCCAATTTCCACTGTGTAGGTTGGAAAGTCATGCGCTGCTCCACACCAGATATTTTAAGACTTCCCAATTTAAAGATCCTAGGTTTCGTACTCGTATATTAGCAGCCAAGGTTTTTTAAAACATTACATATAGTGTCTTCCAAAGTACTTGCTTTACATAAACTAATTATTACAAAATAAACTTTTGCAATAGTCCATTGCTTTTCTTTTTCAACATGATTATTGATTAGTTTTAGTGTAATTTGATCAATAAATCTTCTTATTTCATACCAATCCATTATAAACAAATAAACCCTTAGTTACCGTAACTGTAAACATCTTCATAACTCCCTAGAGAGTTATAGTAGAGAATTATAGATCTATAACTCCCTCTAATCAAGGACGTCGGCAGGGGAGAGGGCAGGAGGGGGCCATGCCCCCCCCCCTGGCGAACTCTAATAAACTCGCGGCTCGTTCTGTTTTTGAACTACAAATTTAAAAACTTGATATATGTATGTACACCCGTAGTCAATTAATTGAAAATCCAATGTTGTAAGAATTTTAGCTTTGTTATAATAGCAGATTTTTTGAACTGCTTATAAAGTCTACTTTCGACAAAACAAAATGTATTTACAATTTACGTTTTTGTTAGACACAAATTGTAAATAATTCTTTGAACTTGTACAAATTATACTGTAGTGTATTCAAAGTATCTACACAAAAAGAAACAAAAAATAAATTAAAACTTTTGTGCTATTTACGGTTTTATATACTTTAATAAATAATTACGCCCGGTACTGTATCTATGTCTTATCTGTACTGCTGCTTCAGCGTGTTTCGTTACATTTCGTTACGAATTCACGATTACGATCCGTAGTTCAGTACGATTCATCATCTATCGCTTATAATTGGCTAGATACTGAATATTGTCGGTTTACTAAATGGAAGTACGTAACTAAATATGTAGTACTGATTACTCAATAACTGAATACTGAACTGCATGTACAGTTACTGGCGCAGGCGTACGGGTTTCAATTATTTTCCATTCGAATTATCCCATCATTAGCGACACTAGTTCTTATTTCATTTGGAGATATACGAGTGTGGAGTTTGTAATAGTTGGTTTGGCATAAAGCGTTAGTGGTCTTAAGCTTAAGCAGAGTATTTACCTTTATGATTTGTGCAGTATCTTGAACCTAGAAGTGCCGAAGTGGTCTCAGTGTGAATACGTTATTTTATTTATTTTATTTCCATTAATCTTCCAAAACGAATCCGAATTCTAAGGTACAGTTATTTTTAAATTATTTTAAAAATTTGATTGATGATATTCTTTAGAAGTCAAGATGGACATTAGACAATATTTGACAAAGAAACCTAGACTGGATAAAAGTTTTAGTGCAGCATATGAAGATAAGAACGAATCTGAAGTTGCAAGTTCATCAAATTCACTCGCAGAACTATATGCAGCGCCAGTTTCGGCAACGTCATCCGCTGTTTCCGGACATTCGTCATCTCATTTTCCTTCTCCGCCCAGTAAAACTACTAATCGATTAGGTATAGGCATATATGTATCAGAAAGACAGATTCCTGACGAAATTAAGTTCATGTTGATTACGAATCCATGGTGCCCTTCTTTTAGTTATGATTTCAAATCAGACATAGAAACAGGAAAACGTGCTTTTTCTAAACATTGGCTTACAACATACAGTTCTTGGCTGGCCTATTCTGAGAAACTCAAAGGTGCATTTTGTCGACAGTGTGTAGTCTTCAAATCAAATGTTGTTGGAGGTAATCAGGGCGCCTTCATAACCAAACCATTCAAAAGATATAAACATTTTGTAGAACAAATGCAAGTCCACGTCAAATCATCATGGCACATAAAATCGATAGAGAAATCTCAACGATTTGTTAATATTATGACCAATAAAGAAAAAGCTGTTGATGTGCTGTTAGATGAAGCAAAAAATGCACAAATTGAAAAAAATAGAAACATTTTGAAAGCAATAGTATCAACTGTTTGTTTTTGTGGAACTCATGAAATTGCCTTAAGAGGTAAGAAGGCGTCAGAAGGAAATTTCATAGATTTGTTGCAATTAAGAATTGAAAGTAGTGATGATATTCTCTTGAATCACTTCAAAACGTGCTCAAAAAACATATCTGTACAAACACAAAACGAAATCATTGAACTTTGTGGAGAAACATAAAAATAAAATAATTCGGGATGTGAAATGAGCAAAATATTTTGCAATTCTTGCTGATGAGACAGCCGATATGGCTGGAACAGAGCAAATGTCTGTGGGAGTTCGCTACGTGAATTTAGATTTAGGCAAAATTTGTGAAGAATCACTTGGATTCATACCACTTCAAGAGCTTGACGCAAATTCTTTGGCAGAGAAAATTTTAGGTTTTATATCAGAATTAGGCTTGGACCCAGCAGGTTTGATAGGGCAAGGCTACGACGGATGTTCTGCTATGGCAGGAAAAGAAAATGGTGTTCAAGCGCGAATTCGTGAACACTATCCAAAGGCATTATTCTTCCACTGTGCTTCCCATAAACTGAATCTTGTTATTAATGATTTAAATGATGTTGGAGATATACGTAACGCAACAGGCTCTATAAAATCTGTGATAAATTTTTTCCGAGAAAGTACACTGAGAAGAAGTAAATTATTGAATCTTCCTTTGCTATCTGAAACCCGGTGGTCAGAAAAATATAAATCTATTAGAATTTTTTCAATGCATTTTAAAGATATAATGGAAGGTCTAGATAATATATCTAAAACAGGCAATAATTCAGCTACACGATCCAAAGCAACACAACTGTACACAACCATGTCTTCAAGTAGTTTTCTCGTTTCACTCCAAGTAATTGCAACATATTCGGCAAAACTCGAGCCTGTAGTTAATATTCTTCAAGGTATACAAATAAATCTCAGTGAAGTAAAAAAACATATATCTCTACTTCTGAAAATGTTTGAGGAACACCGCGAAAATGCAACTGAGTTTTTTCGGTCTATTTGAGTTAAAACAGAAGAATCAGCCACAAAATTAGACACCGAGATCACAATGCCTGGAAGACCTGGTAAGCAAGTTAATCGGCCGAATTATAATGCGGTTTGTGCTGAAGATTATTACAGAAGAAGCATATTCATTCTTTATTTAGATTCTATTATATCGTCTATTAAATGCCGGTTCACTGAAGATACTACTCCAGCATATTCCTTTGGTAAACTTCATCCTAAGGTTCTAAATAAAATGCCCAAAGAAGAAATTTTAGAAATTTCAAAAATTATTGGGAATTTCTATAATTTTCTATATTTTAGGGAAGAAACAGAAACATGGTCCTACTACTGCAAACGAAATAACAGTATTGAGGAAGCAAACTTTTCGATCTATTGTAGCAAAGTAAAGACATTTATCCCAGTATGCATACTGCAAATCAAGTATTCTTTACTCTTGCATGCACTACTTGTACTGTAGAGCGTTCATTCAGTACGTTGAGGCGAACTAAGACATGGCTTCACTCTACCATGTCCAACGATCGGCTAAACGGACTCTGCATTATGAGCCTTCATAAACAAAGACTTTTAGCAAACAAAACCGAATTTATTGAAGAAGTATGTGATAAGTTTGCGAAGAAGGGTTCTCGAATATTATTATTGTTATTTAGTGAATAATTTTTTTAATTTTTATTTCAATTTATATTAAAAACGTCTTTATTTGTTTTAATGTTTTTAAAATTTGTGTTCATTTTTTTTTATATACACCTATATCGAAATAAATGTAATTAAAAAATAACATAATTTTTTGACCCTCCCCTGGAAAAGTTCTGGCGACGCCTTTGCCTCTAATGTATTTCGACAAATATTTGCAAGCTTATGAGTTGATATATTCATGGTAACCGTGCCTACTTAATTTTTAAACGTTCGTTTAATTTTAATAACCAACAAAATTTCGTTTTCATAATTAATTTATAATGAAATGTGAAATAAAATTAGTTAGCTATAACGTGAGTTATGTATATTAATAACCTCGGTAATTAACACCCTCATAACTCCTTTGATTTATAAATAACTACTTTTGTGTCATTTGCAATACAAAATAGATAAACTAATAAAGCTATACAAAATAAAATGTTTGATGAGTTGTTTACAGGCTAATATAAAATATCCTGGTTCAATGAAACAATAACACTTAATTAAACCTTGTTTTCTGGAAAGATGATTTTAAATTAACGCATACTTGAGATATTTTAACAATGAAACACACTGCATAACGAATCCTTCCGAAAATTACAATGTTGAAGAACTGTATACACTTGCTGAAAGGTTTCGTGAAAAAGTTATATTTTTAACTATTCTTATTTGTGGACATACCTACATTGGTGTGAGTCAAATAAATTAGTTAGCTCAAGTGTTTCGTACATTATCATCCAGGAGCTTCTGAACTGAAACAACGCTAATAATATAAGAAGCAACCGTACGGATTATTTAAGTCGAATTATAAAGTAGATTTTCCCATATGCTTGTTTTGTTTTTAATTAAACTAGAATATTCTGAAACTATTTGTTTGGCTGTAATTTTATAAACAATGGAGGATGATAGAAAATTCAGTTGCATTCCTTTAAGCGTTCTGAAGGTAACTAAGAACATTTGCAATTGGTTAGCAACCCTGTAATGGTTTTTAATAAACGTTAACATATGCCACGATAGTAGAACTAGCTCAATATGAACAATATCTGTATTGAACGATAAGTAAAAGGTAGGTTCGTTAAAAAGAACCCACTTATGTTGATATTCAAATATACTTTCCTTTTAAATAAATTGAAACAATTTTGAATTAATTAATAATCATAATGAGTAGTTGGGTGCCTTTAATAGTTATTTATTATATAGGGTCTTATTAGGCATATAAACACGCAAGAAAATAAACTCGAGAGCATTAGCTCGATCGTTTATTTTGTTAAGTGTTTTATATGCCTAATAGATAATGTAATAAAACTTTATCCACAACCGACAATAAATTAGAATGAGATGTACTTAATTATTTTAATTCAATTTTCTTATTATTTGAATTTATGGGTGGTCATGAGATATTGCTATAGTGACTGATTCGTTTTTGTTGCTGTTATAGTAAATAATAAATAAATTACATATTTTATCTTTCAAGTCATATTTTGTGCTTAAGGTGTCAAAATGTAAGTAAAATTCTAAATGATCTATATAAAGATGAAAATAGTTTTCATTGTTAGAATAGTATTTGTGAACATTATGGAAGAGTTTGCCGTACCAGACGTTCCAGTAGAAATATTGGAAGACGCAGAGCAAGCGACTTTACATTTAGTTCCAGCAAAGTCCAAAGACGCATACGAAAAGAATATTTAGATTTCGACAACTGGAAAAAGAAAAGGAATAACATCTATAACGGAAACAGTTCTACTGGCGTATTTCTTTAATGCCAATAAAAGGTTTGCTGCGTCATCACTTTGGACAAAATATTCAATGTTGAAAACTACATTAAAAGTGCATAAGAATATAGATATTTCAAAATATGGTAAATTAATAGCATTCTTGAAAACTAAATCCAGAACCTACAAAGCGAAGAAAGCTCAAGTTCTGGAACAAGAGCACATTAAAAAGTTTCTGAAGGAATCTCCAGATGAGAAATATTTAATGATGAAGGTGAAATTTGTTCACCAAGTTGTTTTTTCTAATTTTCAATTTGTTTAGGTTGCATTAATATTTGGTATTGCTGGCGCTTGTCGATGTAACGAGTTGACCTTTTAAAAATAGACGACATACAGGACAAAGGGGCTTATTTGTACGTATCAATACCAGATACAAAAACCCATGTTCCACGTAGTTTTGCACTTATGAAAGATGGTAACGCCTTAGCACTTTACAGAAAGTATATACTTTTACGTCCTACACAAAATTCATGTAATGGCAGGTTTTCTTGCGATACGTAAACGGAAGATGCACAGCTCAGCCAGTTGATATTAACACTATGTCAAGAATACCTGCTTCAATAGCTGCCTTCCTTAATTTACCAAATTCTGCTTTGTATACAGGCCATAGTATGAGGAGGTCTTCCGCTACATTATTGGCGAATTCAGGAGGAGATCTTACGACTATTAAACGCCACGGTGGATGCAAGTCATCCTCTGTGGCAGAAGGCTATATTGAAGACGCAGTGTCAAATAAAATGGATAGAGCCAGAAAGATTCAAGGGGAAAGTTCGAAAATTCTGAATCCAGCTATTGATTCGGTTCCGAGTACAAGTGATATAACCCCGGGTATAACTAAATTTAACGTCAATATTCCCGACAATAATATTTCATAATAAGAATATTTCTATAAATGTTAATATAAATGTTAATAAATAAAATATGAAAACGCTGAGTGTCTTATGAATATAAAACCCTAGTGTTTTATGAATATAAAACACTAGGGTTTTATAGTGTTTATAATGCGTTTGTAAGCAGTTGAATTATGACATGATAATGTGTCGGTTGTGGATAAAATAATAAAATAAAATACGGAAGTGACAGTTAGCCTTGTGAAAAAATAAAAATATCAACCACTTACCAATAAAAACTCTTTAGATGGTTTAAATGTATGTACCATAAATCCCAGTTATATAGATTTCTAAAATTAATCTTAATTTTGCAGCTAAGAGAGAGCAAATAGTTATGGTACATAGGCACAAATGTTCAAGTTATACACATATTCTACACAGAAATATACACAAAACATAAATTTCAGTTATCGCATACAAAAATATCTGGTGTTGAACAACATACGACCTTCCAACCTAGAAAATGGAAATTAAAAGAACTAACTTTAATAACAATTTTTTAGGATAATTATACAGCCTCCTTCATATTGGGTTCATTACGAAAATAGGCAACATTGTAAAAACAAAAATCTATGCCAAACAGGCGTTTAAAACTTCATGTCAGATAGAGGTTAATAGACATATAGATGCTAACTTACAAAAAGCTCCAAAGCCCCCCGTCTCTATAAAAATATCGATAATACAGCTTAAGCATTTTCAAACATATTTATTTAACTTTTACATTTATTTTGCTTTACATTAAAAAACTTTATGAAGAAAAGTTATGCAAAATTAAATTTTCTTTAAAAAATTTGTCTGCACATGTTATTATAAAATTAATCATTATTCGGATATTGGAAAAACTTAAACTAACGCTTAAAATCCACCTTAGCAATTTTTTGCTGCTAAATCACGCGTCGTCTCAAAAAATTGCATAGAACATGATTAATCTATACGATTAAGGTCTATACATTGGTATTTTTATATTTTTGAATTATACAGCTCCTAATAACCCCGCTTACCACCACTGAATTTCTCCCAAAACCTATTCAGCTCCAAGAGAAATGAAAACAAGCTTAAGTACAAAATTTTAAGTACGTAGTTGCTTTAGTTCTGGAGTTATCGTGGATACTCACACACACGCACGCGCGCACGCAATCACGCACGCACGTGCCTACCGCACGCACGTACACGCACACGCGCGCACGCGTACATCATAGTTGATCTTGGCGAAACTTGGCCAAACCTTGTAAACCGAGCTAATAAGTCGATTTAATGATAGTGAAAAAAGTCAGTTGCATAATCTTCTATACCTACATATGTATACGTAGATTGGAAAGCAAAAATGTTTGGTGTGGAACAACACACTATCTTCAAACTACAGCATGATAATTAAAAGAAATGAAATAATTTTATTAACAATTTATTTAGGATAATTATGCAACCTTTTTTATAATAAGTTAATTACGAAAATAGGCAACATTGCAAAAACAAAAACAATAATCTATGCCAAACAGACGTTTAAAACTGCATGTCAGATAGAGGTTAATTAATATACATCTATTAGATACTAATTTAAAAAAATCCAAAGTCGCCCGCTTCTATAAAAACATCGATAGTTCAATCATATTTAATTAATATCAACACTTATTTCGCTTTATATCAAGAAACTTTATAAAGAAAAGTTATGTAAAATTACATTTTCTTTGAAAAATATTTCTACGTTTTCTTATAAAATTAAAATTAATCATTGTTCTGATATTGAAAAACTTTAAACTAACGCATAAATTCTCCCTCAGAAATCTTTTGCCGCTAAATTACGCGATGTGTCACAAAATCGCGTAGAACATAATTAATCTATATGACTAATGTCTATATATTGGTATGTTTATTTCTTTGAAATATACAGCTGTTCAGAAATATTTGATTTAAATAAAAAACAGCTCCTAATAAACCCCCCTCTACGCCGCTGAATTGCTTCCAAAATATTATAAGCTCCAGGAGAAACGAAAACAAGCTTACATACAAAATCTTAAATACCGACGTCTTTTCGTTCAGGAGTTAATGTGTATATTAGTATACCCACTTCGCTACACTACTTCCGGGCAATAACCTTGAACAGCGGAAAACTTGCCTCGACCCGTAACTTCCGTTGTTTTGGCTATTTTCACACATCGATAAGAAGTGATGAACAAGAGTTAGGTACAAAATATTCGTCAGTACAAAGAATCTCACAAAGACATAACAAGCATGATTATAAATTCACCAATGTTCAAGCAACATACATAACGGCCAATTTCAGCAGCTTTCTGGATTAGTACTCACACACAGGGTGTTCCATTTAAAATGATCCATTTTAGTCACTTTTCAAGAAAACAAAATAACTACATTTTTGAACCACCCTGTATTGACGTATTCAGTTAAATCAAATTTCGATATCATTGTATGACAGAGCTCGAACCTATCAGCATTTCAAAGATTATGTTTTCCAATGAAAAAATTGCAATTAATTTTTATTTCAAAAACGGTTACAGATAGGTATAAAGGAAATATTAAGTTGTCAGTAAATTGATGAAGATCCTAAAATAATATTATATACAGGGTATTCTGTTTAAAATATCAAAGTTGCTACTACCTTCTAATAGAAGTGGCAACACCGGATTATCGAAAATATTTTAGTTGGGTGAAAATATCCAAATACGCACAGAAGTTTAGTTTAATAATCATTAATTGTATTTTATTTTAAAATTAACTTTTAAAGTACATACAGTAAAAGATTAACTCGACCCTCGACCTCCATTTTTCTAGAGTGGCAACTTCATCGTAACTAGGGAAGTACACACAGTTTAAGTTTGAATCGATTGTGACTTGCCTCCTGGATAGCTCAGATGGAAGAGCCCCACTCTTGCAAAGTGGAGGTCGAGGTATTATAAAGAAAATACAATTTACATATATATATATATATATATATATATATATATATATATATACTATATACATATAATTAGCTGTATTTATTTAAAATTAACTTTTAAAGACCATACGGTAAAGATTAACTCGATTAGGACTTGAACCAACTACCATTACATTGCTAGAGTAGGGCTCTTCCAACTGAGGTATCGAGGAGGCAAGATACACTTGATTTAATCTTAAACTGTATGTACCTCCCTAGTTACAATGTATTATAATTTTTATACACGTTGAATGATCACAGACAGCTTTTGTGCATGTCATGTGAGCCCGCAGTTCGCTAAGTTTTCGCACATGACAACACAAAAGTTGACTGTGATCCTTTATGTGTATAAAAACTGTAATAGTTTAAGTGTAACTCAAGTGTGACTTGCCTCCTAGATAGCTCAGTTGGAAGAGTCCTACCCTAGCAAAATAGTGGTCGTAGGTCCAAGTCCCACTCGAGTTAATCTTTTACAGTACATACTTTAAAAGTTAATTTTAAATAAATGCAACTAATGATTATGATGTTTACTTCAATTCGTTCATTAAAAACAATTTCTATAGTTATCTGTTAGTATTCCTTACAGCAAATAAATATTAACATACATCAAGACAAAGCTTGCATCGATTGGGGCTTGTATCTCGATAGCTCAGTTGGTAGAGCGATACTCTAGCAAAGTACATATCGTTCAAATCAAGCGTTAATTTTAAGTTTAATCGAACACATACATACCGATTATAATTGTAATTGAACATTTGTGTGAATGAATGCATTGTTAGTAAATAAATAGTGACTATTTGTATATGTGGATAATAAATAATAGATGTTGATTGTACTATGCTAATTTTGAAACCTGAACACTTAAATGTGCGTTCTTTAACGATAAATTTCTCTGATTTCAAACAATATGTATATATATATATATATATATATATATATATATAGACATACACAAACACAGTTCAGATAGTCTAGTTTTAAAACTTCTTCCTGTTTGACCGATATAACATTCATTGCAATCACCACCATTCAACTTATAAGCTCCTGACTTATCTCCCCTATCACTTTTAGACTTATTATTTTTTACATATTCTCCTAGTGTATTATTACATTTAAAGGCTATATTCAAATCAAGTTTTCTTAATTCGTTAGAAATTATTTTTGTAAGTTTTCCGATATTTATGCTAAAGAAACGAAATTCTTTCTTAAAACTGGGATATTAAGATAAACTAAATTTAAGGCTTGTTTTAATTGTTTTCTATGTAGTATTTTATTTATATTCCTTTTGTATATCTTCTATTTACTGCTATTTGTTTTACTAAATTAAGATCTTTCTAAAAATTGGACCTGATAAGGGTATATTCGTAATCTATGTATACAGCGTGTTACTTAATGATAGGCCCTAACTCCAAGGACGCATTCCTGAGCCAAATTGAGATAGAAAAGTTCATATAAACATGTCTTAAAAAATCTGGTTTTCAAGATACAGACTGTCAAATTTGTTAAAAAAATCGGTTCTTTTTTAATATCTCAAAGATCCTTTTGCCGATTCTGTTGAAATTTTGCAGTATTGTTTACTGTGATAAGAGACTAAGTTATCACTAACTAGATAATAATTGTAAGTTTCAATGTAGTTTCAAAGTAGTGGTCGTGGGTCCAAGTCCACTCGAGTTAATCTTTTACAGTACATACTTTAAAATTAATTTTAAATAAATTCAACTAATGATTATGATGTTGAACTTATATTCGTTCATTAAAAACAATTTCTGTAGTTATCTGTTAGTATTCTTTACAGCAAATAAATATTTACATACATAAAGACAAAGCTTGCATCGATTGGGACTTGTATCTCGATAGCTCAGTTGGCAGAGCAGTACTTTAGCAAAGTACAGGCTGTCCCAAATTCGAGGGCAAGCATGGGGATCTCGCTTATTATAAGAGATAGGATATAGGTTTAAATTCTGCACTTTTGCTAAATTCGATGCCGAGTAATAATCTGAAAAGAAATTTGAGAACTCGAATGGATTTGGTTTTATGTTCAAAAACTAAAAATTTCGATTTTCGTTTTTCGCGTTTGGCCACCTTATTATTAGGAATTTTCAAAATTCGATTAAACATTATTAAGGCACCTTTTACGCACAATACTAATACGGTGTTAAAAATATTATGTGACGTTTCGTTTATTCTGAACCATCATCAGGTTTATTTTTTCTTATGGGGTTAAGATATATTTTTATGTCGTTGGATGGAGAATGTTATGCTGATTTTAGCAATATATAACACTTTATGGTTTGATCGACTGCGAACTAAAATAATGAGAAAAATACGAAGAATAAGATTCCGCCTTCTTGGATCCAGCAAGGAATAATTACAGTAGTTCTACTTATTTAATTTGTTAAACTCGTTAGAACATCCAAAAAAATATAAAAACATTTAAACAATTTAAAAAAAACATTAACAAACAACTCAAACAAGTATGTCTATGTAACACGGTCATAATAGCGACAACGCAAATTTATCGATAGGTAACAACAAAATAATTACACAGACAAACAAACAAAAATTATTATATTAAATGTTCAAACAAGTTTCCTCCTTCTTGAATACAGTAACGAATTCTTCTTCTACAATTGTTTACGCTTCTTTGAATGGTTCGCCTGGGAATTTGACGAAGTTCATTAACAACCCTATTCTGGAGTTCTTCTATATTTTGCGGTGGCGTCTTATAAATCATATTGTTTAAAAAGCCCCAGAGGAAGTAAGCTAAAGGGGTTAAATCTGGACTTCTTGCTGGCCACCTAAGTGGTCCCCTATTTCCCATCCATTTATCAGGAATTTCGCCGTTAAGATATTCACTTATTATCGCAGCATTATGAGGAGGAGCTCCGTTCATTTGCCACCAGAGAGTCCATCTTTCGTTTAGCGGAACATCATCCAAAAGGTCTGATATTTCGTGTGTTAGAAATGCGAGGTAGCGTTGAGACGTTAGGATACCTTCGTAAATAATTGGCCCAAGGAGCCTATCCTTCCAGATTCCAACCCACACATTAAAGGACCGTTGGCCTTGTCCTCGCATTTGCCTGTTAATTCGTGGATTTTCAACGGACCAGTAGTGCTCGTTATTACGATTAAACATTCCATTAGTGGAAAAATTGCACTCATCCGTCCAAATTATTTGATTGAGAAAGTTGCGATTTTCCAGCATTTTGGTATTAAGTTGGTTACAAAATCCAACCGTCTCATATCGTCCCCAGGCCGAAGAGTTTGACTAACGTGTAACTTAAATGGTTTATAACGGTGTTGCTTTAACACTCGCCAAACTGTCGTTTTGGCACTTCAAATAGTTTGCTCTATTTCTCTGGTAGATGTTGAAGGATTTTCTTGAACCTAAGATGGATAACATAAAGTCATAACTCTCCAAAAAAATGTCTGCTGAAATTAGCAGTGAATTGAGTGGAAATTCTTATAATTAGTATAATACTAACAAATAGTACCTGATGTAATATTTCTTCTTCGGCATCTCTGTCTAGTTCATGTCTCGTTTTTAGAATTTGAAAACATTCTAAAGAAACTTGCAAATTTTAAAGCACTAACACGAAGGATCTTGCAGTTATTACCCATTTTACAATTAGAAAATGACATGACAAAAGCCAACTCCTGAGTTTTGTTTGATTCGTGGGTATCGTGATAATGTAATATTTAGTTTTAATTTAAGAGTGTTTTAGTTCGCAGTCGTTGAATCCATGAAGTGTTATATATTGCTAAAATCAGCATAACATTCTCCATCCAACGCCATAAAAATATGTCTTAACCCCGATAAGAAAAAATAATGCTGATGATGGTTCAGAATAAACAAAACGTCACATAATATTTTTAATACCGTATTAGTATTGTGCGTAAAAAGTTGCCTTAATAATGTTTAATCGAATTTTGAAAATTCCTAATAATAAGGTAGCCAAACGCGAAAACGAAAATCAAAATTTTTAGTTTTTGAGCATAAAACCAAATCCATTCGAGTTAGCTCAAATTTCATTTCAGATTATTACTCGGCATCGAATTTAGCAAAAGTGCCGAATTTAAACCTATATCCTATCTCTTATAATAAGCGAGATCCCCATGCTTGCCCTCGAATTTGGGACAGCCTGTACATATCGTTCAAATCTCACTCAGGTAAACTTTTATTCATGTATTTAAAATTTTCAACTCAAGCGTTAATTTTAAGTTTAATCGAACACATTCATTACGATTATAATTGCAATTGAACTTTTATGTGAATGATTGCATTGTTAGTAAATAAATAGTGACTATTTGTATATGTGAATATTTATATTCAAAAGGTAAGAATGTTGATTGTACTATGCTAATTTTGAAAAGTTCATATAAACATGTCTTAAAAAATCTGGTTTTCAAGATACAGACTGTCAAATTTGTTAAAAAAATCGGTTCTTTTTTAATATCTCAAAGATCCTTTTGCCGATTCTGTTGAAATTTTGCAGTATTGTTTACTGTGATAAGAGACTAAGTTATCACTAACTAGATAATAATTGTAAGTTTCAATGGCGTTCCAAGGGGTAGTCACACGAATAATATTGACAAAAAAAATATGCGCCATTTTTGTCAGATTAAGCGGCTAAAAATAAAACTTTTTGGTCTCTTGATATTTGTTCGTATCTTACTTCGTTTTCGAGAAAGAAATAAATCCAGTTCATTATATGTCGAAAAATTGTTAAAATAGAATCAAGTTAACTTCTTTGCTCGTTGCTAGGAAAAGTTGTTTTGTTATTATGAACATAATTTTTTTGACATTCCAAGACAGTTTGTTATAATTTTTCCTTTGGTCAAAAGGTAAATTGTGCTATTACAGAAATGGTAAATAATCATTCTAATTTACAGATGACAAAAATGGACTTCCTTTATGGTGTTGCCAATGGTAATTCCGGGGAGTCTATCAAGAAAGGTATCCTGATGGTGTTCTTCCAGACAGAAAAATATCCATAAATATTCATCGTCGTCTGAGTGAATCTGGCAGTTTCAAACGTAATACCTCCGGGGGAAGACCTGGTAAAGTTCGAACTTCGGCAGTTGAGGAGGCTGTCCTACATGCAGTCGAAGATAATGCAGCAACTAGTACGTGAAAAATTTGGTAGGGAAATAAATATTTGCTATAAAACGGAATGGAAAATTTTAAGAGATCCTTTGTTGCGTCCGTGCCACGTACAAAGGGTTCAGGCACTTCTTCCAAGAGATTTTGAACCGCGTACGCAATTGTGTAGATGGTATCTTCAAAGACTTGCAGAAAATCCTTACTTTGACTCTATCATTATATTAGGGATGAAGCGCATTTCTCGAGAAATGCAATAATTAATTTCCACAATAATCATAACTGGCTCAAGAAAATCCTCATGCTATTACAGAGACACATTTCAGGAACAATTTTCTCTCAACGTCTGATCGGTCCAATCAAATAGTTACCTATTACTATTTGATTGGACTTTTTTTTTTACTAGGATACCTTAACGGACAGTCATACAATAATGTTCTGGGTAATGATTTGCAGTTACGGTAACAACATTGGTTCATGCATGATGGTGTTCCAGCCCACTTTAGTATATTGGCTTGTGAGTATTTGTATAGAGCTTACCAAAGTCGTTGGATAGGTCATGGAGGACCACAATTCTGGCCACCTAGCACCTAGATCGCCTGACTTGAATAGCCTAGATTTTTATTTGTGGGGGCACCTAAAATTATTAGTTTATACTACACCAATCGACACAATAGAACAACTAAGGAATACAATTGTTGACGGGTGTGAAAGCATACATAACACTCATGGAATTTTCGAAAGAGTTCGTCACTCGATGAGAAGAAGAGCAGAAGCCAACATAGAAGCAGGAGGTGGTCATTGCCAACATTTTTTGTGAATCTTCTGTTAAATCGTTATTACTTTTCGTTTGTTAAGTTAAAAAAATTACTTACAAATAAATATTGCTGAACGAGCAAAGTTAACTTGATTCTACATATTTTAACAATTTTTCGATATGCAATGAAATGGTTTTATTTTTTTTTTCTTGAAATGGTTTTATTTTTTTTTTCTCGAAAACGAAGTAATATACGAAAAAATATCAAAAGACCAAAAAGTTGTATTTTTAGCTGCTTAATCCGACAAAAATATAAAATTTTTAGAAAGTCAGTGGTGCACATTATTTTTCGCAATATTATTCGTAATGTTGCCCCCCGGGACGCACTGGAACTTATAAGTATCACCTAGTTAGTGATAACTTAGTGTCTTATCACAGTAAATAACACTGTCAAGCTTCAATCAAATCTGCAAACGGATCTTTGAGATATTAATAAAAAACCGATTTTTTTAAAGCTTTGACTCACTGTATCTTGAAAATCAGACTTTTTAGGACACATGTTATATGAACCTTTCTACATGAATTTGGTTCAGGAATGTGCCCTTGAAATTGCGGCCTATAATTAAGTAACACCCTGTATAAGAATTAAATGCCACCATTTTATAATAATATGGATGCGCAGATGAGTTGTGAACTACAGTCTGTATGGGAAGGTTTGTGAAAAATAAAAAAATCTGGTCTATTATCTATTTTAGTGATAGTTAAATCTAAAAAATTAATTTGGTTTCCTGTCTCTAATTATATCGATGGATGTAACTTATTTAAAAATTAAAAGAAGTTGTCTATTAGAACCTCAGAAACATGCAAAAATATCGTCAACATATCTGCACCAAAATAAAAAATTATTATTAAGTGGGTGATTATGTGTTTCATTTCTTAATTATCCGTAAATATGTTTGCTAATAAAGGATTTAATGGGTTTTCCACTATAAGACCTTCTTTAGAGATAAAATTATCGTTATCAAGTTCAAAGTAATGTTGATCTAAACATATAATTAATGTATCATCATGGTTTAAAGAGGAATTAACATTTTTCTTTAACATATTGTCATTAACATTTACCAACTCTAGTCCTAGGATCGACGGAAACAAATTCCGTACATCAAGTGAAATCAATTTAGCACTTTGAGGATATTTAAATTCTGAATATTTTCGATTAACTGAAATGAATTTTTAGTAGTACGTTTAGGAAAAAACTTACAATGTTGCTGAATTTTAGTTTAAATAACAATAATTAAAATAATCTGTTAGGAGAATTGAAGATTATTACATACGACAAGTAATGCGGTTTAATTATCTAACAGCCTCACATCTATCTTGATAAAGAGAATAAACATTTTCGAAAGCTCGACAAATATCAAAGTGTTCTTTAACCCTGGCCTAATTAGACTTTACTAGTCAAGATTACCGTCTTTTTCTGAATATATATATATATATATATATATATATATATATATATATATATATATATATATATATATATATATATATATATATAGGTGTTTCTAAATCCATGCGAAAAAATTCAGGAGGTGATTGCCCATATTAAACTATGATGAGTCTTTGTTATAACAAAATTTCCTCAGCCTACCCCCTTCTGAGATATTACCCCTAAAAGATGGTGGATAAAACTGAGTTTTTATTTTTTTTTCTCAACCCGTTAATTAGAAAATTTTCCACTTCTCACTATCGTAGCATAACGAAATTTGGTTTCAGGCTAGAATCGACCATTTGTGATCCAAGTAAAATATTTTCAAAACGTCGGCACTTTCGGTAATACCGGAAGTAACTATCACCTTAGTTATTTTAAATGGAACCCCCTTATGTTATTGGCATTTTTGGAATTTTAAGACCAGTTTATATAAAACTTATCGTTTCCGAGTTATTGCGAAAAATATGAAAACTTCGACAGTTGCAAGGTCCCACGAAAATCGGTATTGTGCGCTAACAGCTGTGAATTTCGGAGTCGGTGTTTTGGGGTTACCTAACAAACTACGTTTTGACGAGTTTTAATTAAAAAAGGTCTTCCACAATCTCGAAATAAGCCTCCGAAGTTGTATAATTTTGAACCTCGATAACTTGGTTATTTCAAATAGGACACTCTGTACCTTAAAGCAATTTCGAGTCTTCAATTTAATTCTTTATCAAATAATATTAGGATTTCCAGGACCTATTCTAGACGGTTTTGATGATAATTAAGATTTTCTTGAAAACATCGAATAAATTAATTAAATTGTTCTGCGCTAATATTTAATAGGTATTATGATTAAATAAATATTGTTCAATCAGGAATTTAGTTTAATAAACAAAAACTATAACAAACATTTAGATTAGGATATAAAATTATAATACATTTTCAATGTGCTTTCCGCGCAATTTTAATTCGTGTCTCTACACTTGCTGTTGCTCGACGAATCTTATTGGGGTCAGATTCGGTAAACGCTAACCGTATCCTCTAAAACAAATCCTCACTGGGGAAGAATATATCTTGGTTTTGACGTAAAAATCCTGCCAATTCGAGATAAACTTTATGTGAATTATGTGCCGCCGGTGCACCATCTTATTGATACCAAACATTTTGGCGCTGATCGACAGGGAATTGCTCGACGAATGGATTCACAGTTCCTCGTAAAATTTCCACATATTTCGAACTATTTAAGTTTTCTTTATCAATACGATATCGCACCTCATTGATCGAAAGTACTACAAAACATTAAAACTAAACATAAATTGAATGTGTCAATTTTCTTCTTCCCTTCTCTAGAAGTGAAAATATGATGATCTTGAATTTTTAATGACATGAACTCGCAAAACTCTATTCGGCGAACCTCATCACCGGGTCTAAAGGCCTGTACATTTTGGAACGAGTACGTTGCATATGGTGCTTTTTCAGAATTCGTCTGCCAGATGAAGCAGATATTCCTAAATCCATTTCTGCAGATGGTGTGGAACTTTGTGGTGATGCGTGGAAATAATCCAGTGTATTTATTCCATCTCCGTCATTGCTCACCAGGTTTGGGGCATTTTCCAACTTTCCTGACACTCAAAAAGATGGATTTAGTTCCCTTGAATTTTGTTTTGTTCATCAGCTACAAATGTGGACTTATTGAAGAAAATGGATTATTACACAGTTGAAGGGAAAGTAAAGTTCAATCCTTCTTTGCCAACGGTTTCGAAAATTAAACGTTAAACGAATACCTACTAAAGTAATAACATGTAAGTAGTAATAAATAAAAGTTATTTAATTACTCGGCATATACAGCAGCGAATATCCGAGGCGATTGTAAAATTCTTTCAACATGTACTACCAGATTCCTAGGCATTCGGCGAGAACTGTTTCTCTTAATTCTTCGAGAAACAAATGCACTGGGATTAAATCCCACGTCGTTCTGTAGCTAGTATATCGCTCATCAGACATCATACCATCAATAAAAAATGGGCCAATCACTCGCTGTCCTCATATCCCGGCCCACACATTGGCTGTTCGATAATATTTGCTTCGGCGTATGGTATACAAATTTTGATTTTCGGTGCTTCAGTAACAGAAATTTTGCGAACTTTGGGTCCCATGCGTCGAAAACGAACACTCGTCCGCAAGCAACACTCGTTCCAAGAATCGTCGTTCCGTATTTATCTTGTATTTGATTTAATTTACCTTCTTCGAAGATTTCCTGAAGGTTCCAGTATTTAAACGGTTTAAGCTCTTGTTTTTTCAAAATTATGCAGACACTGGTGTGGGAAAATCCTGCGCTGCAACCAATCGGTCCCAAACTGCGATTTTTATCTGTAACATGCAGTAGTACCTCCAGCTCAGGCTATCTCTCCAATGCAGGAACAGCGTTTGGCATTTACAGGGTTTATTTAAATTTCTTGTCATCTTAAAATTTTCAATAATTTTCGAAACCGCTGACAAAGAGGGGATTTGTCGTGCAGGGAAAATACCAGTAAATAAATATCTGATGTTCCTCATCTAATTTCCACTCAATAAACATTACTTTTTGTTCAAGGGTGTAATAATCCATTTTCTTCAATAAGTTCTCAGTTTTTATAGCAAGTAACAATTATGGAATTAAATTGGACAAGTTTCATAAACCATTTGCCACAAAGAGCCAAAGCTACTGTTTTAATATGCGCTGAAGTCAAAAAGTTTTCCAAATTTGAATCTCAATAGCGCAGTTGGTTAGCTCGGTACTCTAGCAAAGTACAGGTCATAGGTTCAAATCCTATTCTAGGTAAAGTTTTTATTTATGTATTTAATAAAATTAATAATTTTTAATTACCGTTGTTTAAAGTGATCCTAATATTTATATAACTCGAATTAATTTTTATTAACTCTTTTTTTGCCTAAAAAATTCTACATTAAAAATGTAGAATTGAAATGTTTCTACAATATAAATATATATATATATATATATATATATATATATATATTAATTTATTTTATTTAAAATTAACTTTTAAAGTACATACAGTAAAAGATTAACTCGAGTGGGACTTGAACCCACGATCTCCACTTTGCTAGAGTGGGGCTCTTCCATCTGAGCTATCGAGGAGGCAAGTCATAATCGATCAAGCTTGAACTCTATGTACTTCCCTAGTTACGATGTATTATAATTTTTATACACAGAGTGAAGGATCACAGTCAACTTTTTGTGAATATCATGTGAGCCCGCAATTCGCTAAGGTTTCGCACATGACAACACGTGACTGATTGTTAATTTTTATTTTGCTGTATGCAATAGTAATAGATAACTATAGGAATTGGTTTAGTGAACGCACAGAAGTTCAATTTAATAATAATTAATTGTATTTTATTTAAAATTAACTTTTAAAGTACATACAGTAAAAGATTAACTCGAGTGGGACTTGAACCCACGATCTCCACTTTGCTAGAGTGGGGCTCTTCCATCTGAACTATCGAGGAAGCAAGTCACAATCGATCACAAAAAGTTGACTGTGATCCTTCACTCTGTGTATAAAAATTATAATACATCGTAACTAGGGAAGTACATACAGTTCAAGCTTGATTGAATTGATAGTTTAGAAAAAAATGATACTACTTTTGTTAACAGTCTCTTACTAATTTTGAAGGTGAAAGCATGTTGATTTTGTTCCTAAAATGTAATAAATTATAGATTGGTAAGTGTTTCATAACCTTATTTTTAAAAAAACAAAAACCTATTCGCAAAGTTAAACTATTTTATAACAAAAGTGAGGTTAGTGTTAAAAATAATTGAACTGTAATATGGATATTTCTATTGAGTTATGGAATGTTGTTGTTGATTTTTATTTTAATATAAACCAAATTAATTAAATACAAAATCGGATTATTAATTTCAAAGAAATAAGAAAATTTTAATGAAATAAAAATTTTAATGCAGATAATTATTGTATTTAAAGTATATAATATTAAAATAAAGTGCTTTGAGAAAAAGTCTATAAATAAAACTGAATGCCGATAAGTATTGCATTAAAATTATAAAATAATAAAATAAAGTGTTTGTGCAAGAAAAGTTAAGAAGTAATTACCTGAAGAAGCTTATGGTAGATAAAAATCAATCCGATGAATAACATACTTCGTGAGATCCACAACACAACTGACTTGGAGAATGGGATTTCAACAACTGGAGATTGCAAAGGAAGGTTGATGATGCTGTAAGTTATGTGAATCTATTATTACTAATTTAAGGTTATGTTTATGTTTATGCTTATCATCGATGCTTACATGTGTAAAGAGTTTGAGCAAATCATATACAGTCAACTAATAATAGCGCGATTCATTAATAGTATAAGGATATTACTTCAGTTCAAAATAGAATTAAATTATACTTACAGTAGCAGTAATTTATTTAATGTTGTTCAGCCATGGATCATAATGCACATATTTAACATCACCAATTTACATAAAGATGTATGCGTTGAATAATTACGTATTATACAAGGTGTTTGAACACAACTATTTTAGTTGAATTAAAATTTAATTGCAAGTTAGTAAATGAGTTATATTATAACAATTTCAATATGAAAATTTTATTTAATATCATTACAAAACATTAAATAATATTTTAATTAACCATAACAATTTTTTAAACAAACAATAATCCCCAGAGTTATAATATATAGAACATAATATATATATATATATATATATATATATATATATATATATATATATATATATATATATATATATATATATATATATACAAGAGGCCAAAAGTACCGCATAAATTCAATTAAAAACTAGGTGTTTGTTTTTTGGAAAAACGCTCGGACACGTCGATTTTAATTTTTTGTAGAGATTTTTTTGATGCTAAGTTCATGTATACAGGGTGGCCCAGAAACAATTCATGACTTTCAACTTCATTTTTTCAAATGGAAACACCAACATCTTTTATTTAATTTTTGGATTCTGCTTTAAATTTTAAGTGTTTTATGTACCATTTTTATCCATTTTTTGATGTAACACACATGTATGCAAGGTGACCCATGTAGAAGATAAATTTAATTTTTCATTTTTTTTTATGGAACTCCAAGTATATTATGACGTTTTTGAGTTCTCTGAGAAACTCTGAACATATTTCATGTAACATACTCATATCTAAATTTAACAGTGTTCGAAAAAATTACATAAAATAGAAATAACCACAGAACTTTAATACTTAATAAATAACAAATGTTTCAATAACAGTTGAATATCGACATGGGTATATTACATAAAATATGTTTCTACATTAATAGTTCTTTATTTCTATTTTATGTAATTTTTTCGAACACTGTTGAATTTAGATATGAGTATGTTACATGAAATATGTTCAGAGTTTCTCAGAGAACTCAAAAACGTCATAATCTACTTGGGGTTAAAAAGTAAATTTATCTTCTACATGGGTCACCCTGTATACATGTGTGTTACGTCAAAAAATGGATAAAAATGGATAACTAAAAACAATATTTGAAGTGTTCCAGCATTTTCATGAAAAATATTTCCTTCAGTTTTTAACAAATTTATGCGAGACTTTTGACCCTCTCTTATGTGTATTTCTCGATAACTGTTAAGTTTAGGTATAGGACATGGTACATAAAACTTACTTAAAATTTAAATCAGAATCCAAAAATGAAATAAAAAATAAGTATTTTCGTTTGAAAAAATGAAGTTGGTATTGTTTTTGGGCCACCCTGTATACATGAACTTAGCATCAAAGAAATCGCTACAAAAAATTAAAATCGAGCGTTTTTCCAAAACACAAACACCTAATTTTTAATTGAATTTATGCGGTACTTTTGGTCTTCTCTGTATATATATATATATATATATATATATATATATATATATATACAGGATGTTCCATAATTAATGGTACATAGAACCATGGTAGAATCCTGACTAATAATTATGACGATTAACGTATGTATGCGACTTAAAAACTAAATAAATCTACGTTGTGTCCAGTGACAGTTCTTAGCTCTTAGTTGGTAAATCCATTCTTCTGCTCTTGTAACGCACTGTACTCTGCTCTTAACTCGAGACACTACTCTCACTAACTCAGAGCCAATGGATTGGTCCTGTTGAGTCTCCGTACTGCCTCTTTGTAGTCTAAATGCTGAATTGCTTCTATATTCGGGTGGTTTTGGAGCCCCCGTTCATGATTTTGTGCTGTTTTTTCAAAGATGTCTGGCATCGTTTCTATTTTTAGATCTCGATGTAGGTCAGAATTACGTACATACCAAGGAGCGTTAACGATCTCCCTGAGTAGTTGGTTCTGGAACCTTTGAAAGGTATTTTTATTACATGTTGCCCAACTGGCTTCACAGACCAGTAGTTTATTTTCGGTTGTCATTTCTGACCTTCTTCCTATCAGCCATGATAGTTTTCTTTTTCTTATTTCGAGTTCGTTGCGTTTTTTTAATGTGCTCTTTCTATTTAAGTCTAGCATCAATGTTCATTCCTAGGTATTTGGCTTCGTTAACAAATGGAATAGGTTTTTCGTTTAGTTCAAACTGTATTTTTATATTTTATTTATAGGTAAAGTTAATATGCATTTAGTTTTATTCGCCATTTTCGTGTCCTTGAAGTTATGTCATCAAGGCAGGTTGTGTTTTTCTGCGGCTCCATAGAGGTCTATACCGTTTGACAGTACGGCTGTGTCATCTGCAAAGTAGCTAACAGAATATCTTCCGTAGGTACGTCACCAATATAAATCAAATTAAGTGCTGGTCCAAGTACGCTGCCCTGGAGTACGCCAGTTTTTATTTAATTCCAGACTATTCATTTTCAAATTTGAATCTAAAGATTCTTCCTGTAATATACGATATTAGTAATTCGCTTTACTGGTTTGGCAGCAGGTTTCTTAATTTGTACTCTAGACCGTTGTTCCAGACCTTGTCAAAGGCCTGGGACGCTGCGGTACACACTTTCTTGGTTTCTAGGGCTTGTTCTATTTCTTCTATTAGTTTGTGTACCTGTTCGTTCATGGCATGTCTATCTCTAAAACCAAACTGATAGTTTGGAATTAATTTTTCTCTCGGCTATTATCGGCTTTAATCTGTTTAAGAGTAGTTTTTCAAATAGTTTCAACATCACTGGAAGGAAGGATATCGGCCTATACGATTCGACTCATTAACACTTTTGCTACTTTCTATATTTTTGGAACATTTATAATATCTGCTAATTCAAGAATAGCTTTCTTTGGGAGGTTTTTCAGTAGTAGGCTAGTTATTAAGTCGTAGCCTGGCGCCTTTTTTAAACTTGTTTGTTGCTTTATCGTTTTCTCAACTTCTTTTGGCGAGACAAATGGTATTCTATCAGTATCTTCTTCAGACCTCTGTATTATTTCCTCTGCAATATCCTCGCCAGGGTTAGGACTAACGATTTCTTCCAGGTGTTTTGCGAAGAGTTCTGCCTTTTTTTTTCTTTTTAGCCCAAGTGCCACTTTATTTTTTTAGTGGAGACTTATGGCAAGTAGGATTTTTGAGGTATTTTGTGGCCCTCCATAGCGAATAATCTGTGTCACTATCTGTTGTGAGCAGGAATTTGAGAACTGTTTCATTTTTTATTTTTCTCATCTACCTGGAAAGAAGTGGTGTCAGGTTGTTCAGAATTCTGTTGTTTTCAGTTGTTCTGCTATTTTGCCAGGTTCTTCTGGCTCTACGTTTTTGTTGAACTAACTTTTTGATTTCAAGCGGATAGTTGGTTCCAATCGCTTTCTTAGTAATTTGTGGCATGTTATTCCAGGCTACTTGGATTACATTTACAAACTTTTCAATTTAAATATCAACGCATTCCATAGTTTTTAATGGTAAATCCAATATTATTCTTCCGTTTAATTCAGATTAACTATTCCAGTATGTGTGTTTATTTGTAAGCGTGGGGTTACTGAACCAAGATCAAACGAATCTTCTACATACCCGTAGCACGGATGTTGCCGTTTTCGCTATTGATAGCTTCCATTATGTCTCATCTTTTGGTGGTGGTCAATCTTGATCCCCACTACATGTTTTTTGCATTATAATCGCCTCCCAATATAAATCTTTCACCAAGCGTATTTAAATATCTTTGATAGTCTTCCAACTTAGAACTTCTACTTGGAGGACACTACGTTGCCGCAACTGTTATCTTTTACTTCTTAGTTCTAATAGTTACTGCTGTAGATTGAATCATTTCTGTTTTGTTGCTGATTTGTCCCTTTAGTTTCTTTCTTTTTTAGGTCATTATTCAGTTCTTTCTGTTGTTGTGGAAATCCTAAGAAAAGCGAACACTTATCTTGAATTTCTTTACAAATATACTCAAAACTCTTCGGAAAACCATTATTCATACTCAAATTCACCCCGTATACTGTCCAAAACTTGTCTCAACTTTTTATGAAAATCTCTCATGTGGGCGATTGCTCTTTCCGCACAATTTAACATATTCCAACACTATTTGCTCTTGATCACGCATTCAATTTTTATTATTGTGCAATGTTACATTTATACAAGCAAAAATGTACATACATATTCCTTCGTACACATTAATACAATACCAACATATCGTAAATTCACTCACTCACACGTTTACACCCATTTTCTATCCGAATTCCCTAGTACACAGTATCAAAGGACTAGTAGTAATTCGGTAGCCTTTACCATTGGCATCTCAGTAGGGGTGTTACCAAAACACCATTTTTCAATCAAAATACTTTCAACTTGAAAATCTTTCTGTAACATTCAACTACTCTTTTATATGACTCATAATGCTTCATTATAATTCCAATGGCGTATCATTTACACCAATTTACACTCTACATACACAACAAAAAATTTTATCGACCAAACTCACTTCATTTACACCCAAAATACGTTCATACGTTCACACAACTCTGCATATACACGATGCGTCAGAATAATCTTACAATAGTTGTAAATTAAGGCAGCAACAAGTCAATGCTGCAATGCAACGCTATTTAAGTCACTGTTTTCCTAATGTTTCTAACCAATTTAAATTTCAACGTTGTTACTGAAGAAACAGTAAAACGTATAATATAAGCAATTCGTTTAAATGCTGCTGGTGTAGACACCGTTAATATATCTCTACTACGTATATGTTGTCCAACTATATTACCAAATTACTCATATTTTTAATAAATTGCTATACAGATAATGGTGTGTATCCGAAGCTCTTGAAAACTGCCTTGGAAAACCAATGTTGCAAATAAAATAATGTTTGACATTAAACAATATAATACTAGTACATAATCTGGATTTCTTTCCGGATACACTATATTGATTCGATTAATAACTGATCATATATTCTCAGCAGAACATAATAACCAAACTCATTTATAAATCCTACTATATTACACCAAAGCCTTCTACACATTAAATCATGACATTTTACTTTCAACATTAAAGTAAGTACATTGGGTTTAATGAAAGTGGCATTACTTTGCTTTCTATTTTTGTTTCTTTAGGATATCAAATAGTGTGTTTAAATAATATAGAACCACATCCTTTACTGGTAACGTCTGGAGTTCTAAAATAATATGTTCTTAGCTCTCATTTATTTATTATATGTACTCTTAATTTTGCAAAATTTCTACGTTTCTTCCATTTAGAAGCCTTTGCAAACACAAGTGCTAATCGTTCACTGCAAATTAACCCAAAACAAATCTCGTTTAATGATATTTGGTACATCCAATTTTGCAACTGCATCTACGCGTCTGAAAATTAAAATTAATTTATATTATGGGAAGTGTCGCGAAATTTTGGGCTTCATTTAGACGCATTAGTGACAAATTCCTTTAATTTTGTTGGTTTATGTTGCGTTTCAATTCAGAATTGTCCTTTCTAATTACGATCATAGTTATCAACTGTTCTGCATATGGCTGCAAAGCTGCAACGATAAAAAACTGTTGCATGTGTTTAATTTGTTACGATAATCCGTCATTAAATTGGTGACAAACAATCACAGATTTTGAATATCATTACGAGTCCCCTCTCTTACCTCGTCTAAGAAGATTGTGCTCGGCAGTTCTTTAGTACCATCACATTTTAATTTTTGTGATACCATATATGGGTATGCATTGAGAGTACCGATATCAAACGTGTTCCGATAGTTAAAAATTCATGTTTTCGTGTAATTTATGGTATTACAAGTAGAGAACGCAATTCACGTAAACTTAAAAATGAAGGTTGGTTAGGTATGTGCGATAGGTGTTTGGTCCATACTACGTTTCTATTCCATAAAATGATTGTAAAGTGAACTCTACCGTACTTATACAAACGTATAAGATTTAGAACAGATTTGCATAATCTCGACGTACGCCATCGCGGACTATTAACAGTTCCTATGCACAAACCCCATTTTTTCGGAGATCTTTTTCGTATAATGTTGCTAAGGTACACAATTCTATTCCGGCTCATTCAAAATCAAAGTAAATATCTATGGGTACATTTAAAAATGTTTTGTTCGCCACATTGTGAGATTATTTCGACGCACTGGGCATATGCAGTCTTGTGTTGTGCGTAGGACGTATTTTTGATAAAGTATAAACGTGACAGCACAAGAATTTTTTTGTGTACACGTAATGTAAGTCGGTGTAAATACTACGCCACTGCATATTTTAGTAAAGCGTTGAGTATTAGGTAAAAGTATATTTAAATGTGGTATAAATATTTATGAGTTGAAAGTATTAAATTTAAACTAAACACAATGTTCTAGTTGCACCCCCATTGAGATGATAATGGGTACCACTCTATTTGGATAGTGTATTTTAAGGACGGTGAGTTTAAAATTGCTGTAAATGGATAGCGTGTGAATTTATGGTATGTTGATATTATATTAAAATGTAGAGAAAGAATGTGTATGTATATTTTTGTTTGTATAAATGACATATTGCACAATGGAAAATTTTATATAAGCTCCAGGATAAATGGTGTTAAAATTTTCTGAATTTTACGTAAACAAATGCCGCACATATGTGGAATTTTCATATAAAGTTGAACCTAGATCTGAATGTGGCGTGGAGTGAGTATGGATGCGAAATTTTAATGTTTCGAGGAATTGTTAAGATTTTTATAAAAATTTTAGCCTTTTTCTTCTAACTTGTGTGCCGGCGAACACCTCTGGAATAGGCTGTTTTGGTTTTGGGCTATGAATATGATGACGTTTTGCAAAGTGGATGCCTGTAGAGTGACAGCGTAGAAGAGAAACACTCGGGCTCAGAGTTATACCTTGAGAGGGCAGGTCGCTTTTGAAAAAGTATAACGATCTATGCTAATTTTTATTGCGTAAAGAATCGGTGCCACAGTACATATTCGTTTACTGCAAAACCCGTTTTGAGGATGAACTATTTATAGGTTTACAAGTAAAAGGAATTAATGCAAGTTAGAAATTGTTATAAAGGTTATCCAAAAATTTAAGAAGTGCTTAAACAGATTTGTAATAAACAACAATCATTAAGTTAAAAAGCATTGTGTATAAAACACGCGCGATCGAAACGAAACTTTTAGAGGGATCCTTTGTATAAGTAAATAAAGGTGTGTTAATCTTTACAGGCAGTATTGGATATTAATAATACTGAGATAAATATATGTGCGTTCATTAACAGAACTTAATCGACCGTTTATGAACAATTAAGGATTTAGTGAACAAGCGCAATTAAAATGTTTTGTGACAAACGTTTAACAGGGCTTGCAGTAAATTAAATTGCCCAATTTTTACATGCGTCTAAAATCGTGAATAAAAACGGACGTTTTTGACCACCTGTGTTAAAACCTCGTAAAACCCGGTTATAAGTAGTATGGGTGTACATTCATACTCAGGATTAATTAAAGTGTTAGGAGGATATTACATTTGATAAAGGACTTCAGGAATGGGGGTTTACTCAACCACCTAGGAACGAAGAAAAAAGGGGTTGACAACCCAGAGTTGTCGTAAGATGAAGCTGACTCAAACTCAAATTACAAGTATACTGTCGATTAGGTACCCATAACCGATAATGTCATAGATGTAATAGAAGTTACTCTGGAACTTCTAAAAAATACACAACCTGTGGTTAACGTAGATTCCGATCCAGGATCTTGGTCACCTAGTGTGTCGGACGCTGAAAGATATTTTTTAATAAAAGAGTGACTGCCTAAACTGGTTAGCCTATTCCATTACAAAAAACTGTGTATCGTTTTCCCGTAAACTTTTGAGTTACTTTTTAATCCCCTTTCCACTGAAAGATTTAAACGTTAGAGGCACCTCCATGACACTTTAAAAGAACATGAGGCATCAAAAAAATCGCACTCAATGCCAAATGTCTTGGATTGAGCTTGATCAGCGATTACAATCTTCTAAAAGTATTAAGAATGAGTCACATAGGATTATTGCTGCAGAGACAATTTATTGGTATGAGGTGCTTCTACGTATTGTGTCAACAGCAGAAATGCTTGCTCAAAATTGTTTGGGCATTAGGGGTACCAGAGACAAACTTTATGATTTTAATAACAGAACATTTTTCAAAATCTGTGCTCAATTTGATCCAATAATGGAAGAGCATGTTCGCAGAAAAGCTAAGGTTCACTATCTTAGAAAAGACATCCAAAACGAACTGATTTGTATTTCACATTCACATATTAAATTAACCATTGCCATACGAGTAGGATGTCGGGAGACAGAATAGAAATTCAAAAGGATGCGATCTTCAAACGTAACTCAAAATTTTACTACACCAGGAGATTATTTTATTTGGGAATCAAAACCAAACTTTGAATGTTAAAGTAACAAACTACAAAATGAAATAAAGGATATAAGGGAGGAATTTAGATGTCATCTTTTTTTTTTTTGATTGTGGAGCTGAACAGGCTAAATAAGGCCTATCGTGCTAAAGCACTCAGAAACACTTAGGAGGATGGATAGAGGGATAATGAATTGCCAATAGATGCCTATGAACAGCTACCTTAAATTTTCTCATATCATAAGTGAGAGGAAAACAGGAACTAGGGAGATCATTCCAGAGTTTAGAAGCCGTGTAGAAAAATGTGGATTGCGCCCGTTTGGTACAAGTGGAGATTTGAATTTTTTAAACATATAGTGGGGATCAAGATTGACCACCACCAAAAGACGAGACATAATGGAAGCTATCAATAGCGAAAACGGCAACATCCGTGTTACCGATATGTAGAAGATTCGTATGATCTTGGTTCAGACCACTCACCAGTCATCATGACGTTGGCGACGGAGTAATTAAAAAAGACGTTAACCCCACGCTTCCAAATAAACACACATACTGGAATAGTTAATCTAAATTAAACGGAAGAAATACATCTCATACATACATTTTAAAATTGGTAAACAGATTCTCGCAAACTGGTTCAGTAATTAATATCAAGAGACGTCCCTAACGACCTGTTAGGGATGGAGACAGTCAAATTGCTGATTGGGTCATGTGGTACTAAATTCCAGAGTAAGTACTCGTCAATTATCACGTGATACTGGAGTGTACCAGTCAACCGTGTGTCGAATATTACAATCACAAAAAATTCATCCATACAAAATCCATCTTGTGCATGAATTCAATGAGGATGACGATGATCGCCGACTGGAATTCTATCACATTATGACTCAACGTTTGATGCATAGTCCGAATTACTATGCAACATTTGTTTTCAAATGGAGGTAACATAATATTGAATCCATGATGACGGAGACAATTGAAAATGGCCCCAACTATTCCGAAGTTTATATTAATTTTCAACAAGATTGGGCTCCATCACACTATACTGTTGCAGTTAGAGAGTTCTTAAAGGCAACGTTTCCAGGTCAATGGATTGGAAGGAGGGGTTTCATCGGGTGGCCAGTCAGATCTTCAGACTTGATACCTCAGGATTTCTTCTTATAGGGTTATTTGAAGAATATGATTCACTCGACAGCTCCCAATTCTTTACAGGAGTTACGGGAAAGAATATTGAATGAATGTCGCATCATAACTCCAGAGATCTTGACAAATATGCGAAGGGAATTTGAAAGTAGGCTTTACTTGTGTATGCAGGTTGGTGGTGGCCATTTTGAACATTTGATAAAGTGGTTAATTGTACTTTTAATACTTTAAGTTTATTTAAATGGTCGATTTCGCTAGAAATTTATTAGTTTTAGAAGGGGCAAATGTCATCGGATTCTAAAAAACAAACGTGTGGCGTATTCCCCATGACAACAACCGCGTTCCAATGAGGGGTCACAAATAGGGTATTACCATTTAAGATTTTTAAGTGATAATCTCCCAACCCGGACTAATGCAAAATACAGTAACTAGCGGAACTACAATTTAAAGTATCAGAATTTAAAACCGGTGAAGGCGACATTTGAGGTAAACCACCATTAGGAAACTGACTGCAATACTTTCTACAAATGTAGGTGTAATGATTAAAAATGTCGCTTAAGCAAGCGTAGGACTGTGTAATATTACTTGATACTATGACAATGCTAGATTTTATATTGCGGTTGATCCAGTTGAAGTAATCAGGAAACTGTAGTCTGTTATTGGGTCACCCAGGCATTAGTTCCGGTTAAATTCCATCTGATTTTTACTTATTAGGTCTAATCTCCAGTAAGACAAATCTTAAAATGATTTAAACCATTAAGAAATACAGTAGATAAAAATCGAGAATGTTTTTTTCCGAACTAGATTTTAGTCCATGAGTTCAAAGGTAGCACAAATTTTTGGAAATACAAGTAAACGTTAAAGAAACATGGGCCGAATTGATACAATTTCAAAACCTTACGATGTGCACATGTACATGTAATATTTTTATATACATGCATTCTAAGATTTTTTATCGTAAAATTCCCTTTTATCATCTTATCACAACTTTTACATCCGTTATAAAGAAATAGCAGACATTGCGTTTGCGCCATTCCGTTTATCAAATTAGGCATCGTATTTGTCAGAATGAAGAAGTGGAAAATTGGAAGTTTTTGCGATTAGACGTGCTTAATAAATGGTGGTTATGGGATTCCAGTTTCACTTTATCAAACCAGTTCTTCGAGTAAGAATCTCTATTTAGTTTGGTGGTGACTTTCATCGATCAAGATGATTTTACAATTAATAACATTATTAGGATTATGCGTTATTTCACAAGCGGACCAAGTTCTACCACTTGAACCAAAACCAAAAATTCCGAGTAAGTAAATTGTTAAACCTTTTCTTTTAATTTAATTTTGATTTTCTTGTAACAAAAAAAAAACATAAAACTTATATTTTAAACAAATATGATGGAACTATTTAGTTTAACTTAATTCATAAAAAAATACACAAATTAAATCTCGTGGTGAATTTAGAAAAATTAATCTTGATTGTAGCACATAAGTTTAGTTACTTTTTGACCAATTTGCTTAATACTGATCATCATAAAAAATGATTTATGAAAATTTAAACTTTCGCCATTATTATACATACTAAAATATTTGTCTATTTTGGGTTTTTAATGGTGTATTTTTATATGAAAGTTATACAATCTGAACGATTCGATAACACTTATAGTTATCTTCGTCAATTGTAGTATTATCTATTAAAATTGTTAAAGATGTAGAAACAATTTTTTTCAAATTTCACAAAATTGTTTCTGCATCTTTAACAATTTTAATAGATAATTGGCTACTGACAAAGATAACTGTAAGTGTTATCAAAACCTTTAGATTGTATAACTTTAATATACAAATACACCATTAAAAAAACCAAAAAAGGTAAATATTTCAATATAAAAAATTATTATTTAATTACCATCCAATTAAGTAATCAAAAAAAATTCTGGAGTAAATTAAAGAAAATTTTTGATGGAAATAATTATACGGCATTATTTGAAAAAAATTAATAAACTACCTCACTTTTAAGATTTTGCAAAGATAATTCCAATTAAAAGTTTATTTAGTTTAAATAGATATTTTTAATTAATTTCAATAAAAGAATAATTATTTTATCTCAACAATTAACTAAAATTGTGTGTTTTATATCATTTTATATTTTAACTGTGAATAAAGTTTCATCGTTAATTACAAACCACAAAAATTAAAAATACGCCTAAAATTTGTGTTTGGCACAATTATAAGATAATGGTACTTTGTATTGTGTAGGTACATGTTTTCATTTAATTTATACAGGAACATCAAAAGCCTACCGCCCTCTTCTTAGCTTGCGAACCATTATAAATATTGACACAAAACTGAAAGGATTGCCATTGCAATAAAATTACCATTTTTTGAAGTAAAAGTAACAAAATGTTCAAATGGTGGATGAACGTCTTTTTGAAACCCTTTTTCATAAGTAAACGAGGGTCGCATGATAATTATTAATTATTATTATTTAAAAGCTTTTATGTTTTCACCAGCATTCGCGTTAAAGTTAAAGTTTAGGTACCTAGTTAAAGTTAGTTATCTTAAAAACTTTTTTGCACGATTGAGCTTTCGTTTATTTACCACTTCTGTTTCCAAGACAGTAGGATATGTTTACTGGTTGCGAGGCCCAACTCGTCGGTAAGATTTTACTTACCGACATCTTTTACTTTTTTTTTGTGTAGGAGTGGAAACGTCTTTACGAACACCAAGCGCCATAAGATCTCTCAGCGCATGGTAGTGTGGGACTATTATAGTTTCCTCTAGGTCAGTACTATCCACTAAAACCACTCCTGGCCTAGTGTGTGTAGGTACCGTGTATCACATTCCTTCTACATCGCGTAGCCTTATTTCTTTGCCTTTCAGCTTATGTACTTTGTGTTGTCCTTTATCGTCTAGCTCTTTGTTTATCATGATGGCTCGAATCATGTGTGTTACTGCGTCCCATTTGTCCTTTATTTCCAGCAAGAACCCTGCCACGTCTCCTTCTGTTACCTTGGCGCCACACTTTAACTCTGCTTTCGTTCTTTCATTTTGCCATCTTGCACAATAAAAGATTGTGTGTCGAGGTGTATCCTCTTCTTTGCAGTAGTTGCAAGTACTGTGTAACTTTTGCGTAAACCTTGTCAAGTATGAGTTAAAATTACCATGTCCAGACAGTGCTTGTGTGATGTAATAATCAATTTCGCCCCATTTCCTCATACACCATCGATGGATGTCTTTCACAAAGGTTTTTACCCAGCCATCATGTTTTTCCCAGCCTTCCTGCCACTCTTCCAGAATTTTTTGTCTTGCTCCGTTGATTGAGTAAGTTTTATTTATCCGGTACTTCGTCTCTTTTAGCAAGAGGACAACTGGTGGCATTCCCGCTATTGCTAGTGCTGCTTTAGACGATACGGTTCTATATCCAGATATTACTCTAAGTCCCGTTATTCTATTGATTTTATCTATAAGGTTCTCATAGTGTTTATATCTTATAGCGTTTTCCCAAATTGTTGGTCCGCACATTATAGTTGACATGACAACGTTTGCCAGTAGCTTTATTTTTTTCTTGGTCTTTTGAAGTTTGGCGTTATTCGAGTAAGCGTCGCCACAGTCCGATTGGCTTTCTGATAGGCCTTTTTAATGTGTGTTGTCATTTTCATGTTTTTGTCTATGTAAATTTCCATGTATTTAATTTCATTTTTGGTTACTATTGTTGTTCCATTTATTGTTAGTTCTACACTTTTTTTTCTGTCGCTCGCTAATAATAAAGTTTCAGTTTTTTTTACTGCTATAGATAATCCCATATTTTCTAGTTCCTCCGTTGTACGTTGGAGCACATATTCGGCGGTTTCTTTTAAGTAGTCAATATTTTTGTCTTTTATTATCAGCGCTAAGTCTTCAGCATAAGCCACTTTCTCGGCATTCTTACCTAAGTCCAGTTTTAATATTCTGTTATAATATACGTTCCACAGCGCAGGTCCTAGAACAGAGCCCCTGTGGAACTCCACAAGTGGTCTTACTTACTCCCGTCTTCAGCCATTATGTGTCGCTCTGATAGGTAGAACTGTATTATTTTGACTAAATAATCGCTGATTCCAGCATTATTTAGCGCATTTACTGTGTGCTTCCACGGAGTCGAGTTAAAAGCGTTTTGGATGTCGATAGCTATCATTAGACATATCTTTCTATTTTTGTATGCCTTTCACTTAATTTCTTTCCCGGCTAGTTTCGTTATTCTCGGCTAGTTTCAGTAATAATCTAGTTCCCAGCTGTTGTCATGTCATGAAATTGACAGATTACAATGTGATTGCGAAAAACATCATTCTAACATTATTATTATTATTTTTTTGTATCTGTAGGCCGAGATCTAGATACAAACGGAAATGTCAGGCATCTCTATGCGCATCAAAAGCAAAATCATTCATTAATATTTATTATAAAGGCACAACTATCAAAAGTTGGATTTTGAAACAGACCACTTGCACGCACTTCACTTAAGTGGTTATTAATATTTACTAAATTAAGATTTTTAATGACAGATCCTCGGACAAATCTACTTGTACTGGGTTCATTTTCGGATTGGATTGGATTATTTGGCTGAATAATTTTACTAACAAAATCCTTTTTATTATCTACGGATTCTTCTATGTAAACCTCACTAACGGAACTAAAACGCTACCCTCCATGGCGTTTTAAAGTGGTGAGACCTCCTCCTTTGTCTACAAACAACGTAGCCGAGGTTTCTCGTAAATAATGGCCTGTGTATCCTTTGAGTTGGATAGATTTAAAAATGATGCGACTACTTTTGCTGCATTACCATCACCGTTCTACATCATTTTCCATTTTGATATTTAAAAGAGAATCTCTGTTCCTCAAGGTCAGCTGGACGCAAATTAACGTATTGTCTGTATTTAACTATATACTCTTTTCTCAGGATGGCAAATGATCGATGCTTCCCTGTTTTGGTTTCAGAATTTTTATTAGCAGTAGCGATCCAAGATCTTCAATGTCATTGATTTTGATTTTTGACAGTTCATGGTATCTATATGCCCCAGAAGACCAATTAATAAAACAATCTGAAAATGTGGGCGATTTAATGCACACTCCAGATTAAAGCTGGCAATCGTTACCTTTGTCCCCTGATACTTCTCATCTGGAGTATCACACACAAACTTATCACACTGTTCTTTAGTTAAAACCTTTGCTTCCTTGGCTATGTAGCGTTCCACTTTCTTCTTCAGAAAAGAAGTGACATCAACATTTTTCTTGAGATTTAACAATGCTTTAATCACGGAATAATGTGACCATAACGAGGAGCTTTTCATGTTTTTTGATAGTTCCGAAAAATAGGCGAGTAAAACATTTTCGGAATACACGATTACCTTTTTCTCTATACACCATTGCAAAAACCTTTGGTAGGACATCTCATAACGCCACTCGATTTGGATGGTAACAAATTTTTGATTGACGCGTTTGCTGCTTCAAGAACTTCGGGCGAAGTACATTCTAATTCGGAATCTGACGTGATCGTCAGTTTCATTTTAGAATAATTTAAAAAATTTTCTAAACTTACACAAACGATGACACTTTTAGAGTTTTTCGAATTTAATTTTATTAGGTACTACGATTTAGCTTAATCTTAATCTCTCAACCTCTTACTAAATTATTGTTTCCTAATTTCTAGTTTTGTAGGTACTCGTTTGAAAAAAATAGTAGTATATATATATATATATATATATATATATATATATAGTACTCTTTTAAAAAAATAGTATATACAGGGTGTCCCACAACGATTCGACAGTCAAATATCTCGAAAACTGTTCAAATGATAAGTATGAAATTTGGCAGTTATAAACTTCGGAAACTGATGCTTATATTTACCATAAAAAGATTTCCGGTTTTCTTGTCATTTCCGGTGACGTGACTCCAACATAATTTTTTGAAATGGGACAACCGGTATAACATTACATTTTTTGGTAGACCTTTCAATAACAAATTCAACCATAACTCATTTGTCATGGCACTTGGCCATAAAAGTGAAGAGATGCTCCGTCTTGCTGCCACCCCATCGTCTGCCTTTCATTTAAGGGAATATCTTCAAGTAATTCTGGGAGAGCATTTTGAAGAGAATCTAAATATCTTTCTCCCGTTAACATTCCTTCATAAAAATAGGGACCAATCAACCTACCGTTAAATAACCCACACCAACAATTGTCACCCGTATATTGTCTGGAAATTGGTTTCTCGCATCCATTTTTGATTTTTCTATGACCATTAATGACAATTATGGCGATTAACAATACCATCATTATGAAATCTACTTTCATCACTCCATAATATTTTTTCTAAGAGTAGCCCTTATCATAGGTTAAAAACATAAAAACGTTTTTAATTGTGGTTAATGCTGAATCCAGGTGGCTGAGAAAAAAAATTAATGTCGTAGTAATACGGGTTGTTATTAGTTATTACGAACAGTTTTAAAATCACTTAAATAATATATTTATTCCTTTGTATGGAGATTATTTCCAAAAGATTCTTATAAGTACATAACATTATTAAAAAGATATGTGTTAGTCTATACTCACTGCTTTAAGTAAAACTGCGTGTAAAAGTTTGCTACTAATTTCATTTCTAATACTACTAATTCCAATAGCAACAGCTCTAATTCTACAACTAATTCCACAACTTTTATTAGTAACCCCACTAATTCCTGAAGTAATGCAACTAATTCGAACACTAATTCCGAAGATCTGTACACTGTGTCCCGTTTTGGTTGAAATTGTAGGGTATCTCGTTTGCGAGCAAAGATAGAAAGATGCGGTTTTCGCGACCCTGTTCTACTTTTTTCGTGAAACGAAAGATGCCACAAACAGAATTGTCATATCCCTAATAGTATTTGAGATACAGGGCAAAATTCTAAATTTGCACATTTTAAGCACCCCTCGTAACTGCTTTGCCTTGTAATTTATCGAAATGGTGAAAAGTGGGTTTCATACAGCATTTTCCGTAGAATTTAGTGGCGTGCATAGTTTTCCCCACAAAAAGTTAGTTTCTTCGCAATAAACCAAAGTATATTTTTTATTATATAATAGAGCTTACTCTCAGCTTTCAAAAAATATATATTGTGTGGCACTTCTTTTGCATTATTAACCTCAAAAATAAATGTTACGTTAACATTTTGATGATATAGTTGGCTATGAAACCTGTAAAACTCAGTATAAACGTGTATTTTCTTGAACGTCCAAGATATATTTGAGTATTAAAAAAGGGCTACTAGATTCTTACTGCTTTATTATAATTATATATATGTAAATATGCGATTATAATAAATCTAAGTATTTTTACGCAGAAATGAAAAAATAATAACAAAAAATTATGCAAGTTAGGTACAATAGTTTCTGAAACATATTCAAACTGGCAATTTTTTTTTAATTGGGTAAAATGCATCTTACAGCTTCAGAAAAAAATATTAATGACAATAAATACTTTATATCTAAATTTGTAAGTGGGCTGGGCCTAGTCTGATCTAAACGTAATTGACCTGTCAAATTTGATTAAAATTATTTTGTGCAACAATCGTATTGTTTGTTCATTGTGCAAAATATAGCAGAAATTCAAAATTTTGAAAAATAGGATATACTAATTTGCTTTGATAATGAAAACGCCGATGCAGCAATAAATTTGTATTTTAACAGGTAAATGTAGTTTTCTTGGCATTAATTTTGATAATTAAGTTACATCTATGTAAGTTTCCAGAACGGAGACAACCTAGTAAAATCATGTTTTATAAATTAAAAAGAAATTTAATTAATTATGGATCATTTTCTAAACCCAGGTCAAAATAATATAAGGAATATCGAGAGAATGATGACGTTACCGTTTTAACCAGTGTAGAGGGTAATCCTATAAGTTCTTGCAGAACTATAGAAAGTAGTATTGGAGTTTCGAAATTAAGAATCCATAGAATACTTCGCCAGCATAAATGTAAACAACATAAATTTAGGCTTGTTGAACATCTACATCCTGGCGACGTTGAACATAGGTTAATATTTTTCAATTGGTACTTAAACATGTTAAATATAGTACCCAACTTGGGAAGAAATGTCATATGGTCAGACGAGGCACATTTTAGCAATTCAGGTGTTTTTGAACATGCACAATAACAGATTCTGGTCTCAATAAAATCAAAACCAAGTATTCCCCCAAAGACGATTTGGACTAAACGTTTCCTGCTTTATATTAGGATCAAAAATAAAATTGTACATTTTCGAAGGGAACTTATCCCCTCCTAGATATTTGGACATTTTAGAAATGGTTGTGCCTGAATTATTAGATGACATTTCTTTAGCTGGCTTGAACCTAATTCATTTCCAACAGGATGGATCTCCATCTCACAATGCGCAAATTATACGCCCGTTTTTGGAAAACAATTTTGGTAATAGATGAATTAGCACTAATAGGCTGATAAGATTGCGTCCTAGCTCTCCGGACTTGTCAGTCTTAGATTTCTTTTTATAGGGTTACTTGCAAAATATAGTATAACTGAATATGATAACATTGAACGTGTGACAAATGCAGTTAGAGAAGCTATCAGACATTTACAAGGTCACCCTATTATTGTGATTACTGCTATAGAACGAATTGGAAGAGTGTGTGGAGCATGTATAAGACAGAATGGTCATCAGTTCGAACATCTCTTTTAGTAATTTATATTACGGTTGTAAAGTTGTTAATTTTGTGCTTTTGCATAAAACTTCCTAACCATTAACCTTGTTTTTTCATGGCCAACTATATCATCAAAATGTTAAATTAACGTAACATTCATTTTTGAGATTAATAATGCAAAAGAAGGGCCACACAATATACATTTGTTGAAAGCAGAGAGTAAGCTCTGTTATATAATAAAAATATATACAGGGTGTTCCATTTAAAAAAACTTTGGTTTATTGCGAAGAAACTGACTTTTGTGGGGAAAATTAACCACACCACTAAATTCTACGCAAAATTCTGTATAAAACCCACTTTCACCATTTCGATAAATTGCAAGGAAAAGCAGTCACGAGGGATGCTTAAAATGTTCAGTTTTTAATTTGGTCCTGCATCTCAAATACTAATAGGACTACGACAATTCTGTTTGTGGCATTTTTCGTTTCACGAAAAAGTAGAACAAGGTCGCGAAAACCGCATCTTTCTATCTTTGCTCGCAAACGAGATACCCTACAATTACAACCAAAACGGGACACAGAGTACACCTAATTCCACTAGTGTTACCTCTCGCGATTAACACTTCCGCAGCACGTTTTTCAAACTTGAATTCGTTCGTTGACACAATGATTTATTAAACATGTTTTAATATGTTATGGCCATTAGTCCACCAGATTGGTTCCTCTATTTTTATAACGTACCTTTTCAATTTATAATATTTTTGTCAGGCATTTTAAAGGACGACAGGTTGAAAATACTTTATGCATTGATTAACGCTGATCGTAACAAGCATCTGGAGATTTGAAAACTATAGCAAGAAGGCGTATGGTAAATCCTCACTATTGTGATACATTTGTTTTGCGATGCATTGGCCTTTCAACATTCAATACTACAGGTATTAGAGTGATGAAAATCTACACATATTTTATGTGAGACATACATAGTTCCCCTAAAATGTTAATGATTGGGCTGGTATTTTTGAAGATCCCGTTACTTGTTTCACATTTTTGAAGAAAAATATACAACCCTAGATATCTTCAAACGCTTTACTATACAATCTCATCTCTTATACATGATTTTGTTGGCTAAAACCCACTATAGTTTCATGTCATATTAACTTTCAACAAGATGGTGCGCCACTACATTATTTTGGAGAAGTTACAAATTATTCAAGTACAACGTATCCAATTGAATGTACAACTCGACTGCCGGATCTCGCACCTTAGATTTTTTCTTTACAAATAATCAAAAGGGAGGCTGAACCTTGAGAACGTATTACGGAAGTATGTTGGAGAGTAACACCCGAAACTCTTCATAACGTGAGGGAAGAATTCACTTTTGTTAAAATAACAGTTTTGATTTATTTATTGTTGCAATATTTGTTCTATACGTTTTTTACTTGAAGATAAACTCAACTAACTAAAAATTTGAGGTAAACTACCATCAGGAAACGGACTGCAATAATTTCTGAAAATGTAGGTTTAATGTTCAAAAATGTCGCTTAAGCAAGCGTAAGACTGCGTAATATTACTTGATACCATGACAATGCAAGATTTTACATTGCGTTTGATCCCGTTGAAGCAATCAGGAAACTGTAGTCTGTTATTAGTCTACCCTGCTATTAATTCCGATTAAATTTCATCTGATTTTTACTTATTAGGTCTAATCTCCAATAAGACAAAGTTTAAAATGAATCAGATATAAACCACTAAGGCATACCGTAGGTGAAATCGAGAATGTTCTTTTCCAAACTAGATTTTATTCCAAGAGTTCAAAGGTGGCACAGATTTTTGGAAATACAAGCAAACGTTAACGCTTTATCGATGTACAATAAAGATACACGTATAATTAAAGGAATTTTAGGTTAACAAGCGTTAATGTAAGCTACAATTAAAGGCCTTATTATCAACAGATTATTTTTCATTTCAACATGGGGTGTTTTAGATTGATAATATTATCCTTGACAAGGGTTAAACCAAAATTATGGATAAAAATTAAACAGAAGAAATATGGGTCGAATTGGTACAATTGCAAATTAATATTTAATGATCTACACTTTGTAAATAGAAACTAGATATTCCGTAACATTGTTTCATTAGTGCAAATATAAATAAATTTAAAGATATGTTTACCTTCGCAGACTATCATAATTCATAACATTTAAAAGTCATTAACAGTACTAATGTTTAAAGGTCATATCATTACTACTATCTGATAAGACAGATATACTACTCTTAGTGTGTTAAAATATTGAATTGTTTATAGGAAGGAATAAATTTTGTTTTTGTAAAAAAAAGAATTCCAGTTACGTGCCGTTGACTTGGCTTGAGGGGGATTTATTCAAAAATAAACAGTGGGAATACCGATAGCGATTTGGTCAGGATACTAATTCTACGCGAATTTAAAAACCTTACGATGTGTAATATTTTTATATACGTGCATTTTAAGATTTTTATCATAAAATTCCCTTTATCATCTTATCTCAATTTTTACATCCGTTATAAAAAAATAGCAGACATTGCGTTTGTGTCATTCTGTTTATCAAATTATTCATCGTATTTGTCAGAATGAAGAAGTGGAAAACTGGAAGTTTTTGCGATTAGGTGCGCTTAATAAATGGTGGTTATGGGATTCCAGCTTCACTTTATCAAACCAGTTCTTCGAGTAAGAGTCTCAATTTAGTTTCGTAGTGACTTTCAACGATCAAGATGATTTTACGATCAATAATATTATTAGGATTATGTGTTATTTCACAAGCGCACATTTTGCCAGTTGCACCAAATCCAAAAAGTAGTAAGTAAATTAATAAATCTTTTTTTTAATTTAAATTTTGATTTACTTGTAACAAAAAAAACATAAAACCTAAATTTAAAAAAAATATGCTGGAAATATTTAGTTTAACTTAATTCAAAAAAAGTACCCAAATTAAAGCCTGTGGTGAATTTAGAAAAATTAATCTTGATTCTAGCCATAACTTTAATTAGTTTTTGACAAGTTCTTTGATACTGGTCATGATAAAAAATGATTATTTAATTACCAGCTAATCAAGTAATCTCAAAGCATTTCTGGAGTAAATTCATAATTTAAAATTAATTTTGAATCTGTAAATTAAAAAAATAATTTTGATGGAAATAGTTATAATAATATAATAGTGAATATAAAAAATAATAAACTACATCGATTTTTGCAAAGATAATTCCAATTAAAACCTTTATGTACCTATTTATTTTAAATAGATATTTTTAATTAATTTTAATAAAAGAATGGTTTTTTAACCATTAACTAAAATTGTGTGTTTTATATCATTTTATATTTTAATTGTGAATCAAGTTTGATCGTTAATTACAAACCACAAAAATTAAAAATACGTCTAAAATTTGTGTTTGACACAATTATAAGATAATGATAGATATCTTGGATTGTATAGGTACATGGTTTCAGTTAATTAGACTTGAACATCAAAAGCTTACGGCCCTTTTCTTATCTTGTGATCCTTTATAAACACGATATACGCTTTATAAATATTTCCACAAAACTGAAAGGATTGACATTACAGTAAAAGTACCATTTTTGAAGTAAAAGTAACAAAATGTTAAAATGGTGTATGAACGTCTTTTTGAAACCCTTTTTTATAAAGTAAACGAGAGTCACCCGATAATTACTATTTAAAACCTTTTATGTTTTCACCAGCATTCGACGTAGTCACTTACCCTTAAAGTAGTTATTTTAAATACTTTTCTATATCGCTTTATAGAAAATGCTTAGCAAATGATGGCATTGTCTCTCGCGGAGGTAACATTTACAAAAACTCCCTAGGAAGGCAAAGTTATTTCTATTGGACGCTCGATAGTCGTCACCAAAATTTTTGTTTTGGCAAGTCAAATCAAAATACAGAACCAATCACACCCCACTATAACTAAGTCCAAACCTTATTATTAATATTTTATAGAAGCGGGCGACTTTGTAATTTTTTAAGTTAGCATATATATCATTAAAAATCATTATTAATTTTATTAAATACATAAATGAAAAGTTTACCTCGAGTAGGATTTGAACATACGACCTGTACTTTGCTAGAGCACCTCGCTAACCAACTGCGCTATCGAGATGCAAGTCCAAATCGATGTAAATTTTGTCTTTATGTGTGTAGAACCAATGTAAATTCTAAATGTAATGAGGTTACAGTCAAATTACTTATATTAATGGAAAGTTGAGCCTGCAATATCGCAAGAATTCACACATACCAAAGCAACTTGACTAATATTAAATTATTTAAGTTTTTGTTATGAACGAATAAATGAAAGTAAATATGTAATAAAAAATTGTAATTACATATTTACTTTTGAACTTATTCGTTCATAACAAAAACCTATAATAATAGCATCTAACGTCTATCTGACATGACGTTTTAATAGAAGTAGGTATATTACAAACCGCGCAAGGAACAGCTTGATTACAGAAGAACGTTGGTTAAAACGCAAGGTAGTAATGAAGTTTTCCTGCAAGATTTGTATACTATTTTGTTCGCAATCATCCAGTGTTAAAAATAACAATTTACTGAACATTCTGAATAATAAATATCCTGATGTAACAAATATAAATCAAAAGTAAGCTGGGCGTGAAAATAACTACATAAAATTATCAGTGCCAATTTGAAACTATGAAAATCAAAAAAATTCTTAATACTTTTTTTTTAGTTAGTTTTTAAATATTTTGTACATCCGTTGATTAATAAAGAATAGGTATCAAATAACAACACAAAATCTAATTGTAATTGTAATGATAATGACGTTCATGATAGGTATGCAACCCTCACCACAGGTATGTAATAATTTTCGGAGTGTGTAATAATTATTCCCGGCTAGTTTGATTATTCTCGGCTAGTTTCAGTAATAATCTAGTTGCCAGCTGTTGTCATGTCATGAAATTGACAGATTACAATATGATTGCGAATAAACGTCAGTCTAACATTATTATTGTACATTTTTTTTTCGTATTTGTGGGCCGAAATCTAGACACAAACGGAAATGTCAGGCATCTCTATGCGTCATCAACTACATTTTAGCGAAATCATTTATTAATATTTTTGAAACAGACCACTTGCACGCACTTCACTTAAGTGGTTATTAATATTTACTAAATTAAGATTTTCAATGGCATATCCTCGGACAAATCCACTTGTACTGGGTTCACTTTCGGATTGGATTGGATTATTTGGCTGAATAATGTTACCAACAGAATCCTTTTTATTATCTACTCATTCTTCCATGTAACCCCAGCAACGAAACTAAAACGCTACCCTCCATGGCGTTTTAAAGTGGTAAGATCTCCTGCTTTATCTACAAGCAACGTAGCCGAGGTTTTTCGTAAAGAATGGCCCGTGTAACCTCTGAGTTGGATAGACTTAAAAATGATGCGACTACTTTTGCTGCATTACCCAGTTTATGTGTGCCCATCACCATTCTATAGCATTTTCCATTTTGATATTTTAAACAGAATATCTGTTCCTCAAAGTCAGCTAGACGCAAATTAACGTATTGTCTGTATTTAACTATAAACTCTTGTCCCACGATGGCAAATGATCGATGCTTCCCTGTTTTGGTTTCGGGAGTTTTTATTAGCAGTAGCAATCCAAGATCGTCAATGTCATTGATTTTCATTTTTGACAGTTCGTGGAATCTACATGGCCCAGAAACACCAATTAATAAAACAATCTGACAATGTAGACGATTTAATACACACTCCAAATTAAAAAATGGCAATATTTACCTTTCACCCCAGATACTTCTCATCTGGGGCATCAAACTTATCACACTGTTCTTTAGTTAAAACCTTTGCTTTCTTGGGTACTACCTGCCCCTTTCTTCTTTAGAAAAGAAGTGACATCAACATTTTTCTTGAGATTAATTAATTGAAAAATTTTTCAATTCAATTCTGTATTTGTTTTTGTTTTTGGTTGCATCGGAAAAACTTTATTAGGTATAACATTACGATTTAGCTTGATCTTAATCTTCAACTTCTTACCAAATTATTGTTTTCTAATTTCTAGTTTTGTTTCTGTACAATGTAGGTACTCGTTTGAAAAATATATATATATATATATATATATATATATATATATATATATATATATATATATATATTATTCATGGAAAATGTTCAGTTGCTTTGACTGCCTCACTACTTTCGGCAGTCTGCAAACCTTAGCGCATAAGCCTAGCTTTTGCTTCCAATAATATTATTATTTACGATTCATTTCGATGTAATGTTATTAGATATTCTATCCCCTATATGAGTTTTATTTGTAATCCAAAAAGGAAATCATGTCAGTTCGATCAGTGAACATCAAAACTTACACTGCTCAGTGTTAGATGCTCCATTAAATTAATGTATTAAACCTTTGTTTATAGATGAATGTGGTTCAAAAAGTAATTGCAGGAATATCAAAGGTGAAATATTGGCTTAACTGGACTTTAGTTTTTCAGTAATTTGTTTAATTATACTTAGATAATGGTTCCGCTCTAATTGAAAAGGACCAGTTCCTATTTACCCTACTAGTCCGTGAAAAGTGTGTTGTCTACCAATCATATTCGTATCATTGGGATCCGGCGAATTCTGAAAAATGATTCTTCTTAAACTTTTAAAAGTGAATTATAAAAATGTGTTTGGCTACGGTCAGATGATACGAATTCATAATCGCTTAGTGCATCTAATCCGATCTAAGTGTTTTAACGATGTGTCTAATTTGTTGCTATTAGGTTTAGTCGACTTTGTACCATGTGTGTCACTTGAAACAATCAGTACAAGAGCACATAGTATACTTATAAGTAGTGATTATGCCGCTCTACGTCTATCCCGAAAACAACTTGCAAAAATATCGTTCAGACTACGCGGCAATGGGATTCAAAGCTGTTACTTCCCTAATACTACGTAGAATGTGGTATGACCGATCTACCTCTGTGATAAAGTAAAGTTCAACATTGTATTCTACCTTAGGTATTCTTCTTAATGACTTTATTACATTTAACAAATTTTTTTCTGTAGACGCAAAGCTTGTTTTCTTTCTTTCTTTCTTTCTCCAAATAAATTAAAATGGTATTATAAACTTCAATTCTTACCGATACAGCTGTTTTATCTTTAATCCTTTACACGATGTAATCATTTAGCATTAAGATTTCATAAAATATTCAACGCAATTAGGGTACATAAACGTGTCCGTAAGTGGCAGAAAAGCTTTATTTAAAATTATTAATAACCTATTTTTACATATACCACATTAATCACATTAAAGCCTTTCTCTATTAATCACTATTACGTGTACCCTTGTTATAAATTAACACTTTCCTTTTAAAGATGCATGTGAAACAGAATGCTGTCTTCACGTAAAAACATTACAAACATACAAATACATTTAAAAAGTCATACCAAAGCCATATTTTATAAAGACATCACAGAATTTCGACAAGTAAAATTATGAAAAACGTGTATTTTCACAGAATTACACCATAATGACTTCGACTTAACAGATGTTGGTGTGGGACATAGATAAGTGATATATACTACAATAGTGTGGAGTACTGCAAATCAGTCTCGTCTGGTAATGAAGTGCTACCAAACTGCCGCACTTACTAAATTTTTAGATTAAGATCCATAATTGCAACAATAAGGTAAAATTTAAACGTTACCCTAAATATGATATTTTTACAGTATTTTAAAAAATTACGGAACCAATCAAAAATTTCGCAATATAATGTTCTAGGTTTCTAAAGGAAAATAAGTTGCAATTTATAAAGTCCGTTTACGCGAACTATTTACGACTCTGAATCTGTAGCAGACATTAAATGAGAATGAAAATTTTGAAGTCTGAGTAATTTAAAATTAGCACTAGTTTAACGGAACGTCCAAGTACTTTTCAGCATTGTAATAGAAATACATTTAAATTAGTCATTATGCGTGGTTACTACACCGCGCTGTTTCAATTTTGAAAAGATGAATTCCGTCAATAAACTATTAATAAATCTCATCTGTAGGCGTCCTTTTACAGGTTTAATATTAATTTTGTAGATTAGCCCAACACAAATTTGAGTCTTAGTAGGACAATCTAAAAATCGTTTTGCCATTTTAATGTAAAAGGGTGAATCATAACATAAGGGAAAAAATTTAAGAGGGCGTTCCTGTCACAGAAAAAAGAAGAAAAGTGCATATCAATATATATCTGGAAATGCGTAATTTTGGAGTTTAATAAGAAACTGATTTTGTTGTAAAATGATACTAATTACTTACTAAACGAAGTAATTACTATCAGTATTCGTATCTGCTAGCATTTGACAGTAATTAACGGTCGTTACTTCCAACAGTTGTTATGAGTTATTTTCGTTTTAAAGTATTGTTTTCAAGTAATAGTAATTAACGTATCTAGAGTGGTAACTTAGCCTTAACATTTGACAATATGTTTATGATGCAAGCGAGCGAAGCGAAGCGAGCGCAACGAAACGAGCGTTGTAATTGATACGAAAAATGTTAAAGTTTATTACCACTCGAGATGCGTTCATTAGTTTATCGTTCCTTGACACATTAATTTACAAAAACAAATAATAAGTGCGTATATTAATTTATAATTTCCGAAAATATTTCATCAAGTTCTAGACGTTACTTTTAACATTGTGTATTCAGTATTAATATAAATAAATAAACATGATTATTTGAAACGCGAAATGGGTAATGTCTAATTATATTTTTATGCACCCAGTGCATGTGTGTTAATGGTACCTTTACATCCACCCCTACATGGATGTTAAATAAGGTTTAACATGTCACTGAACGATAATAGCAAATTATTATGTAAAACGTGTAAGTTGATTATTATTGATTTTAAATTTTTGCAGTCGAGGGGACGGCCGAGATTGCAAAATTGAGCTAAATATTGATCAACTTACACGTTGAACGCAGTATTATATTTTATCTTGAAGAGACTAACAAGTATCCTTCGGAGTGATGACTGATGAAAAATGTGCGCCATTCTGACAGATTGTTTATATCTGAAATTTTGTATCAAAATCACATTGTCCTAGCCCCATTATTGGTTTCAATCTGAAATTTTCTATCAAAATCCCATTGTGCTAGCCCCATTATTAGGTTCAACGCGCAAGGCGTATGTGATTTGAAGTACACAAACGAAAGACAATTTAAACTATCCAAATTGACAGTAATAATGAGTTTCTGAAAGAGACTAATGCGCATTTCCAGATATATGTTGATATGACGTAGACATATTATGAATTACCTAGTATATAGAAGAGTGTTAATAGTAAGATTTGAGGGTATTTATTACAGTTGTGCCCGTAATTTAAGTAGAGTGTCAAAATTAAGCACAGCTTTTATTTAAAATACGAAAATCAGTTCTCATTAAACCATTGCAAATTATTCTCCTTCGCTGCAACTGTCCTAAATCTTTCGTATTTGTACAGTAGGAGTCCTATAATTAATCAATATTTAAAAGTTCACTTAGATACATTACAAAGGACTCTTATGCAATTTGTACTTACTAAAGCATATTAATTAAATAACTGGTGTGGAGCAACACACGACCTTCCAACCTACAAAGCGAAATTAATAGAAATGAAATAATTGTAATAATATTTTTTTAGGATAGTTATGCATTCCCTTTTTTAATACGTTCATAACGAAAATAGACCACATTGTAAAAACAAAGACCATGTCAGTGAGACGTTATAGTACATTAAGTTTCAAAAACGCTAAGGGACGTTTACGGTACAACCCTTAACGTTCGTAATGCTACTATTTCTTGTACGATCGTATTAAATTCCATTGAAATAAATTAATTTCTACTCAATAACTAAACGAAAAGTCAAAAGTGACGTTTATATTTCGTGGGAAGTTCAACTGGTCAAATATCATTCAATAGCGTTTAGTTCAGACGCCGGTTATTAAAACACGTCGGTAAGTATTTACTTACCGACGTGTTGAGACTATCAACCGGTAAACATATCCTACCGTCTTGGAAACATATATTATAAATAAACAAAAATGCTCAATCGTGCAAAAATAGACACATAGATGCCAACGTAAAAAAAATTCCAAAGCCGTCCGCTTCTATAATATGCCGATAATACAATTTAAGCATTTTCAATCCTATTTAGATAATTGATATGTTTAAGGTCTGTATGTCAGTATTTCTATATCTTTGAAATATACACCTATTTCAGAAATAATTGATAAAAACGAAAAGCTGCTCCCAATAAATCCCCCTTTCCGCCACTAAATTCCTCCCAAAATGTAAACAGCTCTAGGTGAAATGAAAACAGGGTCAAATACAAAATTTGAAGTACGTCAGTGTATCGTTCTGGAGTTACCGCGGATACCAATGTACATCCACACATCCTCACACACACACCCCACGCGCGCGCACCCACGCACGCCTGCCGCACGCACGCACCCACACACACACACACACACATTCGCACGTCCTCACGCACGCTCGCACGCACCCATACACACAAACACATACATACCCACACACACCCACACGCAAACACACCCTTACACACACACCGTACACTCGCACGGGCACCCACAACTGCACCGGCACCCGCACACACGCATACACCCATGCCCATCCACACACATACACACACACACACACACACACACACACACACACACACACACACACACACACACACACACCACACACTACACACCACACCAATTAAAAACTGAGCTTAATAAAGAGTTTAGAATTACCGCTCTTTAAATTAATTATGAAAAAGTTCCTTTTCTGTAGAAATGTATTTTATAACATTTTATTTTTTTTGAATTAGTAAAAGCGCAAATTAGTACTTACTTTCGAAAACATTAGTTAAGGAGGAAGGTTAAAAAGTCAATATTGAATTTGTAAGCGTGATAAGTGTGTAAATATCTAGACCTCTTACTTACCGGATGAGTATGTTGAGTTCTACCCCATCAAGGAAGTTCTGTATTAGTATGTAGATGTAGTTTATACATTAAGTGAAGCCTTATTTAAACTTCAGTCGAAAATTCACGGAATTTTTCTTGGTACAAATATGGTTTCACCTTGTGTTTAAGTTACATTTATATGCTACCATATACACTGCCTTGATGGTGTAGTAGCCAAAACGCTGGCTCGGCAAGATGGACGTCTGGGTTTTAATTTCCTATCCGAGGGATTTCTTTCCTTTAATTTTTTAACAATAATCTCTAATATTATGAACAGTATGTTTATTACACTTTCATTTAGAATAACAAAAAAAAAACACGTTTTAAGCATTTATATCTTTTTAGGTCGAGAAAGTTGTAGACAGAACAAACCTTTAATCAACGCTATCAACAAAAAAGGGGATACAGCACTTCATATGGTATCAAGACTTGGGTTCAAAAATATAACTCAACAACTTATAGGAAGTGGAGCAAATTTAGAAGTTCAAAATTTAGACGGCAACACGCCTCTCCATCTTGCAGTATGGTACAATCAATCAGACACAGTAAATGTGCTCTTAGATGGTGGTGCGTCTTTGGTTCTTCAAAACGTTGAAGGATATTCACCGTTATTGCTGGCAGTCGTAAATAATAATTACGATATCGTCAATACGCTTCTTGTAAATGGAGCAGATATCAATGGTACCAAAAAGGACGGTAGTACCGCTTTGCATTTAGCTGTTTCAAAAGGAAATAAAGACATAGTTAGACTATTACTTGGCAAAGGTGCAAATATTAACGTTCAAAATGTGTATGGAAACACTCCATTACACAATGCAATGGCTTTGAATCAACCAGAATTGCTAGACTTATTAGTTACTAGTGGAGCTGACATTCACGTTGTTAATAAGGATGGATATACCGCTCTTCACACCGCAGTAATTCAAAGAAACCCAGATATGATTCAATTATTAATAAAGAAGGGCGTCAATTTCACCGCACAAACGAAGGAAGGTAACACAGCGTTACATTTGGCATTGGCTAAAGGATATCCAGACATTGCTACTCTATTACTCAATCTCAATGATGCCTTGTGTAATACATAAGCATTCAAATAGTATTATTTAATGAAAATGTGACAGCTCCTTTAAATAGTAAATTATGATTACTGTTGAAATAAATTTGTTTATAGGTTAGTGTTTTTTAATATTCCTTGTCTATGATTAACTGTAAACATTAGTAAAATGTTCAATCTGATAGAAAAAATCTTCTGTTAAATAATCTGATGTGGTCAGCACAAGACTTTTTTGTGCTTATGTCATGTTACATTAGCAAAGAGTTTATTGGGCATAAAAGAAAGCATATTTGTGATTTATTAACATTCTCGTTTGTATGAAATGTACAAATGTACAAATATTTATCTAAGTAAACAATTTAAAATTATAAGTGTGCATAAGTTAAAATGTAGTTTTCTGGTAGGAAAGTAATCAAGTTGTTAAGTGTAAAAACAATGTACGTCGTCAAAATTGTATTGTTATAAAAATAAAGTAACATTATATATATATATATATATATATATATATATATATATATATATATATATATATATATATATATATATATATATGCAGTTAATGTGTATACAAAATATTGTACATTTTGTTGAGCATTTTATAGTAAATATGAACAAATGTAGAAGTTTTAAACTCTGTCTAAGCAAATTTCAATATTTCCTTAATATTGAAACGTGTATAACCTAATTTATAATAAAAAATTGTTACTAAACGAGTAATATTTGATATTCTTGAGAACACTGATTAACTGATAGAATATGTGACAGTGTTTGTAATTTACAATGAATCATCGGTACTCTCCCTATATATTCGATGCGTAACTTAATAATTCCAATAATACTATGCTGCGTCCATTAGACATTTTGCGTTTTAATCAATTTTTAAGATTGCTATCAAACGCTCTTATAATGAAAACGTCTAAAATTGAATTATTTTAAAAAAAGGTGTATACACCTTCTGCTAAACAATTCATGGTTTTTCAAATACTCACAATAAATAATTTAGGGACTTTCTTGATTTTTAGGGTTTATAGTTTCCCTACAGACCTTCTTTGAAAAACTTATCTAAAATTAGATGTTTTATCAAAGTTTAAGTTTTCGAGACATTTTCGAAATGTAGTTTAACGTCTTCTATAAAGTGCTTTTATTTGTAAACAGATTTTAACCAAGACATTTTAGTAATAGTTCTAAATACGGAGTTTTTAACTAAATGGCATGCGTATTTGTATATGTATATGTACATGTATATATATATATATATATATATATATATATATATATATATATATATATACAGCGTGTTCAGCGAGGAATGGGACAGTGCAATATCTCGAGCGGACGAAAATTTTTAAATTATGAAAATATTTTTGTAAATATCTTCCAAGGGCGCACATTTGTTGGCACAAAGATTTGAATCAACGCCCATCACCGCCAGGTGGCGCTATCTCACTTCAATTTTTTAAATGCAATGCCCTATTTTTATTTCATTTTTGGATTCTATGACATATTTGTGATGACTTTTATTAAGACTCCTACCAACCTATCTTTTGTAGTTTCTGAGAAAAAAATAATCCTTAGAATTTTAGCACAAAAACGTAATTTCAGGAAGTGCTCATAACATTTGAGTGATACAGACAAAATAGCAAATTTTATACCAAATGAAAGATAAAAGATTGTTCTTCCACAAAAATAATGCAGATAACGCCGAAATAATGCGATACGCTGTACACTAAATTGTAAGGGGGGCCAACTTATCACAGTCGTTGATTAAGAATCATGTGAAACATTTATCATGCCATGAAAACAAACGCGTAATGAAGTGTCTGTCAAGTTTCTGTCAGTTTACAGTTTCAGTTTTGAAAATCGTCTGTGCATCTTCAAATTCCATAATTATGTTTATTTTATTTTGCCACCATAATGTTCTTTATACGCCTCCAAATGCGGGCGTAACGTGGTCTTTATAGCACGGAAATGTCATTATTGCTAAGCAGCGTGATTGACAGCAAACACATGCCATGGTATATAATAGCAATATCACAGTATCTTAGTAACAACAAATTAGCCTACTGTCGACTTTATTTCACTGCATTTGCATTTAAAAACTTGCCGAAAATACTGAATCTTTTTAATATTTTGTTCCAGTTTCATGGGTCGGGCTTTTAACATTCCCTCGAGCCATAATCTTCTGATTATGCCCTTAATACATAAATATCTATTACGTTTTCTAACGAAGAATATTTTGATATGGTAATAATTTATGGTGAATGTAGAAAAAATGCAAGGGCTGCACAAGTATTGTATGCTGCCAGGTTTCCGATCGACGCCATCCCGGAAAAAATACATTTGTTCGTGTAGCAAATATTTTCTCACCGTAAGTGCGAGAATCGCACAAAGACACAACAGATGAAGCACACACCGTCGGTGTATTAGCATGTGTTTATAATCCTCATGTGTCTGTGAGACCTATTTCTGAAGTGTGCCGTATCAGTTGGTTCTGTCCATAAAATATTAAAATCTAATAAATACAAACTATTTAAAATTCATTTGGTACATGGACTGCATGCAGGAGATTAAGATCGCAGACAGTAATTTTTCAAGCAATGGAATCGTTAATCGCCACAATTCCCATTACTGGTCGTCAGAAAATCCTCATTGGGTAAGAGCAACCAATTTCCAAGTGAGTGGAACATAAATGTATGGTGCGGAATGATAGACGACAAATTGATTGGCCCATATTTTTTTAATGGTACCTTAACAGGCCAACGCTATTTGGATTTTCTTGAAAATCAACTGCCTCCTTTGCTTGAAGATGTAAATGTAAATCTGCGGCAAGTGATGTACTTTCAACAGGATGGCGCACCGGCGCGCAATAGCACAATAGTGAGAAATTATCTAAATAGAGTGTTTCCGCAACGATGGATAGGTACAAAGGGTCCCATTATGTGGTCAGCTCGTTCTCCTGACCTTAGTCCCTTAGACTACTTTCTTTGGGGACATTTAAAGAGTATAGTGTATGAAACACCTTCTAGAGATGTAGAGGAGTTACAAAACAAAATTAGAATTGCTTGTGCAAACATACCACGAGAAACTTTAAGAGCGGCAACTAGTGTTACATTAATTAGGCGTTATCAAACGTGTGTAGAAAATGATGGTGAAACATTTGAACATTTAATTTAATTTGTATGCTTTCAATTAATAAAATTTCAAAATTATTTTTTCTCAGAAACTACAAAAGATAGGTTGGTAGGAGTCTTAATAAAAGTTATCACAAATATGTCATAGAATCCAAAAATGAAATAAAAATAGGGCATTGCATTTAAAAATTGAAGTGAGATAGCGCCACCTGGCGGTGATGGGCGTTGATTCAAATCTTTGTGCCAACAAATGTGCGCCCTAGGAAGATATTTACAAAAATGTTTTCATAATTTAAAAATCTTCATCCGCTCTCGAGATATTGCACTGTCCCATTCCTCGCTGAACACGCTATATATATATATATATATATATATATATATATATATATATATATATATATAATATATATATATATATATATATATATATATATATACAGGTATGGAAAAATATTATCGCGGGTCTGACTTATAATAAGTAAAACAAAGACTGTACAATCAGTTCACGTGCTAAATAAGGTAGAATACACAACAAACTAAAAGCGCTGATGCCATACATGCGTATTTTGAGTAGACTAGTATCAACGACACATTTAATTGCTATTGTCAACGAGAATTTAAAACCAGTGTTTTTGCAAGTCGGGCTCAATACTCATGTATTCCACTGAAGAAAAAATATTATTAAGTGATATTATTCAGGAAGCACTGCACAAGAAATAATGGGCAGGTTTGCTTTTTCTTTGAAAACAGGTCAGTTCCACCAGAAAGTACGATTATGCGCACTGTTTGTAAATTTGAAAGATGAGGATGTTTAAATAATTGTAGAAAATGCAGTAGCATTGATGGTGAGCATCCTGGTCGTAACTTAAACGAAGAGCGCGAACTCCAAGAAATTGCAGTGTGTAGTTTAGAAGAAACTAATTTCCTGTGCAATAGTACAAAAATTGCTGAAGAAATGAGTATAGGACCAAGAACAGTTCGCAATATCTTGAAAAGGAATAAATACCGTTACTATAAGTTGCAAGCTACACAAGAAATTTTTTCAGAAGATCATCAAAAGCGTATGGAATTTTGTGAAGATATAACGAATCGGGCTAATGAAAACGAAAGATTTATTGAAAATATTTTGTTTACCGACGAGTGTTCTTTTAACTTACATCGCCATCACAATCCATTTGTCGCTATTGGTTACTCTCGGGGAAACAAAACACATTATTATTCCTTACCGGACACAATACTCCCAAAAAGTTAGTGTTTGGGCAGGAATTTTAAGCAATACCATAAGTGGTCCATTTTTTATCAACAGAAGCTTGAATGCGGACAAATATTTAGAATTCTTGAGAAACCAGATAGTTTCAGCTGTTCAACGCCTCAATATAAATTTTGATGACATTTGGTATCAAGAAGATGGCTGTCCTGCTCATATTACTTACTGCAATAAGAGTTCAACAGTTTTTGGAAACTACGTTCCCTTGTAGTAACAACCTTTTTTTGTGGTTGTATTAAAAGTACATTAATTTTGCTCTTCTGATGGTGGTTTGCTTCACTAACACCACCAGTTAAAGTTTTTTACTTTATTTAAGGTTTCGGGTCCTTGATTCTCGACTAGTGGCGTGTGCGGGTGGTATCGCGTCATTAGCTTTTTTGGTGTTGCGAGGGTCTTTCTGACCGACATCACCACATTTTCCGTACTTTTTCGTACATTTTCTTGTTATTTTTAAATATTGCTTATATTTTAATTAGCTTAACATTTTGTATTTTTAAATTTTAATAATTTCATTTATTAGCTTAGTGTTTGGAATCTCCGCTTTGGTGATCTCGAGTCCAAATTTTAGGGTTGTAACAACCTTTTTTGTGGTTGTATTAAAAGTACATTAATTTAAGAATCATTCATTTATTTGGCGTAATATTAGAAAAGTTTTTAATTATTAATATGTACAATTGAGAATGGCAATTTAATTGGCATTTCCTAGAACAAATTTTTTGGTGTAATATTTCATATAGTTATAGTTCCCTTTCTTAAAAAATTGGATTTATATTATGTGTCCGCGCAACGCAAGAAGACTTTTAGGGGGAATACACTTGAGTTATTCTGAAAGCTTTTTTTTTTAATTCACTTAATGCTGAATTTTACACCAGTAAGCATGATTTTTACTTAATTTTTGGTGCCATCAGATTTTGGTGGTAAGTTATTTTTCTAATTCATTTTATTTAAAACTAAAGCCTTTGCTTTTTTTAGGCACTTCACTTTACTTTACTTCACTTTACTTTTTACTTTTTTTAAGTATTAATTTTTTTAAGTACTCACTTAATGCATACTTTTATATGGCATTTTTATAATAATACTTATTTTTAATGGCACGTATAAGTCAGTAATTTTACTATTCTATTATTTTAAATGGCAAGTTTTACTTGAATTACATTTTACAACGCAAGTTTTACCTACTTTTATAAATAAATTTGGCGAATTAAACTTCAAGGAAATTCAACAAAGTTAAGGATAAATAAGCAAGTCTTTGACCTCACCAAATGAACCATTCTGCTTCATAGTTACCAGATACAGTGTATGTACAGAACGTTAAAAGGTAATGTTTTTTATATAACTTGGAATAGTATATGACTTCTGTTTTTTACGTTTTCAATCATATATTGAATAAACTTATGTATAACATGTTATTTTATTTTCATTTTGATAAATTGTTTATTATTATTCATTAACTAGGTTTTGTTGTTCCTATATAGATATATAAAAAAAAAGACAACATGGCGCTCGTGATTTTATCATTTTTTCATAATTTTTAGATAACATTTTTTTTTAATTAAGGATAAGTGAAAATAATTAAGCTTATGAGAAGCAGGCAGTATTTCAGGTATGTTATTGATTCAGTAAATAAGAACCCACCCTATCTCAATCTACCGATGAACCGACGGCAGTAGCGATTGATATTTGGTAATATTTTATTAATTAAAATTATTCGATCAATTACAATCAATTTATTACATCATCGCTTTTGTTTTAACATTATAACTTGGCAGCCGTTGTTAATGTTATACTTTGACGCCGTTCAAGTTGTTGTTACACCCTAACCGTATTATTAGTGGAAACGGTACTATTAAATATTCTCCTCGCTCACCCGGTATCGCGCCGAACAACTTTTTTGTTTGGGGATACGTATCCCAGCAAATTTATGGACACAGACATGAACGTGTAACAATTTGGACGAACTTCGTGTCAAAAGTACAGACTCTTTAAAGAGCATCACCCAAGAAATAGGAAACACCCGAACTGAATTTTGTCACAGATTGGGTTACTGCCTTGCGCAAGGTGGCGGTCTTTTCTAAAATCTTATAGAGTTTTGAAAAAAGTGTATTCTGTTCATTTTTAAAGTAGTTGGTTTTTCAATAAGAATTATAATGCTAAAGTTAAACCTTAAACTTAAGTTATACTATCAATGTAATGTGAATGTTAATGTTCTTGTTTGTAGCTCTCATAAGTTTTTTCTTGGTTCTTCTTGCGAGTAGTAATCGAACCATGTCATAAATTCGCAATTACAATCATCACTTCGATGTTTGAGGTATTATGGTTTAATATTTATGTACAAGTGGCAACATGGGTAAAGTTATGTCTCTCTCACACTGATATAATGCTTATTGGGTTTCTTTCTAGCTTATTATAAGTCAGACCCGCAATAATGTTTTTCCATACCGGTATATGTTACGGCCAAGGTGCGAAATCGGCCACGTAGCGCACTGGCTGGACTCTTCTCTCATTTTAGCCGACGTTGCTGGCCAAAGTCCGAAGGAAAATAAATTTAAACATTAGCTCGGGCACTGGCTGGCCAATACGCGAAGTGCGATGTAGCTTGTAATCCTATATGCCAACAGATATGTTCAGGGGCGCGCCGTCCACGTGTCGAATGTGTCAGCGAATATAGGCGCTAGGAGGCCTTAAAAATGTATATAAATTCAAAATTCGTTATAGGTTGCGATTAAAATAATTCAATATCGCCTTATTTTATTATAACTTATTTATGATCTCAGTAATTATTCTTGTTCTAACATGAATAGTTCGTATAGTCGTGTTAATATCATGTATACAGTGGACTCTTCATATTAAATCGCCGATGGATATATAGCCGCGGTGGCGGGCGACGCGGCGGCGGAAATTTGTCCACGCACGAATTTACAAAATGAAGCGCAAGCGTTCTAACTCGTTTAGTCTTGTTAAAACATTCATTACTTGAAATCGTCTATGATTGAACAAAAATATTATTTGCTTGATTCTCCTTCAGCAAGCAGTACTGCACTAGTGTAGAATTTATGTACCTTGTATTTTTAAAATATTTGTGAGTGAATGTGAATTTAAGAATATCAAGAACATTAAACATTAAAGGTAAGCTATTTTGCATTTAAAATAAACATACATACATAACAATACGCATTTCCCAATAGGGTAGCGATCATGTTTGCAAAATCTAGAAAAAAAGTAATAAAAGCGAAATTATTCGAAAATGTTACTTCATATTTTCCTATAATTAAAGCAAAACTAAAGCAAATAACGCAAACAAGACTTTTGGTAATAGAATAATTACATTTATTGAATATTTTATTTAGATGTCTCAAGAAAGAAAGAAAAGAAACTCTCCGGGCATCAAAATTTAATTAATAAAAAAGACGCCAAGAAGAACAAGAGAAAAATGCTTCAAGATTAACACAGTATTTTACGAAACAAACGACCAGAACTGACCAAGATTATCCGCCAGATTCAATTCAGGAATCAGTACCTGGTTGCAGTGTAGATGAATTCAAAATACAAAGTCAGCCAGGACCAACTCCCAGTGAAGATAATCAAATCGTTGAAGAAATTACCCTGTTTTTGGATCTGGGGACTATACTGAAGAGACAGGTACAGATACAATAAATAAATGTGCATTTGATGACCCAAGGCTTTGGCCGGAACCAATATCTCACATATCTAGGCAAGCTGTTATAAAAACGGGTCCTAAACAAAAAAAACTTTAATTTTCCGCGCGTTTTGTTGGGTCGAAAATTTTCTGAAAGTTACTATAAGAGAAACTTAAAAATGGTGAAGAATGTAATCGAAATTGGTTGATTTACTCAATTACGAAAATAATGTTTATCGCTTTTGTTGTAAACTTTTCGAACCTTCTCAGCAAAATAGATTTATTCAGGGATTTAATGACTGGCATCATATAGCAATGTACCTGAACCGCCATGAAAAACTTCCACTCACTTCACTAACTACAAAAATGGACAGAGTTGCTTCTATCGTTCAAAAATAAAACTACTCTTGATTATTTACAGCAAACAATATTAGACATTGAAAGTAAACGATGGTATGACGTAATAAAGCGAATAATTTATGTAATTCAATTTTTATGTAAACAAAATTTAGCACTTCAAGGCAAAAGCAATAATCTTTACAATCGCAACAATGGTAATTTTTAAAATGTACTGAAATGCTAGAAAAGTTTGATCCTATTATATCGGAACACACACGACGTATAAATAGCGATTCTGAAGTTCACAAAATGCCAATATATCTAGGAGACAAAATCCAAAATGAAATACTTTCCTTAATGGCTTTTAATATTAAAAATCATATTATAAATTTATGTCGACAAAATAAATATTTTTCAATAATATTAGATTGGACTCGGATGTTTCTCATATTGAGCAAATAAGTGTAATAATTCGATTCTTTCATTTCAATTTAGCATTAGGATCGACTGAAATACATGAACATTTTTAGCATTTTATCCAATTTTAGATGTTACAGGGCTGGATTAACAACATTTCTTATTGATCTATTAAAACATTAAATTTAGACATAAATAATATAAGAGGCCAAGGCTATGATAATGGCTCTAACATGCGCGGCAAAAATAGTGGCCTACAAAAAGAATTTTAGATTTGAACCCGCGAGCTTTTTATGTTCCTTGTGCGAATCACAGCCTGAATCTAATTGTAAATGATGCCGCTAATATCAACCATGAAACAATAAATTTTTAATATAATACAAGAATTATACAAATTTTCTCAGCGTCTACTAATCGATGGAATATCTTAATCAAGCATGTTACTAATTTAACTTTAAAGCCCTTATCCGAAACACGCTGGTCAAGTAGAATTGATGCCATAAAGCCTCTCTATAAATATTTACCAGAAGTTTTTGATGCATTATTTGAAATTTACAATGACCAGACAAGAGTCGACGAACAATCTAAATAAAATGTCTGGGAGAAAAAATTTCTACATTTACATTTATTTGCTCCGTTAAATTGTGGTATGATATTTTAAATCAAGTAAATTTTGTGAGTAAAATGCTTCAATCTCAAATTACAAATTTGTAACTTGTTTTGTATGCATTAAACAAACTAAATACATTTTTAACTAATTATCGATCTGATACTAGTTTTGCAGAAATTGTTGAAAGTTCCAAATTAATTGCAGAAAAGTTTGACATAGAAACTGAATTTCATAGTGCGAGGCCATTAAGACGTAAAAATCTACTCAATTTGATTATGAACATGAAGATCAACCTATAGTAAATCCTGAAAATTCATTCAAAGTAAATTTTTATTTCTGTATAATAGATCAAACTTTAATTTCGTTACAAGACAGATTTTCTTTATTAAAAGAACATATGGATTCATTCCAATTTTATATTCATTAGATAATTTACAAAATAAATAATAGGTATTATTTTGCTGCAAAAATTACAAGCGAAATTAACTCATGAAAATCAGTCCGATATTGACGCAGATGATTTATGTGAGGAAATTTTACAATGTCAAGTATTTATTACGAATTCAAAAAGATATATCCCAAATAATTCAGTATATTTATTCAAATGATTTAGTAGGAGTTTTTCCAAATTTTACTGTAGCACTCCGTATTCTTTTATCATTACCTGTGTCAGTTGCGTCCATGAGCATCTTTTCGAAATTAAAATCATAAAGAATTATTTACGCTCCACAATGGCGCAAAATAGATTATCAGATCTCGCAATAATTTCAATTGAGTCTGACATACTGGATAAACTTGGTATTCATGATATTATCCAAAAGCTAGGAAAGTAAAATTTATTTAATGACTTATTTACATTGTTTGTATTTAATTTACCGTATAATATGTATTATGTTTATATTATAAATATTATATTTTCATTTATTATTGTTGTTTATCTGTTTTCTTGTGTTTGTAATTTTGTATTTTAAATAAAAAGTTTACACAGACTATTTCAATCTTTGTGTGTTTTTATTTCAATGCGTTAAGAATATAACAAAAACAGTCATTTAAATGTCACTAAACATAAGCCTAAAATTATAGTATTTCAAATTAATTATTCATTATTTTTTATTCATGTCGTATTACTTAAAATGCTACTAGAGAATTAAAAATTAAAGTGTCCGAACCTATAGTTGTTGGGGCTCTTATCACCTAGGCATGCAAAATATTTATAATATTAGTTTTTGATACAAATGTTTTTAATTAATGGGGCGCCATCAAAAATGTTGACACAGGCGCCGCATGCTCCTGGCGCGCCCCTGGGTGTTAGAACCATGATGTAATAAGATAGGTGTAGCAACCGCGTATAATGGCCGACAGAAGAATAGACAGCCAATCAAAGTTTTGTCCAGAATGTAGCATCCTATTCAAATGCAGAATTAGTCACAAATTTGTTATACATAATACAAAACTATAATAATCAAAAATTAAAGAGAAGCCTGTTTCTCTTTAATTTATATTAATTTAAATGTCCAAAAAGCAACTTTTCTAAATTCCAGTCTTGTGAGTAGGTATGTATGAAACTTGAAAATTTCAAGCTTACAGGTACCTTACCACAAAAGTGGGACTGGTTTTATAAATATGTATGACATAGTGTACATACAGTTTATGATTGAATTGAGTGGAGCTAGTTTCCTCGATTGCTCAGATGGTTAAGAGGCCTACTCTACATAAGTAGTGGCCATGGGTCCGAGTCCCACTCGAGGCAATCTTTTACTGTATGTACGTTGGAAGTTTGAATAATTCATAATTTACTTATTACTATTTGTCATTATTAGCACTATGATGCAATTAACCTCCTTGTCTTTAATTTATATTAATTTAACTGGCTAAAAAGCAACTTTTCCATATTCTAGTCGTGTGAGTCTATATGAAACTTGAAAATTTCAAGCTTGCAGGTACCTTGTCACAAAAGTCAAGGGTTCAATAAATATATACGAACAGCTATATCTTTTAGAAAAGTAAAGTATTTAATGTCTCTCATATTATTATACATATAGTGTATAATTTTTGCAATTTACGATACAGCACATTGGCATAGTAAGTCCGCAAAATATAACGTAATATTTTGGTATTTTCAGGTTATATTATGTTATGATTTAGACATGTTGCTATTTATATTTTGGACAACCTTGTGATTGGTGGCTACTGCGCACTTTGAAGTTGCTACACCTATCTATTACATCATGGTTAGAACATGCTTGTTTGTTTAACCCACAAATAAATGTGGCACAATCCACAAAGGTCTCGTGCGATGTCATCAGCCGTGAGGTTAACTTCTACGTGATAGTAAGATGAATTTTGTAATTATTTGTGACGCGTGATAAACAATGGCTGAATCGGTGAACGTTAGTAGTGCGAGTACAAATGTATGTCATATGCGAGAAAAGTTTTATAATTATCTGACATCTTGTTAGTAAAAAAGGTGATAATTATAATTTATTTACGAGAGAAGAATATGAAAGGATCATAAAGGAGGCAAAAGTAGACTTTTGGAACACACCACAATTACAAGGCCCCACATTTCCAAGGTTAACACTTTATCAAGGCTACCACCTGACCAAGGTCGCACAATTGCAGTGTCTGGCCTACTTTCATAAAGCCTTACACGCCCAAGGTTATACAACAGCGGCCTACTTTACCAAGGTCACACACCAGGAAGGCCACTCGTATGCCCTACTTCCTCGAGGTCCCACAAGCTTACACAACAATACCAAGGCCAGTCATCTCATACATTAGCAAGGTCATTTGTGATGGCAACGCACTGAACGCTGCCTGTGCATTCTATCTATTCACCTTACTTTACGCTTAGCTGATAGATACTCTAGAAACCAAAAAAAAGAAAACGATATATTAATATATTTATTTCCTGTATAAACAAAGACATGTACAATTGTATTACTCAGAAATATGATTCTCTTTAGGAATAAAACATTTTGATTTAGTAAGTAGTGCAAAAGGTTCTTTCCACTTCCGTTTCATTACATCTGCGTGGACGTGGTGCAAGTCATTGAGCATACGTGCAGTGTGGCGCCCATCGGAGATGCTCCTGTAACGGATTGTCAGATGGCTGCCATCGCTTTATTCTAACCCCACACAGGAAGCATTCAACCGTGTCGTGCAGATGTGGAAATGAACCCTGCCGCAGCAAGTAATGAAGACGAGTTTACTCCAAACCATATTCGATACGTTAGTAAGCGTTTATCAAAACAATTGTAATACTGAGGATAATAAAAGTTTGGTGGTACGTCGCACATGTTTTAACTGCTGAAGAAAGTAATCGAATGACATAAAATAATTTATTACATAGCAAAAAATATTAATAGTCCACATAACAGACTTCGTCACACAGGTAACACGAGTCATCGTCATATACATCATATAACGTGGTTAGGGGTGCTCTACATGATGAGCACCAGTATTCATCATGTGATATGTGATAAAAAATTGCCCATCGCTCCATATGGGTGTGGTGGTCAACCACGCGGTAATCTTCTGTTTGAAACGTGGAGTAGCATGCATGGCATAAATGCATACCACCAACCAGATGATAGCGAATGTACAAGGCGATTATGTGAGAGTAATATTTCAAACTACTACCCGAGATGCTTGCCCAAGGTGTCAAACCATGCCGAATCCCACTTTACATCTTCATATTGTTTTCGAAGCACTGTTGTTGTAGTAGGTGGTAGTAATTCCTTTTTTTACAAATTTTACCCAGTTAGGTATAAGTTTACATACTCGTCGCGCACTAAGATTAAGTAGTGATAATGGTTGGTAGACCTCAGGCGTATTCCAATCGTCTTGTACAGGGATAGCTGACATACTGAATATCGTGGAAACTGTACATTAGTATACGTGTTATCCCTCCTTTTTAACTCAAAAACGACCTTGTGGAGGCGTAGGTAACTTCGTGTAAGGAGGAGGTGACCTCGATTTTGTATTGAAGAGGAAGGAGAGCTAACCTTAACCAAATTATTGACAGAACACCTTGAAGCAGTGGGTCCTCCAGTATTTACAGATAGCCTTGGAACAGTGAATCTGTCAAGGTCGTTGTAGTAATGCGTGTTAATAATGTCGAGGTCACGTCACTGACCCTGTAGGAAAAAAGGAGAGGGGAAGGTGGAATATAAATACAGAGGAAGTGTATGTGAAGCCAGTATCGTATATAATGGAGAACATCTTACGTCAAGCGGTAGAAAAGGCGAAGATTGCCAGTATTATAAATTCAAGTGAGTGTCGTGATATTTTAATTAATAATGTGCATTATTACATTAACAGAAAGTAAGTCGAAGTATGTTAGTGTCGGTCTGTCACCTCGATTCAATTTTGAAGCAATCGTGAAACTTGGTGGATCTAAGAGTAGTGGTGTGACGTTTGATAAGAAGGAATGGTATTTACTTATGGTCAATCAGGGAATAATGACAAATTATTTCTACACACCTGAAGGACCATGGCTAACTACAAAGATGGGCTCGAAAACTGTATCGTATGAAACTATTAACAAGAAGAAAGTTATTCGCATCAATGATTGTGAAGAATGAGAAATCTATTTAGGATGGGAGTCTAGAATAGTTATGGAGACTTCTTAAGATAATAAGTTATCGATTGTATCTAATACCTACTATGAACTTTCCATTATTTTATCATAAAATAATAAGTGCAGCAGCGGAAATGTCTGAGCTTGACATAGGCAGGTTACTAGCACCATTGCATGATATATTCTATCCCAATATAGTATGTTTTATGAAAATTCTTGAAAACTGAATATTGATGTAGAAGTTGCTAAAGCTGAAAAGTAAAAAGTGGGGGTAACGAGCATATAGAGAACAGCAATACATACTATATGTTAGTCAATATGTGGATGTGTTATAGTGCAGAGTCGTGACCTAAAGCTGTGGACTGTGTTAGTGCAGTGCAAAGACTAATATGTCAATTTCAAGAATTTGATGCTGAACATGAAAAAGTGTATGGGATGGGTAGGTTTAGTGATGACTATTTAGATAATTTAATTAATAAGTATGGGGGAGGAATACGTCTTTGCGAAAAATACTTGTAAACGCATGAAGATGGTGTAATGTGCATTTGTTGTATGAATGGATTAATAGAAGACCATAAAGAAATATCTTTGGAGCAATTTGTACACGAAATAGAACCGTATTTACCAAATTATGAGTCATTAGATGACGACTCGCCAAGTGAAGAAGGTGTGCATTAATGAGTCCAAAAACGTAGTTCACTGTATAATAGCATGAAACTTGGCGCATAGGCAGACGCGAAAAGTTGAATGGGAACGATTAGCTAGAGATTCTGCCCGATTTAAAAAAAGAATAGAAGAATGTAATACTATAATCTCACCAATCATCGAAAATCAGCACGTCAGTGTGTGTTTGTCAAACGCTTTAGTAGTATGTAGTGTTACATGTATATGTTAACTTAAATAAAAAATTTAAAATAAAAAAATTGTTTATTGCATAATAATAGTACAACATATAGAAGTAAGCATACACAACGTATTATATAATGTCTTTGTTGGAAATCCAGGAATTGTGAGAATTATTAAAACCCAGCCACTTAACGAGAGATTTATTCCCTTGACGTCGGATTACACATTCAACTAGGTGAATGTCACTTTGAAGATCCGGCTCATAGAAGCGGCCTTGAATCCCTTCGTCGACTATCGCGTAAAGTGTAGGTGATTGGGCTTGAACGTTTTAACTGTTGATATTTGAAAGACTTCGTAACTCCAATTAGGTGTAACCCTTAGAGAATATGCTTCTATTTGCTAATGCGACATAATCCCCACTTAAATTTAGGTGTTTAGTATCAAGAACTTTATGACATTTTAAATGTTCAAAATATCTGCAACATTATTTTCCATTACATCTACCGGTTTGTATCCTATTGTTCTACGCTTTCTGGAATTATAATCGGCAACAATATGAGGTAATATTGCTAACCACTTATAGGATCCTTGCATACTGAATGTTTTCCACATTATTGCTTTAAGAGTGCGATTTACACGTTCCACTATACTACTTTTCAAAGTGGAATAACTACTATAATGATTGATGTGGAATTTTTCATCACTGTTTTAAATTCTGCATTATAAAATTCTGTTCCCATATCAGTTTGTACATGTGTAGGCGTTCTTTGCAAACCATACAGAAGTGTATCCATTACATCTGCGCCTAGTTTACCATTCTTGCGTGTGATGGGGAATGCCCAGACATATTTAGAGAAAGCATTTATTATCACTAAAATGTATCGAAATCCTTTATTCACTGAGCATATGGGTATCATTTCCACTAAATCAGCTTGAAATGGATCATTTAACCCTTTGAGTACTACACAATGCCGCGGAAAATTTCTCCTTGGTGGTTTGTGCAGTTCTTCAACAACATCAGCTTTACTCATTTTTCGCTTTCTATTTTAGTAGAATCTCTATGATGAATGATTGTTCTTTCGTACATTTGACACCTTCTGGTATTATAGGTTGAATCACAGCTTCCTTACGAATAGTTCGATTAATTAGATACAGCGGCGTCGTATATAGTAGATCATCCACTTGAAGATGAAGAATGTGAGGTGACCACATACAATGCGTTATTGTACACTCTGTATAAGGAAACAAATATTTAAAATCTGTACCCAATGGAATATCTACTGTCTTCTTATGCAATAAACCTTGCAAGGTAAAATAAGTTTCTAATATATATCACCGTGTTTCGTGTCATCACTGTGCTTGGCATCACTGCGATGCTGAGTAATATGTTTACCAACTTTATCTATTGTCATTTGATGATAAAAGTGTCTACCAAATTTATCTATTGTCATTACTGATGGACATGCTGTACTATCTTTAGTGATAGTCGTTGTAACAATGAAATGAAATGAGTATAGTAATAGGTTTATAACAAGAGATGTTATTTTATTACTTTTGCGTTCCGTAGTTCGTCAATTATATATATTATTTCGTTGTGATTGCTAGTATTTCCTGCTGACATTGATCCTAATAATTCCCTTAACCAATCTACTAACTTATTCGGATTATTCCAAGGTACAAACTCAATAGATTTGTTATTGTAACGCAACAGTTGCATTCCACTTCTTGGACATAGAAGTTGTTCGAGACCTGGTGGCTGGAGGTGCAAGTGATGAAGTAGCAGAACGTTTGCTAGGTTGAAGTAATGGTCTAATGATCTCAGTGTATTTCTTACTATTATTTCCTCTGATTTGGTCATCGGGGTTATAATTACGTCGGGCAGCATTTGTACGACGCAAAATGTCATTGTATTGCTGTAGATCACGTTTGTTGAATCCCATAGGCACTTTTTTAAAGAGTAGTTGATATAATCCCGGTGTTCCCTCATAGTCTAATGATGATCCATCAGGAAGAGCGATACGAAAATTTTCTCCCACAAAGTCTAGTTCAGCATCGCCAATAAGAAATTTCTCTGCTTCCGGAACAAAATGTACACCATATGTCAAGTCATATTCGTCTTCGGTATCTCTAAATATACCTTCGACATAGTACTTGCTAATCCTTTCATTGATTAAGATACCCTTCAAAGGCGGGTAGCGATCTAGTAGCTAATAGTTCTGCTTTTAATTGTTGTAAAGTAGGAATTTCCACCTCGACGTCAGTAGTATCAGTAATCGCAGTTTCCTGTACAGGTCGTGGTATGGTGTCAGGACCAAGAGTACGTGGCCCCTTACGTAATCCAACGGCTTTAGGCGTATGAATTTCATTTACCTGTGCAATGGGTTCAGTTTTTCCTACTTCTGATGTACGGGGTTCAGCTTTGATGAGAGAACCATCTTTTTTAGTAATCAGTTGTGTTAATGGTTGTGTGATTGGTTTAAAGTGTGCTTCCATTGCACGTTCTGTAAGTGCAGTGTCTTCTTTCAAATTAGCATATTTTTGTCGCACACTCTTGCGAACACGTAAAATGTCTTGTACTAAGCGCTCCTCCATTAAGACGGTACGGATACAGTACTACTGCAATATTTATAAAGCAATGAAACAGTCAAATCTTTTACGGTAACGACTTGCATTAACGTCACTTTCTTTATCAATCACAAGAAATCCGAATTTGTCACGCCAGCAACAGAAACACAAGTTTTTAAATCTATCAAATGACATATCGACATTAACGTGATCATCATATACATGCTTAAGATTAGTGTTATCTTTTTGAAAAATAATAAGTAAATTTCCATTATCACGTATAAGCTGTTTTGGAATTGAAGAATAAGTTTGACACAGATAGAAACAATCATTATTTTGATGTCTGCCAAAACAGAAATGATGTCTTATTTCATTTTGTTTATGACACGCTACATCATCAAAAATCATTATTGAATTTTTACGGGATTCACTAGGGGATATAACATCACTATTTGCACTGTATTCAAAATATCCGACTTCTTTTATAGGTTCCAAATTTCGCAGGTATTGGTATATCGGTTGGTATAATGATTTGCAGTATACATATATATTTTCGAAACGTAAACCATTTGGATGTTCTAATAAGGTAATCATAACATTTGTTTTTCCGTAACCGGAGACCGACGATTATGCCTCGTTTACATCCCCTTTTAGTAAACCGCTATGTTTAAGTAGCGTTCCTTGTTAAGTGATGTCATAATTTTGATAGGTAATTCTGTATCTTGTGGAATGAAACGGATGTCACCCATCGTAGTACTAACCAGCGTTTGATGCTGATTATTTATATATATATATATATATATATATATATATATATATATATATATATATATATATATAGTATCGTATGCATAAAACTAGTTTAGTAGTGAGAGTCAGTCAGTCTGGTATGAAGTATAGCTCCCAGTGTAGTATTAAGAGAAAAGGTTCAGGGTTACTTAATACCTTAATAAATAAATTACCCGTGGAGTTGCATATACCTGGGTACAGATACTGTGGACCAGCACCCGTTTACAAAACGATTAGCTCGCGGTGATACGGGTATTAACGAATTGGACGAAGAGTATAAATAACACGACGTTGCATACTCCCAGTCCAGCGACCTAAGGCAGCGCCACATAGCCGGTAAGACTCTGCTTCAAAAGGCTTGGAATAGATTTCGTTCCACAAACGCCTCCTTTGGAGAGAGGGCTGCATCATTAACCATAGCCGGTATAATGAAAGGAAAACGGACAACGGGAATGGGAAGCAAACCACGGGCAGGAAAAAGGAGAGTGGGAATGGGAAGCAAATTGCGACGAAAAAAGCGTGATTCTAGAAACAGAGCAATTTCGTTTAACAAAGTAATCCTTTTAGCGAGACGTCGTGTTGGTGGTAAACTTCGATCATCTTTAAAAGCCACAACACAACAACCTCTAAGCGCTCTGAAACACAAAAAAATTATTATGCCCAAGAACAGAATATTACCAATACAAAACGTGGGGGATTTATACCTCTTATTCCCCTCATTGCAGCATTAGGAGCTTTAGGTTCTTGGTGGAGGTGCTGCTGCAGTGGCGAAGGCAGTTACTGACGCAAAATCCACGACAAAAACGTTAGAAGAAACCAAACGACACAATCAAGCAATAAAAGCGGCAGCCTTAGGAAAGAGTTTATATATAAAACCATATAAACGAGGTTTACCCTTTGAATTACTTCATTATTTTAAAATTGATGGTAGCAAAAACAATTGATTATAACCTTACTAAGGTGCAACACTTAAACACATACAACTGTGGTCATTTGGTCCTACGATTTTTATATGACTGTTCGTTCTGATTGACAGTAGTCGTTACGTGATCGTAATGTCGTACACATTTACATTTACCGGTAAAAGCTCTATCTTGCAAGCCACCTTTAATCCGATTTTTCTTGATAATGAGGCGGAATATGTAATGGGGCTGACTAGTTTTAAATCTTTCAATACTATACAAAACGTTATATCAAAGAATAACAAAACTTGTATTTAGAGAAGAGAATTACAATACCACCAGGATCATACGAAATTACGGATTTGAATAAATATATTAACGAGACAGTGAAGGAATCAACAGGATATATTACTTTACGAGCGAATAATAATACTATGAAAGCAAACATGAAAGCAACCCATGACATTAACTTCAATGTAGAAAATTCGATTGGACCTATGCTGGGATTTAACAAGACTGTTTACCAAGGTAAAAAAGTGCATAACTCTGATAATCCTATAAGCATTATCAAAATTAACTCATTAATTATCGAGTGTAATATAACAAGTGGCAGTTTTAAAAATGGTGAGTCATCACACATAATTCATCAATTCTTCCCTAGTGTACCAGCTGGATATAAAATAATTGAATCCCCTCAACATGTCATCTATTTACCTATCAATACATCTACCATTTCAACAGTAACACTGAAAATAGTAGACCAAGACGGAGATCTCATCAATTTTAACGTGGAAGTCATAACGATAGAAATACAGTTAAAGAAAACACGGTGATGCGGCATAATACATGTGCATGTAACCAGAGCAAGGTGAACTATAAAAGATAGATGCGTGGAAACGCAAGAGTCAGTAAGCGTTCAGCGATCAAAGCGTTGACAGCGCAGAACATAGCATTCTTGGAAAGTCTCGGTTTTACAGTACTACAATGAGTATATTAAACGTTAACGAAAATCCTGTCGTTGATAATGCGATAGCAAATTCCGAACTCCGCACCTATCAGCCATATACTACGACATTTGGAAACAATGATGAAATCAGGATACCCATTCATGAACACATGTGCACTTTACCATCAGAAAGCTATGTCTACGGAGAGGGAAGATTGTTGAAGCAGGATGATACTGTGTCTAACACCGCGCGGTTTGTTAATAATGGTATCGCATTCTTAGTCAGTGAAATTCGATATGAAATGCGTGGAATAGTGGTAGATTCCGTAACTAAAGTAGGAATAACGTCGACAATGAAAGGATTGGTATCATTGCGGTCTAATGATCTCGCCCGTTATGAAAATGCGGGTTGGTTCCTACCTCAAACAGCACACTAACAAATGCATAAGGCTATTTTAATGTTTGTATACCTTTGCGACTGCTACTCGGCTTTGCTGAAGACTACAATAAAATTTTATGGGTATTATATCAGAAAATTTTGTTGTAAATCGCAAAAAACTATTTGAAGGCGTACAAGACCACTATTTAAAAAACAAAATAGCTATTGCCATGGAAAACGGAAACAACTGCTTTTATTATTAGTATTTATTAGAATAGTAAGAAATCTGGAAACGGATACATAAACAAAATACAAAATTCAACAAGTAATAAGCACGTATTTTTTAATTACAAAGATGGTATGCAGGAAAATTATTTTATAAATTGTTCAAAATTACCACCATTTTGTGCAACACATGCCTCTAGCCGCTTTAGAAGTTCATGATGTGTTGTTCTATGTATCACATCGGGTGTTAACTGCATACAAGCCAATCGGATATTGTTTTTTAAATCCTCTACATTTTGTGGCGTATCTGCATAGACTAGTGTCTTAAGATAGCCCCATAAGAAATAGTCCAGAGGTGTTATATCAGGCGATCTTGGCGGCCTTTCCACTGGTCCATGGGTGGCAATTAAACGCCCATTAAAGGTTTCGTTTAGATATTCACTAACAATGTTACTAGTATGAGCTGGCGCTCCGTCCAACTGAAAGTACATACTTCGTCGCAATGCTAGTGGAAAATCTTTTAACATGGTCAAAAGCTCATTATTTAAAAAATGAAGAAATCTTCTTGTAGTGAGAGTTGCGTCATAAAAAAAAGGTCCCAATAATCTGTCTCCTATTAAACCGCACCAAACGTTAGTACCCCAAACGGTTTGATGGTTTGTATTTAATTTCCAATATGGGTTTTCGTCCGACCAGAAACGATTATTTTGTTTGTTGATAACACCATTATTGGTGAATTTTGCTTCGTCGGTCCACAAAATTCTGTCTAAAATCCCTCGGTCATCTTCCAGTTGTTGCACTAACCACGCAATACATGTTAATCGGCGTTCGGGATCTGCTGGACGTAGGTGTTGCACTAAATTTGGTTTATAGGGGTACAGCTTGTGTTTTTCCTCTGAACATATCCAAATAATGTTCCTACTTCCTGAGCTACATGCCTAATAGACGAACGTGGATGTAGTCGAACATACGCCAAACTCTGAAATTCTCGTTCTTCGTTTATAGGGTTACTTCTCTGTAGTTCTCTATTTTGGATTTTTACTCCAGGAAATGCTCCATGTTGCCTTAATGAATTTTCAATTTTGTGTAAGTAAGTATGTGGAGGGTGATACTGTCAGGAAATCTTTCTGCATAGAGTGCGACTGATCTTCGTGTGTTGCGATTATACTCGCCAAATATTAACATTAAATCGACCTTTTCACTATTATTCATTATGTAGTTGCCTAATAATTGCATAAAATAACCTTGTAATTATAAATGCCGTCACACCTTAAGTAATTATATATAAAAACTAATTTTGAAAGATGTGAAACAATCTGAAACAACTTCACAAAGCAGTTGTTTCCGTTTTCCATGACAATAACTATTTTGTTTTTTAAATAGTGATCTTGTACTCCTTCAAACAGTTTTTTGCGATTTACAACAAAATTTTCTGATATAATACCAAGGAGTATATAATAAACTCCTTGATAATACCCATAAAATTTTATATTTACAGAAAGAAAAAATAATGAGGAATCAGATAGTCTAAAAAAATATATAGGGTGTCATTTAAAAAACAATAGTTGTGTTCGTTTCCGGTTTAACCGGAAATGAAAAAATATTTGATAACTTTTTTTTTATATATCGTAAAATAAAGAAGTTATTGACCAGTTAGTAGATAAATTTTAAAAAGTGGATTTGCAGCAATAGTTAACTAAATAGTACTCTTTTAAGGACTTTATTTCAAGCTTTCGAATGTTAATACATTCATTTTCAAGAACTAAAAATTATAAAAGGTCAAAAATTTTTTTAGTTAATCGTAAGCTAAATAAAGTACTTACATTCCTAGATGAGATTAGTAGTTACAGTAACGAATTTCTTAGACATTATTTCTTTTGTTAAGGAATTTTTACAATTTTTGTGCATATGATCTGTCAACTTCAAGTGCATGATCTTTTTAAATTATTTCTAGTAGGTCATTGTTTGTGCTTTCTTTATTATTAATTTTTTTCAATTTTTTAGGTATACCGATGTACACTACTTAAGTTTTTTTTTTTGTATAAATATTACTCCGTTGTTAAGTATTTTGCGATTTTTTTATGTTTTTGAAACATTTTTATTTTTTTATTTCTAAAAGATATGCATAAGGTTATTTAAGTCTGTTTTTTTATTTATACAATTTTCATTTTCTGATATGCATGCTATTTCAAGAAATAAACGTTTTACGTAATTTGATTCTGTGGTTAGTATTTTTGCAGAATCGTAGTTCATATTATGTCCTTTGGCTGAACACGTATCATATGAAGGACATGGTACATAAACATAGGCCTGCTTATGTTTATGTTTTAATTTTTCAAATTTAACAAAATTGTTTCAACATCTTTAACAATTTTAAAAGACAATATTACTACTGAGGCAGATAACTGTAAGTGTTATCGAAACGTTTAGATTGTATTACATTAATATTCAAATACACCATTAAAAAACCCAAAAAAGATAAGTATTGCAATATGTGTAATAATGGCGAAGGTTTACATTTTCAGATATATTTCAATTTAAATACGTATATATTTATTTCCTTTAAAAAAACAACTAAATGCACTTAAATTTTTAGTTTTATATAAAAATATAACCTAGTGTTGCAATACTTTACAATTACAGATTTTATAGATAGTATTTGATCAAAACTATGTTCAATTAATTATTCAAAGACACTTTTAGAAATAAAATGTCACTAAAATAAACTTGCACAGAAATTAATCTGATATTATTAATGATGTAATACATTATGACAAATTCGCACTGATTTCATGTGTACAACATAGCAATACAAAGAACTAACCTATGAAATGTTACACATTTTATTTTTTATCCAGACCGTTTCTACTACTGCATGAAAGTAGAACAGGGGTGCCGTTTTCATACACAGAGTGAAAATTTTAAATTTATACGTTTATTTGTTTAAATAAAACGCACTTTAATAAATAACACAACTGACTATTGACGACGGATTTGTCTTACCAATACGGCGGAGATGATGCCTTTATTTTTTTCGTCTCCACACCTACACTAACTTAAACACACACGCGCGCGCACATGCACACACGTGCGCGCTTACGCACGCACGCACACACACATACACACACACGCATATATATATATATATATATATATATATATATATATATATATACACACATGTATATATATATATATATATATATATATATATATATATATATATATTACAGGTATGCAAAAATATTACGGCAGTTCAGACTTATAATAAGTAAAACAAAGACAGTACAATCAGTTCACGTGCCAAGTGAAACACATTTAATTGCTACTGTCAACGCGAATTGAAAATCAGTATTTTTGCAAGTCCGACACAATACTCATGTATTTCACTGAAGAAAAAATACAGATTATTAAGTGGTATTATACAGGAAGCACTGCACAAGAAATAATGGGCAGGTTTGCTTTTTCCTTTAAAAACAGGCCAATTCCATCAGAAAGTACGATTATGCGTACTGGTTGTAAATTTGAAAGATGTGACTGTTTAAATGATTGTAGAAAATTCAGTAGCATTGATGGTAATGATGGTGAGCATCCTGGTCGTAACTTAAACGAAGAGCGGGAACTCCTGCTCATACTGCAATTGCAATAGGAGTTCAACAGTTTTCGAAAACTACGTACCCTAACCATATTATTAGTGGAAAAGGTACTATTAATTATCCTCCTAGCTCACCTGATATCGCGCTGAACAACTTTTTTGTTTGGGGATACGTATCCCAGCAAATTTATGGGCACAAGCATGAACGTGCTAACAATTTTGACGGACTTCGTGTCAAAATTACAGATTCTTTACACAGCTTCACCCAAGAAATGTTACAAAACACCCGAACTGAATTAATGTTTAAGTGTATATACTTTAATTCGTTGTGTTTCACTTAATGGTGCCATTATTATTAATTAATTATCAGTTATTCACTTAGTGCAAATACCTACAATGTAATACCATTAAGTACTGAAGTAAGTAGTAAGTGTCTTAAATTTGACTCGTGCCAACTCGATATCTAAAAAATCTATTCTTTTTGCTACTTTCTTTTCGTTGTCAGTTTTAAACTGAATTATTTCTGTATTCTTGATACTAAACTGCTCGACATATGAAGTGAATCAGTTTTTTTCCAAAGATTATTATGACAGAACTTTCAAACCAAATAAAATCAGAAAAAAATTTCGAAACCAGTCGATTTTTGTTTTTAAGTGTGCGGTTGGTCAAATTATTATTTTATTTTAGAGGTCATTTATGTAACGCTTAGAGACGGGTATAGGGAAATATTAACAAAAGTTGCTTAGAATTTTATGCAGAATCCGAAAATGCAATAACATATAGGGTGTTCAATTTGAATTTTCAAAGTTGCCTTGGGTTTCTGGTGGAAGTGGCAACGTTGCACTTTTGAAAATAGTTTTAAAAGATAGATCATGACCTATTATGTCCACATACCAAATTTAGAATAGTTGTCTTTTTTAATTCGCTTGTATTTTTATAGAACAACAATAATCTTGAATCACCCTGTATACGAAACGCAAATACTCTAAACTATTGCTACGACTGATTAGATAATTAAAAGATCTCTCAAAAGTTCCATTACAACACCTCCCCTTTCCATTAAAGAAAATTATCAATGACGTCATCACGCTTACATAGGTAACCTCAAAAATAAATTAATAACCTGAACAACCGTGCGTCTAAAAATAAAAATCGACGGGTATCAGGATTTTTCTCTGAAGTTGCCGATTTAAGAATTATTAAATTTATTCCATAATTTAGCCGCTCACTATATATATATATATATATATATATATATATATATATATATATACCGAGTGGTGAATGGTCGGACGCACCATAGGAAATCATAAACTCACGAATTTCTGCTTCCCTAATTATTTTAGGTAAAAACTCTACAGAAGCTTTTCTTTAAATAATTGAATTCTCTATCAGGTGTGGTATCATAACTAATATTTTTTTGTGTTGACCACGAAATCAACTTAAACTTTGTCCAGGACGATGTTGGTACCTTCTCGACTAACATTGGGTGTACGGTAAATTGTCCCTAATAGCTAATGAAGGCTTTTCTAAATTATTTAACAAATGCTCAATAAGCCATTTTGTAAACAGATCTCCATTCATTTCACCATGCTAATCTTCTTTTAATGATTTTGAAGCAAATAATGGGGATGTATTCTCTATAAATCCTGTGGTGCAACCCGCATGAATAAAAATATAGCATTTACCATCGTAGCCCTGAGGTTTCCGTACATCCTTTACGTCTTCATCTTGCCACGACTTGCCTGGGTTTCCTTTTGAGTAGATCCATGTTTCATCCATAAATACTATTTGTTTTCGACTAGGTAAATTGATCTCTTGAATATATCGTTTGAGAAAATGAGCGCATTTCTGCTATATTATGGTTTACCAATAAAGCTCTATGACTAGAAACTTTTTTGAACTTGAATCCAAATGTGTGTAATGTACGATTTAAACTTGTATCATTAATAAAACATGACTATCACGGAGTTCAACATTTAAAGCTCAACTGTGACATGCTTTTCTCTAAATAAAATCATTTCATATGTGGGAATATGCATACGTTAGATTGTTCTCACGTTATGCATACCTTTTCTACAATGCACATTTTGGATGGTTCAGGCAGATCGTTTGATTTTGTTTTCTTACGAGGTCGTTTTTTACCTGGACTGGATAAAATTGGATTAGATCTACTGCGAGACTTAATATTCTTCACTGTGGCCGCAGATATACCCAGAGCATTTGCCACACGCAGTAATTTTGCGATAACAATAGTGAGATAAAAATAAATATTACCATTGACTGTTCTGTTTATATTCAATGACATTATCTATCTCTTGAATGCAAGATACTGAGGTTACGTGTTAAAATTACGTCGTTAGTCAAATTAAAATTAAAATCCATGTTAAACAATACCAACGAGTATTTTATTTCTCTTTTCATTGCATGAAACTATTCAATGACATATTTCGATTGATTAAAATGCACTTCAAGTATGTTATTGTCCTTTTTTTAAAGACGCTTTGATATGAGATGGCAGCACACACGATTTGGATAGTTAGGTTCATAAATTAATGACGCAGGGCGATTGTTTCCTGGCGAGAATAGTACGTGCCAATAATTCATTATCGAATGACACAATCTTTCAAACGTCCAACGATCTAAATAATCGACGGTAATATAACAAGACCTTGATAAATAGTCGCCTATTTTTATTGTATCTAAATTTCAAGTATATTTTAAAAACAATTTGTCGAGACGTAATCTTGGCATTAATAATCTGTGATTATTAATGCCCAAATTATGTCGAGACAGATTGTAAAATACACGAGAAATTTAGTAGCAATAAAAATAGTAGCTAATTTATCGAGGTAGTGTTATATTTAATAAGATTATTTACTGAGCCAAGAACATTTCTATGTGTATAAGGAAAAAACACAGAAAAAGATATTGTATGAACTAATAAAATAATAAGTAAGTACTTATTTATTAAACAACAGCTAATACTAACAACCGATGTTACATTATTCCTATATTTACAATTAAAAATACAGTTATTATATGTAAAAAAATTGAAATTTTCGGATAGGTACTTTGTTGAATACCGCTAAATAGTCATTTATCACCAAGGTGAATAGTCGCTATATTTTATTTTGATTGGTCATATCGAAGCAGTTTCCAAGCACGCAATTGGTCACACATTCAAATTTGACAGGCAAGGGAAATAATCAAAACTATTTATTGGAAGAATTACTATCAAATTTGAAAATAGTGGAACGTTGCGTCCTTTGTGTAATTACAAAAATTCTGTCAACATTCAAAGAAATATGTTTAAAAATGAAAATACTACATACGTATTAACTACAGTTGTTAAAAATTCTAGTATACATATGAATAACAATTAACATTTACAAATTACAAAAATGATAGCAAATGCTCAAATAAGCCACCATTTTGCGCTAAGCAATATCCTAATCTACCATAAAATTCTTGTCTAACAGTAGCAAGAATGCGAGGCGATAGTTTCGAACATTCTTCGCTGATACGTGTCTACAAAATTTGCAAACCCTTCAGAAGTGAAAATTTTAGATGTTAAATGCCTCCAGAGATAATAGTCCTTTGGGACAAGATCCCCAGATCTTGGAGGTCACTTAATTGCACAATTTGGTCCGATTACAAAGTTATTAAAACAATTATTAATAAAGTCTTTAACTTCTCGGCTGTTGTCATCAGGGTAACCATCCATTTGAAACCAAATTTCTTCTTCCTCGGGAGCTACTTCTGCTGGATATTTCGCGCTAAATAAGGCACTTACTGTGCGAGTGCTATTGCCGGAATATACAGTTTTACAGTTTTTGTAGACACAGTCATTGCAATAAACAGTTTGAAAACCTGTAACTACACTACCGCCATCTTTTTATCTCAAGAATTTGATGTGCGTACCAATAATTCATTATCAAGTATTATATAAAACAAAGAAAATGTATAATAATAATATATATCTATATATACATATATATATATATATATATATATATATATATATATCTGTGTGTGTGTGTGTGTGTGTGTGTGTGTGTGTGTGTGTGTGTGTGTGTGTGTGTGTGGGGTGGGTGGGTGCATGCGTGCATATGTGAGTGTTAGTGTGTGGTGTGCATGTGGATGTGGGTGTGCGTCGTGTGAGTGTGGGCTGTGGCAATACCGACTCTATAACAAGGCCGCAGCGCTGAATTGTGACGTCACGCATTGGAGGCCGGTCATGAACCAAACCCTTGTTGCATCCATTCGTTTTTAACGGGAAAACGAAATTTCAAACAAAAACTGTTTAATAAATTTGAATACTCCTAAATATGTATAACTTATTACTAAAATTTTATAATAAAATGTGATGAAGTGGACAAAATATGCTAATTTGAATTAGTTAGAGTATTTAATTTACGACTTTTCCTTTTGGCAACCTATCGTTAGTCTTTTTACAGTAATTTTGAATAAAGTATTTGTGGTAGAGTTTATGATTATTAGAGCAATGAAGTCTTTATTATGATCTTCACAAGTAACAAATTCGTTTAAAACTTCGTTGGCAAATATAAAATTTAAAACATATTTCGATCTAAAGTCACGCTTATTAGTTATACTTAAAAATCGTCCTCAAAGTCTTGAAATAATTTATTAAATATTAAATAGTTATATAACACTATATTTACGGCATCTGGCTTAGGATAAAGTAAAGCACCTCGACTAATATTTCTAATTAGATTAAAATTATCGTCTACAATTAATTCATCTGACAAAACTAATGTATTTTACAATGTTCACATTTCACTCGTTTTAAAACTATGTGGCAACAATATCCAGCTAAGTAAGTAATAACAGGCATATCATCATTTACGCTATTTATATCTGCTTCATTAATACAAATATTGTGATTAAAATTATAATTTGATTCTGTTACTGTAGGAATATCTATATCATCGTGGAATGAATTTATACTAATCACACCAAATGAACTTGAATGTAAACTAAGCACTGAACGAATTCTAAGACGTTTTTCAGTTTCATATAATTGTCGAATAGATATATTATATTGTCCTCCAGCTAATTGTCTGTATTTACCAAACCTGTCCTCGAGACAGTCAGTTTGAAATTTCCCTAATAAAATATAATTCATTTTTAAATCATCAGTGCAATATCTAATAATTTCTAATAAAGCATAAGTTGTATGAGTTAAAGCTGTATGTGTTTGCCGTGTCAATTTTTGTTTTGTATTGAAGGATTTCCATATATCTAACCACTCTAACATTTTATTTAAGTGAACTAATTTTGGATCGTCTACTGGATTACCTACTATAGGTTCTTGATAAATATCATTTAATCGTTTACCTTTAAGAGGTGTTTTGACATTTACAATTTTCCACCAGATTAATATAATATCTATAAAGTCAGATGTTGATTTGGATTGTTTAATATAAGCTGCAAATGTTTTTAAAGCTTCTACTGTTAAATTTGAGTTGCAAACCGTTTTGATAGTTTCAGGGTGTGGTAAAATTAAAAGTTATAATGTCTTAAAAATCTGTATGCATGTGGACTAATTGTGAATAACAAAGATGATAGAATCATAATATTAGCTGAATAACGATACCTTTCTTTAGACATTGTTTGTAATTTTAGTTGTTCTCCAATTAATAACAGGCAATCATTAAAATGAAAACCGCTTAATATATCCGAAAAGTGGAGCAACAATTTTTTAAATTAGTTTCATTATGCTCTTTAGATTTCAAATTATCCGTACCCAGTGACTCTATATGAACAAATAAATCTTTAATTTCAACAATATTATTTGAAATAAATGGTGTTTTGATATTATTATTATTACTAGTGAAAGAAATACATATCTCCTGGCCATATAAATAGGTTTCTACTTTTAAATCAAATTTATAGTAACTGCATAAGAAATTATTGGCCCAGGTGAATATATTATTTGATAAATTGTAATTTTATCGTCATTTATTATTTTATGCCAATTTAAATTTAAAGTAATGGTTAAAAATATGGTGATAAATTCTTTAAAACATGAGTAATTTTGGATTGTTCAAAATTTAACATTTCCTGCATATTTAGTTCTATTGCCTGTTGCAAGTGTAAATCATCTAAATCTTTTAATTTTTCATCTCGACTTTTGCGATTTAATATATTTTTAGACAAATATCCAGGACAATTAGGAAATTGTGAAGGTACTGTGTTGGATTTTAAACGAGGGATTTTGAGAGGCACTGTTACAGATTGCCCCGTTTTAGAATCCTGGGCCGATATATTTTAATAAAGTCACTATCTTTAAAATGTAATTGACACACCTTCGTATATTTTGTGTTAACAAAATTTCTCCGTGGAATAGCCGACAGCCATCTTTGCACTAACGGTGCATTAGATGGAAAACTAAACACGTGTGCACGAGGGCCACTTTTATAATTTCCTTTACAATTGGGCACACAACACTTATTAGGCATTTTAAACTATTTCACTAATACTATTGTTAATAATGATTCACTATCTACTTTTAATTGGGCAAGACTTCTGCAAAATAAACAAACAAATGGTAAGTACAACGTATTCAAGTGCAAACTGTACACAGAGTAAGGTGCAATGCATTTGCGCTATACCTACGAAGTCGGTAGTGCATTGCGCCGTATGGCCTCCGCATGCTGACGTCACAGGATCCTGACGTCAGAGCACTGCGGCCTTGTTATAGAGTCGGTATTGGCTGTGGGCGCGCTGGGTGGGTGGGTGGGTACTTGCGTGCGTGCTGTGTGTATACATATTTACTGTATGTACTTCCAAAGTTAATTTTAGATAAACACAGTTAATATATATATATATATATATATATATATATATATATATATATATATATATATATATATATATATTATATATATATATATATATATAACATACAATACTGCGCTGGTGTTTATAATTTTGACGTAATAGGACATTTATCAACGCTATTAAGAAATTCAAAGTGCACTACTTAACTTCCAAATTAGTTATAATTTACTAGAAATTTTATTATTGCGTTTGTATTACTAATAATTAGAATTATTGCTCAAGTTACATTTCCGTGAAAATGAATTTTCAGAATAGCTATCAAAAATCTGGCAACGGCATTATTAAGTAGCAATATAATTTAGGATATCATAACAATTTCAATGGTCACCGGTATCACAAACGCGATAAAAACTCAAAATTTTTGAATGTGTATTGCTACGCCAGCGTAGTAAGGAAGTCATTCTCCTCATAATATAGGGTGTGGTGGTGATGTGCATGGGTGGGTGCGTGCGTGGATATGTAGTGTGAGTGAGGTGTTATGTGTGTTAGTGAGTGTTGGTGTTGTGAGTGTTAGTTGAGTTGTGGTGAGTGAGTGTGAGTGTAGTGTGATATGAGTGTAGGTCAGTGTAGTGTGAGTGTGAGTCTAGTGTAGTGTAGTGTGAGTGTGAATGTGAGTGTGAGTGTGAGTGAGTGTGAGTGTAAATGTGTGTGAGTGTTGGTGAAGTGTGATGTGTGAGTGTGAGTGTGAGTGTGAGTGTGAGTGTGAGTGTGAGTGTGAGAGTGTGAGTGTGAGTGTGAGTGTGAGTGTAGTGTGATGTGAGTGTGAGTGTGAGTGTGAGTGTGAGTGTGAGTGTGAGTGTGAGTGTGAGTGTGAGTGTGAGTGTTAGTGTGAGTGTGAGCGTGAGTGTGAGTGTGTTGGTGTGGATGTGGGCGCGGACGTGGGTGTCGGTGTGGGCGCCAGCGTTGGCGTGCACACGGGCGGGTGAATGGGTACGTGCGTGCGTGTGTATACATATTTACTGTATGTACTTCAAAAGTTAATTTTATATAAATACAGTTAATGCATGTATATATATATATATATATATATATATATATATATATATATATATACAGGATGTCTATAAAAAGTCTGTACAAAATATACTAGGACAAATTTCTGAGATCAGAAGATGAGTATCTAATCTAACCCCATTTATCATCCAAAAGTTGACAGTTTCCGAAATACAGGGTGCCAAAGTTATTTTTTTTTTTTTTTTAAATATCTATCTTAATAATAACAGGATTTGCTATTTTCTATGATGAGAAATTTAAATTTGATCATACTTTATCTTCCAGAGGGCGCCACCAACAGCTCTTTATCTACCTTTAAAGCTCCATAACTTTTTTCTGCCTCGGTATATCAAATTGCTGGTCAGAAATTCTTATTCTCTGATGTTTTCTTCAAAAAGGATATGCGTTATAGATGTCGCTTCGAGCAGCCGTTTCTGTGATAATCCAATTTAAATGTTTCGTTGCGTATATATATATATATATATATATATATATATATATATATATATATATATATATATATATATATATATATTGTTACTTAAGTTTCCACGAGTGATATTATTTATAATAAAACTCATTTTAGAGTTTATCTCGTGTAATTCAATTAATAAATCTACGTTTCGAAAACTTCTTCGTTTGGAAGAATTAATTAAATGATTAAATTTAGATGTTGCTTTTTATTAAAATATATAGATCGGTAATTCGAAACGTTTGGTCTTTGAAGAGAAATAAATATAAAATATATTACTCTTATAAATAACGCAGGTATACCATATGTCCGCTAACACACGGCAATGCCCGTTATCGCAAGGATAAAGAAATGTGTTACTAGATCACATTAATAACATCAACGTATCTTACCAATTATTTAAATCTTTAATGTAAATGGTGTCATATTAATTTACTGCCGTTTCTGTCATTTTCAAATTACTCTGTATAAATAAAAGTAAAATTCCAAACAAGTGTTATTTGACTAAACTACTTGTAGAAAGTGAGAGAGATCAGCTTATAATAAACCATCTATTGCTTCTAACACCTCACTCTCCTTCCTCTCCGACCTCGCTAGGTCGAGAGGAATTTGAGACCTCAAATTTAGAAGGCGGATATCGCTCTGCACACCCTCCCTTCCTTCTGCACACCAATTTGGTTATGATTGGTGGAGACGTCTCGTAGATGTGTTACTTCAGGCGTTAACAACCGCGTTTTCGGGTTTTCGGTGCCACCCTCCCCCGCCGCATTTGTACCAAGGTTTGCGATAATTTGTTAAGCGTTTGGCAACTACCTCTCTGAGAGAGTCACGAAGATTAAAAAATGATAGATCCCATGTTGGTGGATAGTAGATCAAGTGATCTTTATTTAATAACTGGGTGGTGGCTGGTAGATGTTTGCTTAATAAAAATCTATTAGATCAGTTACTAGTTATTTTAACAAAATCGACAGTCTTGGATGTTTGTGAATTTGTTTCAATTGAAAATTAACAAAAACAGAGTGTTATACTTAAAAGTTAAGTATTTCTCGATACGAATATAGGATTTTCGTTTATATTAAGATGTTTCCCAAGAAACATCTAGATTTTTTATTACAGCAACAGGATTTTCGGGAGATTATTATGCAATAGATTTGTCTGCTCTTTTTTTCGTCTACCAACCTGTTTGTGTATCTTAGATGAATTGGGAGTTATACTAGCTAAATTGTAATACACCTCTCGGTTAATTTAAAGGTATGCTGGACCGAATATACCGGATGCCCACGAGATCACTTTCCGGCTGCCATTTTTTATTTATCTATCGATTTAAATGAAACTTGTCAGGGTTGTTACTCTAACCAAACGTCATTTTTAGGAATTTTTGACAAGCATTTCCGACTTCCGGTTTCACCGGAAATGACCTTAACTTTTGATTTTTAAATGATACCCCCTGTATATTTTTAGTTTTTCGGATTCTGGAGAGCATTTTACGGCCGAAAGCCTAATATTTAAATCGATTTTTTTCCAAATGTAATTTTAAAATTGATTTTTTTTTTGTCATCCAGAGTGCCATGGCCATCTTAAAATCATTCTACATACTTAACTCACTTCCAGAAAAATGCACTCACTTTTATCTTTGTTAACTTTTTTACTAGAACGTTCTAAACTTTATTTTTGCCGTTGCAAAAACGAAGAAAAGGACAGACACATTATGGGAGCGTCTGAGAGAGTGATCTCGTGGGCATCCGGTATATGGAACCTTTCAGGCAAGCAAGGTATAAAACGCCCAATCAGGAAAACACTTTCTGGGACAATTCTCTTAGGATTTTTCTGTATACATTTCAGTCAATAGCCTAAATGCAAAAGGTGGATAGCTTTTAGACTACTGGTATGTGCTGGTTACTTTTTGGGAATACCCCCGAGTCAGTGTGCTGCGTAAATGATTTTCAGTCGGAACCGGTTAATTACCTATCAAACATAACAGATACCTACTAGATAGATATCTAAATTAGGATAAAAAATAAATAGGCCGGTAGGTAGAAGAAAGGAATCGGCAGTTTTTAACTCGGAAGACGTCGGGAGCTAGAGTGTTAGAAGCAGTAATAATTTTGCCCTTATGCTTATGTAGTGTATGTAATATGTGTGTGTAAAAAACTAAGAATATTAAATGTTCATAACTCCCTTGGAAGTTATGCTAGCCAGTTATAGATCTATAACTCCCTCTAATGTATTTTGACAAATATTTGCAAACTTGTCAGTTGATATAGCCATCGTAACCATGCCTACTTAATTTTTAAACAAAGTTCGTTTAATTTTAATAACCAACAAAATTTCGTTTTTATATTTCATTTATAATGTGTTAGTATGAAATAAAATTGTTTATCTATCAAGTAATAGCAACTTACAAACCCTCGGGACTAACGTCCCTTGGGATTTCAATCTGTTGCCCTCGGTAATTAACATCCTCATAGCTATCTTGATACATAAATAACTGTTATATAAACGCGAGATTTTTATTAGGAACAAAAAACCGAATTATAATAACTAATTTCAGCACCCGTCTAAGATGCTGGGGTATTTACAAAGTGTAGTCACATATTTATTATTCCATAACATCTACATCGTCATTAGGTTGTTTATATATATATATATATATATATATATATATATATATATCAACAGCTTCACGTTGTAAACAAACATAATAATGAGTTTGTTTTGACATGGAAAAAATTGAAACATCAGCTTTACAAAATGCATCTAAAAACCTTTAGGTTGATATAGATATGCAAATAACACATTTGTTACTTAGATCACTACATGAATTTTTAGTTTTTGCAAATGGTGTTCATCCAAACATTCAGTTGACCATAGAAAGGTAACTAATGGAAGCTTACCATTTCTAGGCATACTAATATCTGCAATTAATAATTCACTATCTTTTAAAGTTTACAGAAAGCTGACGCATACCGATAGAAACCTTCATAAATTTTCAAACCACCATCAACGTCAAAAAATTGGTGTATTATATCTTTGGAGGATCGAGATAAACGAATTTGTACTATATTTAATATTTAACATGGTAGCGACAAGCTAATCGATATTCACTTAAAAATAATAATGTTATTACATCTACTAGACATAACTATAAAAAAAACTGGTGTTTAACGTTGGTACCTACTGGTTTTCTTCCTTTTCTAAATAATGTTACTGATAGAACTGAAAAATCTTAATTAATCCAGGTATTAGGACTGTTTTTAAACCTAAAAGAAAGATTAATAATACATTAAGAGACTAGTTTCATAAAACGTTTTATGAAACGATTTTCTTCTATTTTGCGTATTTATGATGAAATTTTTGAAAAAAATTAAATTTCATTTGTCATCTTGTGTGTCAAGTTTCATACTTTTGAATATAGGTTGGCAACAATAGTTCTTGCAAGTTTGAGTTCGCTTCAAATATAGGTTATTAAAACTTTTACTTCCTATGGTCGGGCCAGCGAGAGGTGTCTTATGACTCATCTTTTAGTAAAGCATGGTTTAAGATTTTGAAAACGTATGTCGTTATTGGTTTATATAGTTAGTAATTTTGAATACCAACAAAACATCATCAATGTTCCTAGGTTATTTTCAAATTTAAGCCGCGCTGTCAAGACACGATGCGATTATACGAAACGAAATACGAAGAATAATTTGAGGTTAAATAGCCAAGAAGACGTCTGACAGCGTCATGCGCTTTGACTTTAGAATCGACATACGTTTTTAAGAGCTAGATTTAAAATGTATAACAGACGTATATTATATAACCCGTCTTTCTTTAAGTGGGAACTTCGCACTAAGATAAAGGGAAACAGATGCATTTCACAGTAATAATTATATCCCCTTTCTCGAGTCCGCCATGAGACACCTCTCCCCGGCGCTACTATACTGAAGCATTACAAACGACCTTAAATATATTAAATCAATAAAAAATGAAATAAGTTGTAGCCCGCTACAGTTATAGGAAAATATCACTCAATAATTTACACTCAAGTTAAGTCCACAAACATACAGAGAAGAATTTCTCAACGTTAATGAAGGTTGTATTTTCAAGAAAAAAAGTGTGAACGGCACAATCTGCGAACATTAAAACAACACCTTGAAACGCATTATAAAAACTAAAAATCGCCCATATTCGGTTTGGAGTATCATTACCATTACATTACATTAATCAAGAATAATTCAATACAAAACAATAGTTTATGGTTATTTCCACCTGCAGCTAAATGTCTAGATTTAGAGAAATTGTTGCATTCAATTCGAATATTCCACACTGTTGACGTGGAAGTTTTCTCATGAGTAAAACAATTCCCTCAATTTCTCCGGCTGATTTGATTTACAAGCGGCTAATAAAAATACGGATGTTACTATAAATGTAATAAACCATTAACATCGTTTGGGTGCAGAGCTTAGGTACCTCAAACATAAATTAAAGTAGCAAATCATCGTTTACAACAAAATTTTCTGATACGCATTCCGATTTTCAAAAATCAATACCAGCATTAAACATTATTTCTTTTATTTAAAATACTTAAGTGTTATCGTAACGATATGTATAATTTAAATACAAAAATACACCATAAAAAATCCCAGAAATATAAATATTTTCATTCTGTGTAATAATTGAGAAAGTTTACATTTTCATATACATTTCTATTAGTTTATTAAACATTCCTTGTAAATTCGTGTAAAAAGAATCGTTATTTTTTGTGCACATATTTCAGATAAGAATAGACGATGTTATGTTTATGTTTACATCAACAAAGGACTTCCTTAGCTTACACTCTAACATAAAAAAAATTCGTTTTCATAAAGTCAAACATTAAAACACCAGTTTGAATGTCATAATATACATATTATAAATGCAAAATAGAAAAAGAGCATTTAAGCTCACCTAAAGATGTTGTTTGTCATCTTCCGGAATGTATAAGTTATTTGTTTTTATGGAAAAGTGTATATTGGATTCACGAAACGTAGTTTTGATAGAAGACGTAAAGAACATGAGAGATTTTGTAGATTAGGTCAACCAGAGAAATCGGCGGTAGTTGAGCATATAACAATAATTTGCTTCAAACTGAAGTAAAATAAAAAATTAAATTGTAATAAGAAGCACAATTTAATTGATAATGTTATTTAAATAATGTGCCTCTGGCTCAGTGGTAGATTAAGATAAGGGAGGGTTCAATTTACGCACCTGAAATACTGCCTGCGTTTCAATAGCTTCATTATTTTACTTATGCCTATATTTAAAAAATTATGTATTAATTAGAAAATAGAATTAAATGAATTCTCGGGCACCATGTTATCTTTGACTGGAATAACAAAACCTATATATAATAAACTTTAAAAGCTTCTAGTAATAACAAAAAAAAATAACAACATACAATTAAATTTATTTACCAAATTTATGGTTAATAAGGAGAGGAAAGAAAAAAAAAGGTTTTCTTTTAAAACTAAGCTTAAAAATTAAAAAAATTCAGCACTATATAAATACCTCTGTCTAACAATTTTTCAAACGACAGCTTCCAGTATTTAATATGGATAAGGAACGGTCAGCTAGAATGATAGCGTTTCACAACGTCCTTGCGAGTCTTGTAATAACGCGATCAACCATGTTTTTGTAGAAATTTTTAATCCAATACTTATTGTATTCTTGTTATTTGAATGAAGAAAACTTGCCATTAAAATTATTAAGTATACAAGGTAAATATTTAAAAAATGCATACTTGAAAAGTGTAAATTAACGTTCAAATTAATGTGCCATAACGTGCCACCTACGTGCCTAAAAAATCAAACAAATGCTTAGTTTAAACTATACTGAATTAAAAATTTACTTACCACCAAAATTTTGATGGCACGAATATAAAAATTAATTAAAATCATTCTGATTGCGGTTAATATTCAGCATTAACTAACTTAAGAAAAGCTTTCAGAATAACTCAAATGTATTTTATCTTCACGCTTGCGCGAATACAATACTATAAATCCAATTTTTTAAAGAGAGGGAATTAAAACTATTTACGTAATATTACACACAAAAGATTTGTTCTTGAAAATGCAATTTAAGTTGCCAATTTTCAATTTTATATGAATATAATTAAAAATTCCTCTAATTTTACGCCAAATAAATTAATGATCTTAGATTAATGTACTTTTTTATACAACCACAAAAAAAGGTTGTTACAAGCATGCTTTAAATAATTTAAATCATTACATTTAATATGATAATATGGAAATATTGTCCAGATAAACTCATTATTATGTTCGCTTACAACGTGAAGCTATTGAGAGATGTAAACAATTCAATAGCTTCAATAGGCAAGAAGTAAATCTCCGTTTAAATAAGTTTTCTCATCTTATAATTTAAAAAAAGGCACAATGGTACGTCTAATTTTAGCTTTCGTGTCTACCTTTTTTTTGTTGTTTTTTCTTAGAGTTTGAAATAAATGCTTTGCCAATTACATATGTTAAGTTACCTTAACACTACAATAATTTAATATATGTAGTTAAAATTAAAAACCATATTAAACGTACTACATCGTGTTTTCAGTGTATAATAGCAATTACAATTATTAACCAAAAAACCATTTCTTTGTTACATTGGACTAGATCTGTAATCGTTGTTCTTTGAAGTTTGATTATGAACATTTTCACTGTTAGCCTTCGTTCATTAAAGGATGTTCTAATTTGTCATCTTCAAGGCAGTGCAATAATATTTAATTCATTAAAGAGGAAGCTATTCTTTACTAAAATTAGATACTATGGTTGGCATTATACATCTACCAAACTATTATATAATTATATTAATAGCAACCTTATATTTACGTTTTCATATTTTTCATATTTCATAAATTTGTTTTAATATCTAAAATAATTCTTAACGATATTGCCTCTTACTGAAGACGGTAACAAGAATTGTTATCGAAACATTTGAATTTTTGTAAAATATAAATAAATAAAATACACGATTTAATTGCCCAAAAGATAAGCATTTTATAAAAACAAATTCTTTTATGTCTTCTATGTTATAAAAACATTTTTTATAACTTCATGTCCCCGTTAAAACTAATGTTATACAGTGTATCCCAGGATGGAATTGACAAGAGCAGAAAATTTTTATTATTGATTTTAAGAGAAAAAGTCATTCTTTATAATAAATCCTACTTGTCAAAAAAAAGAGGGTACCATAGCAAAATCTTAGTTCAGATGTACAGGGTGTTGATAAATTAAGAAAATATGAAAATGCCTAAAGAGAGAACTGCCATTATTTATTATTTTAGACGTAATGTTTTTACATAAAAATTGTTTCTAATACAAAATAAAGCCTAAATACAAAATTTGAAACGCCAGTTTATAAGTTTATGTTTTTGTTTGTTCAACATTGTAAAAATTCAAATATGAAAAAGTGTTGTGGCGTCAATAATATTGACCTGACAAACCTCATTGTGACATTTTGTACGGTTTTATTATTGTTTGTAGGTATTGTTCCGATATTTCTGTAAAAAAAATGTTAACCAAAAAAGAACGAATTTATTTAATTAAATGTTATGGGATTGGTGATGTGTCATACGATTATGCAATTGGTCGGTTCCATAAAAAATTCCCTAATAGAGCGGCATCGTATTGCGCAAACTTGTAAGGAAATTTGATGAAATTGAATAAGTATTGGATGACAAAAACCCTAAAAAAATGTACAATGAGTACAATGCGGCTACAGTTTTAGCCATGAACTCCGTGATAGAAACGCTCACTAGGGGTAGGATTAAGTAAATCGCATTTACAAAGAATTTATAAGGAAAATAATGTACGACCATTCAAACCAAGGTTCAGACAAAACACTTGAAAAGGGAGGTGAAGGGAAGCGATTGGAGTTTTGTTTGTGGGTTTTCACCGAATGTTTTTAATAACGAAGCAACCTTTTGCACCAATGGTCACGTTTCCTCACAAAATAGGCATTATTGGGTTACGAAAAATGCCAATTACGTTAATGTTTGGTGTGGAATTTTTTATGATATAATTGTTTGCCCATTTTTTATTACCGAAAATTTAAATCAACAAATTTATATGCACCTTTTAGAGGCAAATGTATTACCTTTCATAAACTCTTTACAACCAGAAATGAGACGTAATATTGTCTGGCAGCATGACGGGTCCCCTGTTCATTCCACATTTTGGTACGGCAGTAGTTGACAAATCATTTCGGAGCTGGGTGGATTGGAAGATTTGGTCTTATTAATTTTCCTGCACGATCGCCCGACCTGCTACCAATGGACTTTTTCTTGTGGAGTCTTTGTCAGGTTGCGTTGATGCACCCTGTATGTAGGACGTTATAATGACGTGTATTACGTGTTTTGAGTACGGCTGTATTGAGTTTGAACGAAAAAAAAAAATTTTTTTTGTGTATATGTATAATGTATGTGGGTGGGTGATACGCCACTGGAAATTTAGGCGAAATATAATTCTGTATGTAGATACGTGTATTTGAATGTTATAGAGACATTGGTGTTGAAATAAATAGATTCTGATGAATGTAAATGTGAAAAGAAATTTGTCGATGGGACGATAATGTTTTCTACTGTGTTGCTACTGTTGACTACTTGAAAAGAAATGGAATGTTGGAAGATAGAGAAGTAATCTTGGCCAGAAGATGTGAAGTATAAGTGTAGAATGTTTTAGAAAATATGTAGAGAAAGATTGGGTATGTTTAATAGTTAATTATAGAAAGTTTTAGTAATGTTGTGCAATCAGTTTTAAGAATACGTGTATGTATATGGGATTTGAGACCTTAGACTGTACTTATTTTTGCAAATGTTGCGGAAGAAGGACGAGCGCATGCGGGAGATAAGCGTTGAAAGTTGTGTAATGGTCCAGAGTGGCTACTGAATGAATGTGATGACGAGAAATGGCTTCTTCATAAAGTAATTGAAAAATTTGTAAGTAAAAACAAATATGGCGATGTATTGTAGTTATGAGCGTGCTTGTACAGAGGGTAGCATCAGTCGGGACTAAGAAATTTTGAATGAATACCATTGGAGAATATAGCGAGGAAGTCGGACATGTTTAAAGATGGATGGCTTAAGGTATAAATAGGGAAGTCAGAGATTGACGTGAGTGAGTAAGCTTAAGTTGTTGGTTGTTGCTTTTTGGTGAGAGCTCGGTGAGACGCGCGCGAGGTGATGTATGACATCAGAATGGGTTAAGTTGGAGTTATATTTGTGAATAATATTGAAGGCGTAACCCGAAAGGGGATGAATCGTATAAGACATTCATAAATAAAACAATTATTTAAATTGAGATTGAAGATAAAATCAGTTTTTGTTCTTCAAAAGTAGAACGTGCGTAAGCAGATTTATAAAACATAACAGTTATTACGTTATAGTATTGAGTGCAGCGCGTGTTCTTGTAACGATATTTAGTTAAAATTATTTATGGAACCACCTTTAAGTGAGCGAAGTATTGGTAGTAAATTAAGCCAATGTTAAGGTAATTTTATGTGACATCGAGGGTTTATTTGTGTTAAGGAAGGGCTAAGTTGTCCTGGGGGTTGCGAGAAACTTTTTAAGAGGCAAACAGATGTGTACAGTTTGTTACGGTTTATTGGAGTAACGACTTCATGTGGTTGGACTATTTGCGATTACAGAAAGGAATGGGTGTTGGTGGAATTGTGAAGTATTTGTTATGTACCTTCAGGCAATTTAAGGAATACAAATGGACTACAAATAATTGATTTACGGGAAGAAAGAAGAAAGAAAAGCGTAGGATGAATGGACAATTTTAAGTAAGAATTACATTTAAGGACCTTGACAATTCAGATAAGCACGATTGTCTTTTTGTTTAATTGTAATTTGCGTAATGTTTGGTTAATTAATTGTTGTTGAAGGAAAAAGATAATCGGTCTCGAGTTATGTTGTATTGATTGTTTTAGTATTAAGAATTTTTGTAGAAACGCAAATTTGTATTGACAGTGGTTTATTAACCACGCTGTTGTGTATGTAAACATTTGTTTATTATTTTGGTGCAGGACAATATATATTTATCGTTAGCTTTTATTTTTGTTGTTTATTTAGCCAGTTATGAGATACATTTGTGACGTTTACTTAATTGGTGACCTAGTTTTTTTTTTTGACAAGTTAAATGTAGACTTTGCATATTTTGGATTTTTAAGATTAATGAACAACCTGAAAGGTTATATTTGCCAGGTTGATTGTAAAAATTTTCATGTTAGTTTCATTAACGCAGTACACTAATGACGGATCAGCTGTTAATTAAAGTTTCATTAAGTACAACTATGAGTAGAATTTTGAGAACGTACATATTTACGAATGTCAAATACGATTCAAAAGTATTATCAAAATTAAATTAAATTTAAAAGATATCGTTCATGTTAGGAATATTAAACCTTCAAGGATTATTCTCGTTTGACTGTTTTGCAGCACTTTATCACTATTATATTGGAGTAACAATTATTAAGCCGATGACATTGATTTGGTTAGGAATTTTAAAAATTAATTATCGATCTTTGAATGAAGACCTGTTTATTCATTAATAAGTAGAAATTTAACTTTATATGTATACGAGGGATACGTAGAAAATATAACTGTTGGTTACGTGAATGCAGTTGAATTTGAGTGATAAATTTTGTTTTGGAAGTTTTGGTATACGAGGTGTATTCAAAAAGTTTTTAATAACCTGGGTAGTACTAAATATACTTGAGTTTGAGTTGAATTGTTTTGGACGAGTGTTTGTTTTAGGACCCTCGTGTGAGAGTTTACTGAGTAAGCACAATCCTACTTTCCACAATCAAGTAGGGTTAATTAACATCCAGCTTAAGACAATTATTTTAGCAAAGTTTCGATTGTGGTGGCGCCTAGAGACATATTTTCCCGGACTGAGCTGTTTGAATTTAGGTGTAAGGTGTTTGAGCGTATTAATCATTCATTTTACTTATTATTTCGACCACGCCCATCTCCCTGTTAGCTGGCTTGGCAACCCGCTTACATTAGTAAGCATACACAACGCCTAGTGCGGTTTGGACGTGTAACATCTTTTAAAAGAAAAAGTATATTCCGATTACCTGACATATGATGAAGATATCGTCAATGCACGAATACAGGCCGTGGTCAATGAAATAAATGTACCAGCAACGATTCGGAAAGTCTATGGTGAATTTATTCATAGGATGGAGAAATGTGTAGAAGATGGAGGGGGATATGTAGAATAAAACGTGTTTACACAATTAATTAATTATTAATATTGATTTTTATGGCTTGTTTAGCAACATATTAATAGTAAATTCCGTATTAAAAAACGTTCAGATAAAATAAAATTTAATTAAACTTATAAGGTGACGTTTCAAATTTTGTACTTAGGCTTTATTTTGTATTAGAAAAACTTTTATTTATAAACATTATGTCAAAAATAATAAACAATGGTAGTTCTCTCATCATGCATTTTCATATTTTCTTAATTTATGTACATCTGAACTAAGATTCTGCTATGGTAACCTCATTTTTTTGACAAGCAGGATTTTTCTTAAAAGTGACTTTGTCCCAAAATCAATAGTAAAATTTTTTTCTCATCTTGTGACTCCCATCCTGGGACACACAAATTGTGTATATGTACCTACAGCGCAAACAAGCTTGGTGTATTATACAGATTAAGGATTTAATATCAAGGCCTTACATTTTTATTTTTATTAAAGCGGTTTAATGACTATGTACCTTAATAGCTTAATTCCTATATTTGTTTTTCTAGATAGACAATTATTAGCGAAGCAAAACACACGTTATTTCAAAGAAAATCCTTCCTCTGGATGATGGAGCTTAACTGCTTTAGCAAATTTTATTAAATTTATTACTTATATGTTTTAAATAGATATGTATAGTTTTAGCGTAAACCCCGAGAAAATCATAAAAATTAATTCAGCTAAAAGGTTTAAGATCCAAAATACGTTAGTAGTACAAAGGCACCTTCCGCCGCCATCTTGGATTTTCTGGGGAAAACCCACTTTCACTTTTTTTGTATGCCCACGTGGGGATCGTATTTTTTCACCCCTATGGTTTCTTTTCGGAGGCCTTTTTCGACACTTGATGGGATTTTCATCCCTAATTAAGGCCTTTTTTGTTTTTTGTTTTTACTCGCTTACTTGATGGGTGTATTTTTTATCCCTATTTTATGGCCGCCCACGTGTAGGACATGTTTTTTTCACCCCTATTTTATGACAGCTCACGTATAGGAGGGTCAACCCTTGCTAGAATTTCAATGTTGTTGTATTAAGAGCCTTTTTGACAGCAATTTTTGTACTTGCTCACGTGAGGGGCAGATGTAAGGGTTGGTCTTGGACTTGGGGTTGGTTTTAGGGTTATTTTTGATGGTCATCTAATTAAGGTCCTTTTGGCTATATTAAGAGCAGTGCCCCTTGAAGGTTAGTCAAACGCACACGCATACAATGTTGAAAATTGCATAATTAATAAGATATTATTATTAAAATTATCGATCCTATTGCTTTAAAAATGATCATATGCTATTGGATGATCTTTTACCTATACGAGAAAACATTGTATTTTTAATAAGGAGGTTCTCGTAAGACACGTGTAGGGCTTCGCAGCTTGTTCTCGGGCCTTCACCCCCAGGCCAGAGATGGTATGGGAACCTAACCTTATAAGACAATTGTAGAGCTTAGCCCCTATCGTGGCCCCCTTAGTGCAATTGTATGTGGTTCTAACTTAATCTTACAGCTGTAGGCCTTCGCCCCGTCATACAAAATTGTATTCTAATAAGGAAGTTCTTGTAAGACAGGACTTGTATTAGGGTCTGCGCCCTGGCCCCTTTGAGTAAAAATTGATTTTAGTGCCATCTAGTGGCGTATAGACTAATGAACATTTTCTATAATAGAAGTTCATAATGCACACCTCTCTCTTGCTCTATCTTGTTTCTCTCTCACCTCTCTCTTTCGGCTCTTTCTCACACACACAAACAAATCATTTAATTAATCAATCTAAAACAAATCTAGCTCGATCACCAGATCAATTTCAATCAATCAACCGAAATTATATCTTACAGTTTGCGGAAACCAGATTACAGTTCAAACTGAATACATTAAAGTCTAATTAAATATGACGTGAAATAATGAATAATTTCTACCCTAATGCAATGATGCTTTATGTATAGGCAGATTCTCTAAGCAGTCACCACCTATACATTCGGAACATCATATCTGATTTATTTGCATGTTCAATTACATACACAAAAATTGTTTCATTGTAACGTGTTGTAACAGTTGTAAAAACCCTATTAAAAAGACTGAAAGTAATATTATTATATATATATATATATATATATATATATATATATATATATATATATATATATATATATATATTATATATATATATAACATAGTTAAATTAAATTAACATGTTTTAAGAATATCAAACTGATATAATGGAAATAAAAGGCAAAAGGTTTTAATGGTTTTATTATTATACGTGAATTAACAATAACTACAAGTTTAAAATCAACGAATACGTACCAACTATTTGAGAGTTGATCTTATGACGTCATCCTATAAGAGTAATAATACATTTTAAAAAAAATCTTTATCGAAATTTTTGTTAGCAATATCAGGTAAAAAACATATATTAAAAATAATACGCTTACCTTTAGAAGTGTTTTTTTCCTTTAGCTGTACCATACGTTGAACTGAAATATTTTTTATACAACGTCCCACATATAATCGCGCGACAGGAGGAGTGAGAGAAACGAGAAAGACAAGAGAGAGAAGAGAACGACAACGAGAGAAGCAGAGAGAAACTAGAAAACAGAAGAGGCGAGACGATAGAGAGGAGAAAACAGAGAAAGACAGGAGAAGTGTGAGAAACGAAAGACAGAAGATAGAGAGAGAGAGAGAGAGACGGAACGAGAGAAGCGACGGAACAGAGAAGAGAGAGAGAAACGAGAGAGGAGAGGAGAAAACGAGAGAAAGAGAGAGAGACAGGAGAAGTGTGAGAAACGAGACAGGCGAGAGAGAGAGAGGCGAGAGAGATAAGAAGCGCACGAGAGAGAAAAGACGAGACGTTTAAACTAATGGAAATACCACATTTAATGGAATTCTCTTGCTATGATAGATGTTGTGGGGCCTGGAAAAAACTTTAGAAAATACGAAAAATGTAAATTTCCTTCAACAAGACATGGATAAATTAAGCGTATTATAAAGTCTAGAGACTGTAGGAAATTAGAGCGATTATCCGAGGGGACAGAATTAGTTATAATAGGTATTAATCCGATAACCACGAGAAATAAATTACATAACGTATTACATTTCGACGATCTGGATACGTTATGTATATCTAATTATTGACTAGAAAGAGAATTGGAAGAACAAACTATAGATTTAAATTATAAAATTAAAATTAAATTGGATGTATTAAAGCATACGCCTATTAGGCATAAACAGAGAATTGTAATTTGTGTATAAAAATGTTACCTATTTTTTGTGTAAAAAAAAATAAAAGTGTAAAACTTGTTTATTTTGATTTTATTTAAATTATATTGGAGGAATGGGGTGTAAGTACTCAACAATGTTCGGATAGGATCGGTCATCTTCGGGTGTCGAGGAGTTGGGTCGCACTAACTATAGTACGGTTAATGCGATTCGTACCTATATGAAAACATTGCATCGCAAAATTTTACCTGTGTATATATAGTCTCCAGCGAGTAAGCATTATTATTATAATGTATTCTCCTGTTTATGAACCAACATCAGAGGGTTTGTTAGTAAACTACGACAATATAACGGTTCAGGCTGATGATGAAAACAATGAAGTAGATGAGGTGAATGTATCTCACACTCATGATGATAATGATGATTCACAGAAGAAGAAGACTGATGAGATAGAGGGAAGTGACGAATCTCAAGACCACGACGATAGTGACGAATTACAGTCGTAAAAAGGAGAAGACTGATAAGAATGTAATTAAATTAAATAAATAAATGATGTATTGTTTAAATATATTTTTAAACGTCAAGTTTTCTTTCAATTTTTTTATTAATAATCTTGTTTTCGGCATGGACTTTCGGGTTTGTTTATAATTTGTATATTTAAGAGGCCAGTTTTTATCAATCTTATTTTATTTAATACAAAAACAAAAGCGTTGGAACTTAAACGTGGCTTTCGTCTCTCCCATCCCCGCGTTTCTCTTGTCCCTTTCGTCTTTCACGTCTATCGTGTCCGGTTGGCTGGAGGTTTGAGCTTGTTTGTGGCGCCATCTAGTGGTGTATGAGCTAACAGCCTTTTTTTCTGTAATAGAGATTGATCATAGTTTCACGTAGCTGTATATTTTCAAAAACTACATACAGTTCCTAGGAACTTGCGCTCGGGTCTTTCCCCTTGTCGCTGGCCCTTGACATAAAAATCTCAAAAGGTCTGTGTAAATAAAACATATAACCGAGCAAGACCGCTTATTCAACGCGTGTTTAAATTGCATGTTAACAAATAACATTCTGATGCACACCAACCAGCTCTTAATTAAACATTTATTTTTAAAAAGTAATGAGCTGAATTATATTCGTTATGTATACTGTATTCGTTATGTATACTGTATATAGATGGTTGAGCATTTTCAATAACGACTAGGACGTTCGGTGTTGTTTTATAAAAATCTAAGGTTTTTTAAAAAGACACAACCTTTTTTGATAGAAGTCATTTTTCAGATACATCTTGAATTTATTTATTTCGCTATTTAAATGGATGTAATTAAAGCATTCTTATGTATCTGGTTTGATTGATTGTTTTGAAGGTCGTTTGCTCAAAACGAGATTATGTTTTACCAAAACTGAAAATGCAATGGTAAATTTTAGGCATCCCTTTTTATATCAAAATGATCACTAAAAGAGATGTGATAATTTTAATAACAATCATGGTAATAAAAATTTAAAAACTCTAATAAAAAAATAATATGGGAAAATACATGGTCAATTTAAAACCGTATGTTGCATACATTCCAACTCTTAATGTTGTTTTTTTTATAAAAAAAATTGTGTGTCCGTATGTACAAAATGAATATTTTTCAAACCGATTTTGTTATTAATTATTTTTAAGAGAAAGCGAAAATACGAGTAGCAGTATTCAGGTTTTGTGTATTACTTTCAAAATTAGTTAATGATCGGTATGTAATAGCCAGTTTATATCCAACCATTTCACAAATCGTGTTTAGTGCGATTATATGTGGGCACGTTGTATAAAAAATATTTCAGTTCAACGTATGGTAGAGCTGAAGGAAAAAAACACTTCTAAAGGTAAGCGAATTTTTTTAAATGTATGTTTTTTACCTGATATTGCTAACAAAAATGTCGATAAAGATTTTTTTTTTAATGTATTATTACTCTTATAGAATGACATCATAAGATAAACTCTCAAATAGTTGGTACGTATTCGTTGATTTTAAACTTGTAGTTATTGTTAATTCACGTATAATAATAAAACCATTAAAACCTTTTGCCTTTTATTTCCATTATATCAGTTTGATATTCTTAATAACATGTTAATTTAATTTAACTCTATGTTATATATATATATATATATATATATATATATATATATATATATATATTAGATGATAATCTCCCAATAATTATTCTAGTTTATAATTATATTTATAATTTATATTATTATTCTATTTATTATAATTAATATTGCCCAGACTAACTTTTAAAAATAGCCGCATGTAAAGACTCATCAAAGGGGATAGGGATCAAAATTTAGAAGAAACCTTATTTTTAAATGATAAAATAAATGATTATTAATTTGAATTATATTAAGATTTTGAATATAATAATCATAGTTAATTTGATTAATGTACATTGAGTTAATGTCCAATTATGTTTTATCGTATATAACTTATTCAAGAAAATTGAGTTATAAATTTTAATTCGCATTAATATATGTGTCACATAACAAAAATTCTTCAAAAAGTATACTTGGGCATGCGCTGTGAATACTCAAACATGTGACTTGATTACAATAAAAAGTGAAATTCGACATACAAGTAAGTATAAATACGTTTGAATTAAAAACAATATAATATTAACCATTTAAATTTTTAGAACAAATAATATTCCCTTTGCACATGCATACACGTGTTGCACATCATGATTGTTACAAAGGATTGAAATTATGAACACAACAATGAAATATCAATGTAAACAATAAAGTACTCACATAAAATGTCCTCCTTTTCTGATTACTGCTGTTGAAGTTGATTGTAGAAAAGTTGATAGTCCTGTCTTACAAGAACCTCCTTATTAGAATACAATTTTGTATGACGGGGCGAAGGCCTACAGCTGTAAGATTAAGTTAGAACCACGTACAATTGCACCAAGGGGGACACGATAGGGGCTAAGCTCTACACTTGTCTCATAAGGTTAGGTTCCCATACCATCTCCGGCCTGGGGGCGAAGGCCCGAGAACAAGTTGCGAAGCCCTACACGTGTCTTACGAGAACCTCCTTATTAGAAATACGTTTTATCGTATAGGTAAAAGATCATCCAATAGCATATGATCATTTTTAAAGCAATAGGATCGATAATTTTAATAATAATATCTTATTAATTATGCAATTTCCAACATTGTATGCTTGTGCGTTTGACTAACTTCCAGGGGCACTGCTCTTAATATAGCCAAAAGGACCTTAATTAGATGACCATCAAAAATAACCCTAAAACCAACCCCAAGTCCAAGACCAACCCTTACATCTGCCCCTCACGTGAGCAAGTACAAAAATTGCTGTCAAAAAGGCTCTTAATACAACAACATTGAAATTCTACCAAGGGTTGACCCTCGAAAAGAAACCATAGGTAGAAAACGCGTCCTACACGTGAGTTGTCATAAAATAGGGGCGAAAAAAACATAATTATGCAATTTCCAACATTGTATGCTTGTGCGTTTGACTAACTTCCAGGGGCACTGCTCTTAATATAGCCAAAAGGACCTTAATTAGATGACCATCAAAAATAACCATAAGACCAACCCCAAGTCCAAGACCAACCCTTACATCTATCCTTCACGTGAGCAAGTACAAAAATTGCTGTCAAAAAGGCTCTTAATACAACAACATTGAAATTCTACCAAGGGTTGACCCTCGAAAAGAAACCATAGGAGTAGAAAAAACGCGTCCTACACGTGAGTTGTCATAAAATAGGGGTGAAAAAAACATGTCCTACACGTGGGCGGCCATAAAATAGGGATAAAAAAATATGCCCCTCAAGTAAGCGAGTAAAAACAAAAAACAAAAAAGGTCTTAATTAGGGATGAAAATCCCATCATGGGTCGAAAAAGGCCTCCGAAAAGAAACCATAGGGGTGAAAAAATACGATCCCCACGTGGGCATATAAAAAAAGTAAAAGTGGGTTTTTCCCTGAAAATCCAAGATGGCGGCGGAAGGTGCCTCTGTACTACTTACGTTTAGTAGCTTTCTCAGCCTCTCAATAATCTTAGATCTGAATCGGGAATTTAAACCAGTAATCTGCGAGGGTTTTGACAAACACATATTACTTCTTACGCCTTTCGTAATTCAACATTTGAAATTTTCAGATTCTCACCAGAATAACCCTCTAATCAAGGTCGCTGTCTTGCTAAAACGCTATATCTAATTTTTCAAGAATAATTTTTAATATCTTGTACATATGTTAACTGATCATTTTGTAAGGTTGGTTGTGTAGGGGTCTAAGTAAAGCTTTACAGAGGTACAGAACAAAAATTTATGTTTCTGTAATTATTGCAGGTAGCGACTTAATTTTTTTTTTAAACTTTCTACGTTTTCTGTCTACATTTGACTCGATATATATGTATAGAAATTTTCAATGATTCACGTAGCTCGCCGCAGGGTCAAGTTTTGTATGCACGGTTATGATCATTTTATTTTAAAAAGATTATAAAAGTTTTCAAAATTCCTTAATTGCTGTTAGATGCACTCATATTTCAGGTATTGGTATGCAAAAAATCAGAATTTTAGAATAAATCTTAAATTGTTACAGCGGTTAATGTTAAGAAAAACGTAGTTTTCCTAACTTGACCTCAGCCACGTTTAACCGCCATTTGCAAAGTTCGGTCCTGCTAAAAAAAGTTGTACATTTCCATTTCCTATGCCCCAAAGTGTCCTCTACAAGATGGTATAGGTTTTGTATGGTTATACCTCGGTGTCACTTAAAGTCATAATTTCACTGCGATTTTATTCCACTAAAAGCACCGCGTTAATGATTGTTCTTGAGTATTAGTCATAACCGTTGAACGGATTATGAAAGAAGCAATGGTAACGGCTGCGGAAAATAGTAGAAATCCAATATACCGTTCACCAAAAATGAGGGGCGTGGTTTCAAGGGTACCAGATAATGAAATAAATCACATACGAAATGTTGTCTACAATTTTTATAATACCGAAAGCTACCGACCTACAAGTGTTCTCCAATAAGAATTGGAAAATGTGTTGAAATAAATCAAAATACAGAGCGCCTTGCGCCATCCGGGTTTGGACATGTTTAGCTTATAGCCATGTAGTTGTTTTGACTTCTTAATCACTCCAGTACAGACTATTCAGCAAGCAGGTTGTTTTATTTTCACCGCTAATTTTTACAGGTTCTGGGGTGCGATTCTGTACACACATTAGAAAATATTCTATTAGAATTTCTGTCAAAAACAACCATTTTGATTATAAAGCTACACGGTGCCCCCTAGAGAAAAGGTTTGCAGCTCTCATAATTATTCTAAGATGAGAAAAGTTTTTTGTAAGCTAGAAAGGTCACGAATTGTGAAATCCGTTTAGAATTATTTGACATTTTGACAAAAGTCATAATGTTAACCTTACATTCAGTTGAAACGGAAGAATAAAATATCTTTTGTTAATAGTAGGTACACAACGGTTACTCTGTAAGTATAACAAATCGCAATGTAGTTGAATATTTTTTATGGTAAATTTTTTAGAATCCGAAATCTTTGCTGCCGTTAAGGTGTTGTTTTTTGTCATTGTATGATGGCATTTTTATTCGGTAATGTTTTGGCAATACAACACCTCGAACACCACGAGACTAAAAATAGGGCTCGAATGTATAAAAAAATATTCTAGATGCTCAAAATCCATTCTCCATTACTGTCCACGAGTTTCAAAGACATTTCCGTTTGAGCAAAGTAGCAGTGTTGGAGCTGGTTGAAGCGGTTAGTCCTTTTATGGAAGAAGAAATTAGACAATCGCGAATCCCAAAAATGCTGAGGGTAAATACACTGTTTATTATTAATTAAACATTGATTGTACGTTTCTATAACTTAATATTGTTTTAGGTATTGTCCGCATTAAACTTTTTTGCAACAGGCAGCTACCAGCGTAATGCAGGCAGCAATAGTTTGGTTGCCATAAGTCAACCTATACTTTCAAGAAGTATAGGTTCGTCGATGGATTACATTCCCAAGGAATGATAGAGAAAGAAATCATCTCAAACAAGGATATAAAATTGATTGTAAATAACGGTCAGTTTATAACTTAAAGAATTACAAGATTTCGAGCTCGAAATGGTATGCCACATATTATTGGAGTTGATGGAACTCAGGTCGCTATGTATCCACCTACAGATAATGAAAACGTGTATATTAATAGAAAAGGCTACCATAGTTTAACTTGCTAAATTATATGTGACAGCAACTTAAATATTTTAAGTATGATTACACGGTTTTTGAGTATTTGAAATACGCCTCATATTTGCTTTCCATTTTTTTATCCTATTAATAAGAGATAATAAGCTTTCAACTTCTACACTTTAGAACACTCTACACTCAAATTAATTAATTATAACTTTTTCCCAAATTGCCAACTAAAATTTCTGACGCTGCCAACACAATGACTACAAAGTTACTAGTTACTATTACAAAATCATTCACCGTTTTTTTACGAAAACGCAGAATTCTAATAAAATATTTTCTGATGTGTGTACAGAAACGCACCCCTGGGCCCAGATTACTCGTGCGGCGTGTTTAGAAAAAATTAAAAAACGCAGTGGCGTTACGTGGACTAGTCCACCTCTCCCAATCCACCTGACAAAATTATTGTCAAAAACGGGTTAAAACTAAATTTTCGTGAGTCAATGAAATGTTGCTCACCAATTTGGTAAATTTGCATCTAAGCAGGTTCTGACAAGGCCAACTAAGTGTAACGGCGCTCCATCGTGTTGGAATCACAAGCGGTCCCGCAAAGCCAAAGGCTTATCATCTAAATACTGTGGAAGCTGATGCTGCAGGAATGCCAAATACGACAGCCCATTCATCCTAGCTGGGAGTATTTACGGCCAATTCATGCTGGTTTCTAAAGTACACAAAACCATCTCTGTGGAATGTGCCTTCATCCGTCCACAGGATTTTTTGTTGAAAATTCCTTACTCCTCACCGCCGAACCATCATGAAGACGTGACTCGGTGAGCTTCATCCCCGGTATGCAGTAGTCGAGCCTTTTGTAAATGATAAGGGTACAACAACTGCTCTTTTAAAACATTCCAAACGACTGTTTAGTACAGTTTATTGCTTTGGTAATAGCGCGGGTACTCGTGTTTGAGTTTTCTTCAATCTTGTGAAGTACGCTTTCAGTGAAAGCTAAGGGCGCGCCTCCAGCAGTATCATGGCGCTGTTCCGGCATCACCGACCCAGTTCGAAGAAGGCGTTGATGGACTCCGATGAAAACCCTTCTACTTGGGTGCCTTCGTTGGGGATATTTAATAAAGCAAAATGTAAAGTAGCATAACGCAATGAAATCTACCACGAGTAAAACATGTAAAATTGGGAAATATGAAGTCTAGCATTTCAAAATGTAAACTTTTACCATTATTACTCATTACAAAAATATTTAGCTTTCGGTTTTTATTTATATTTTATATAAATTTAAATGTTTTGGTAACAATTAGAGTCATCATCTTAGTAAGTGGTAAAATCTTTAAGAAATTACTTGCAAATTTATGAAATATGAAAACGCGCTTTTATATTTGTCATATTTCACATTTCAAGTAATTTCTTAAACATGTTACCACTTACTAAGGACAATAACTGTAATTGTTATAGAAACATTTAAATTTTTATAATACATGTATAAATAAAAAATTCACCATTTAAACCCAAAAGCTAAGTATTTTTATAAGGAAGTCTAGCAGTACAATATCAGTGGCTATCTTACTTACTTAATTGCATACAATCTAACAGCTTGTCGACAATTTCCATCTGCCAACCCATAAACAAAATGTATGTCTACGTACTCTTCTTGAGAAAAATTCATATGAAAGTAATTTTCTGATTAAATCAATATTAATCACCTGCAAATCAATATGAAACACCTACACAGCTGGAGAAATTATGATTATAGTCATTTGAAACAAATGATTCAACAAATCAGACCATTCCCCAAAATGTCACTGAATTCGGGAAAAAAATTTCATCCGCCATCTTGAATAACCATTGTGTTAGAATTTCGAAAAAAAAAGTTGATTCCAATGAATTGGTCTCCATGATATTAATAGTAAAAGTGTCGTTAGTTTCCAGCTATCACGTACCGCTTCTGTAAAAACCTAAAAAAAACTGATTTCGCAAAAGAACCTTTACCATACTGCAGCACTCAAACAAAGCGCCACAGAAAAAAAAAAAGTCAAAACATCTCCACATCTTCGTATGTGCGTCAGTTCCCGGGACACCCTGTATATGACTCAAATTCAGGTATTGTGGGCTTTGAAGTTATTTATACACATATATGAGAACGCATTATAGCAGATAATTTGGCAGCAGTTTTTTAATAATAATCCGTAAAACTTCAAACATTAAAAAATATCATTTAATTAATTACATCATTAAGGCTCCGATAAAACAGTTGAAAATTGTTAAAAATAAAACAAGAACAATGGGAAAAATTTTAACTTTAAAGTAATTCTACAATTATTAATGTTCAATTTTAATACAATTCAATATCAAAACAAAGTTTCAAAGTGACTGCCGTTACGTTATACGCAAAATTGACAATATTTAATAGTGTTGATTTTTGAACTTTTCGTAACGTGACTTTTCTTACAGAATTAATAGTAATAGAAATCTTTTCTTTTAAATTATTTACGGTAGTTGGGTTTTCTTTGTACACTTTGTCTTTTATTGTTCCCTACAAAAAAAAATCTAACGGAGTAAGAACCGGTGATCTCGTTGTAGAAATAAGGTCACAAGATTTTTGTACCAAGAATTCCACACCAAACATTTACAGAAAACACTTGTTGATCCCGCCTCTCTACTGCGAGATGTGGATTTTCTGCAGACCAAAACATGTGGTTTTTTTCATTAAAAATTCCATTGTTAGTGAATTTTGCTTCATTAGTGAGAAGGATTTTATACGAAAAATTTTGATCTATCTCAAAATTTCGAATCAACCAATTAGAATATTCTAGTCTTCTCTGTAAATCAGTTGGATCTAAAGTATTTCCTATGTGGTGGCGATATGGCTTTCGTCCATATTTATTTAGAAACACCACACTCCATACCTATTTCCCTAATAGACGCAGTTGGTCTGAAATCTGAATATGTCAAAACATTGGTTTCAGTTTCAACGTTAAACTTTTTTGGCTCATCCTTTGGTTTGGTAAAGAATCTATACATATAAGTATAAAGTATAACTCGGTAGCTCTGCCTGAATCACGTTCGCATGAATAACAGCAAAACAACATGTCGTTTGTTCCTTCAGTGGAATACATTTTAGAAACTCTTCTATAATAAATAAATGCAATAATTAAGCTTAATGATATTTGACAATGCGTTAGACTATTTTTACTAGAACATTTTCAGCTGTTTTATCATAACCATAGCAATGTATTTCAATAAATGATTTTTTTATTTTTGAAGTTTTACGGATTTTTATTAAAATTAGATATATAAAACTTTATATCGTTGAAATCAGAAAAAAATAAGGAATTCAATAAGCTAACTTTCGCTTATGGTTGCTATTTAAAAAAAAGGTATGTTAGGGTTATAACTGAAAAAGCAGTGACATTTTAACGATTTGATTTCTCAAATAAATCGGAAACTTGGTCAATGTAAATGCTAATGTTCTTGTTTGTAGCTCTCGTAAGTTTTTTGTTTGGTTCTTCTTACGAGTAGTAATCGAACCATGTCATAAATTCACAATTACAATACACTTCGATATTTGAGGTATTATCATTTAATGTTTAAGTGTAAAGTATTTACTTAATAGTTTCAAAGAACACACGACTTTTCAACATCATCTTATTTGCTTTGGTTTCGTTAGAAATGTTGAAGCTACATTGAAGGAGGCTTAAGTAGTTCATATTTTGTGCCTACATGCAAATATGTACAAGTGGCAACATCGGTAAACTTATGCCTCTCCCACACTCATATGATGCTTATTGGGTTGCTTTCCATACCTGTATGTATATATATATATATATATATATATATATATATATATATATATATATATATATATATATATATATATATATATATATATATATATATATATATATATATATATATATATATATATATATATATATATTATATTTAATTAATTACAACATTAATTACTCATTTTATTCTTTTATTTTTAATATGGGATGTATTACAAATTGTATATTTTAATTTGTGACCGGAAATGTATAAGCACAGCGAACAATTTCAGGTAATCTATGGAGGAAAATTGCACTTCCAGTTATGCAATTATACAGAGACTCTGACTATTGTGACGTTAAGTTAACTACTCGATTTTTTGTGTTATTAGTTATAATGGGAATGCTATTATTATGATTACCAGAAATTCTGAGACTTAAATAATGTACATTTCTGTATTTACTTTTAATTTACTTCGAATTTACCACATTAAGAATTTTAATATTCACTTTGTAAATAATTGTATTAAGATACCATTTATCGTATCTATGGAACAGCACACAAAGATTAGTAAATTTACTCATAGCACAAATTACATGCAATTTTTCAGATTAATAATAACACTGAGGGAATTAATATTGTTTGTCCCAGCTAGGCAGATAACGTATCATTTCCACTAAATTGTAAAGTTTTAGGAAAGATACTGTCAGCTGCGTAATCAAATAATCATTTGTACATGGATACGTGCACCAGAATTTCGCACAAAAAACGCATACAAATTTATGCAATGTTTGCATTGAGCAACCAAAATTATACGAGGGGTCGTTTTTTATTCTCGGACTAGGCAATATAAGGGTAGATTAGAACAACAACAAATTTATTTTTCAATATAGGCAAATATTACATCGTTTCATGCTTTAACCCATTTTAAAAATATTGTTTTGGTTTGCTCGCAAAATGGCTTTCAACGGCCGCTATAAGTTCATCATCGTCCGTAAATTTTCTTCCCCTTAGTCTTTTTTTGAGATCTGGAAACAAAAAATAGTCACTGGGGACTAAATCTGGACTATAACGTGGATGATCAATTTCTACAAAGCCACATTTAGCAACGGCAGCTTTTGATAGTCTTGACTTATAGGTTGGTGCATTATCATGAAGCAGCAGGGCACTTCGCGTTAGTTTTCCGCGTCTTTTCACTTTCACTTCCCTGTGATTGTACTACCCTTCTTATAATCAATCATTAAAATTCCTTGGCAATCCCAAAAAACAGTTGCCATTATCCTACAGAAGCGGTGACTTTAAACTTTTTGAGAGGACTGGAACACCTAATATGCCACTGAATCGACTCTTGTTTCAACTCAGGATCAAAATGATGTACCCGAGTTTCATCTCCGGTGATAAGTCGATTAATAATTAAATCTGGTTCGTCCCCACAAAACACCAAAAATTCTTCACGCGTCTCCATTCGAGTAAGCATTTGAAAAGGCGTAAGCATTCGTGAAACCCATCTCGCGCTGACCTTTGTCATCCCAAGGTAATCGTGTAAAATTCTGAAAACTGTAGTTTCTGAAACTCCTAATAAAGACGCTAATTGTCGCTTCTTTAACCTTACATCTTCCAATGCCAAACACTTGGTATTTTCAATAACATCCGAAGTGATCATGTCAACAGGCCGACCGGGACGGGATCTAGTGATTCTCTACCATGTTTAAACAATTTTGACCACTCACAAATAGTCGAATTGGAAGGGCAATTATCCCCGTATACAATCAACATTTCTTCATGAATAACTTTTCGAGATTTTCCTTGTTATGTAAGAAGCTTTATAACAGCTCGATATTCAAGTTTGTCCATTTTGAGACGTTACAACACAAACTGACAGATATTAGAACTAATAATGATGCAATTGTTTTGTAAATTGTCAAACACGTTACCATGGCATATGTGATTTAAAATCAATAAAATGAACAATTACATTAACATTGTAAATTGCCTAGTCCGGGAATATAAAAACGACCCTTCGAAGAATAAACTACGAATAGTTTACAAAATATTCAATTATCGCAAAAGATATGAATTTTTCTAAAAAGAACAGAAAAAAGGCAACATGTTTTCATTCAGCCATATTTGATCAGACGAGCGCCACCTCATTCTGCCACTTGACTCCGCATTTACAAAGTATTTTTTGTTTTTAAGTGCAATTACTTCGATCCAAAGGTATTCTTTATTATAACCACAATAGCGTAGCCACTAGCTTTTGGTTTTTGAAATTTTTGTACTAGTATGACCTTTTCGCTTGTTGTGCTACTTCTGGTACTTTAATCCGAGCATTCCTCTGCTGAATACAATTATTGAACTGTTTGTTACTTTTTTTACACAACTTGCATTTTTTAGCCATTTTATTTTACAATGTAACCTTTCTTTTTCTAAATTTATTCTCCTAGCTTCGCTCTCTTCTCTGTCCTTTGTGACGTGTGTAATTTAAATTTCGCTATTTTAGTTCACGTTCACAACTTTTTTTGGAAACTTTGCGCAATATACATAATAAAATTGACCGTAAGCAAAGCCTCTATATTACTCCATAGACTCTTGTATATCAATCTTATTATGTATTCTCCAATTAAATTATATTTTTTGTTTTGTGGGCATGAATAATTATTTAACTCATCATCATGTATCTTTATTTTCTTATTGCTACATTGAAATTAACTTAATGGCATAATTATATAAATTTCATAAAAATTTATGGCATCTAGTAGTAGAATTAGAATCTAATATCATTGATTATACACACAACAGATAAGTAAACCCTAAAAAACATTGTTAACACTTGGGCGCCCATGTAAAATAGATGTCAGTATTCTAGCGTCCACGAAAATAAGTTGATTTTAGATTTGGGTTGTCTCTAAACTTGAATTTCTGTTCATGTCTTCACAGTTGGAGTGCATCCAGTTATAAATTGTACCATCTTTTAAAAGCACATTGAGCAGTCGTTTTTTAATATTATCTTTGTAATACAAGTTTTCAATTTAGAGTATGTGGTATAAACTTTGAACGTCTGTGACATAAGACACAATGGTTCTCGACGAGGATTAGGTGCAATAATTCGTCATAGCAGGAACATCTATTAAACGTAATTCAACTATTTAAATAAGGTTCATTCCATAAGGATTGACAATCTGTTGTGTGTAGAATCAATGCTAATATATAAGATAACCTGTACAAAAAGATATAGAATTGAAAAGCACGTGCTTTGGAATTCTCTGTTTAATTCTAATTAAATGACCCAAGTTAATTGGGATATAATGCAATGCACTAATTATATTGAATAAGGGTTACTGTATACCTATTTCATCAAAGATAGTAAATACAGTTTTTTACAATAACTAATTACTTTGATGTAGTACTGCTTTCTGCAGAATTAAATTTTCGACAATTTTTCATGTCTCGTTTTTTAAATTAATATTCGTAATAGAAATCGTTCTACGGAATTCTAAAGGAGCCATCGACCTTTACAATAATTGGCACCCGTTACACCTTTACCCTGTTATAGTTTTGCCACATTTCACTTGTTGCCTTACTCGATATCTTTTCCTTTCCACCTTAACTCTTATTTACAGTTTTTACCTCTGTCCAAAATAACACTGAATACATTTAGATCCATATTTTCTTTTGATGCACTAGAGTATCATCCTCTACTATACTCTTGTTTGGTTTTCATTGTTACTAGTAGGCTTTGACAGTTGAGTATTTTCGTTATTAAAAGTAGATATTTGTCGGTTTTGTGATGCCTTTACATCTACATTTTTCTTACATGAATTATCGGTCCCTTAAATCTTTAAATTCTTACCAGCTGTTGTTTGGTCAGATATTTTTATTTTTTGTGGTGCGTTCTCTTTTATACTTCAATTCGTGCTTATTCGAATATCCAGCATTGTAACTTTACAATTGGAAATTTAGCACCATTGAAACGGTGGTCAAACGGGTTTGTAACATTCTCATCAGTTTGAAGTACGATTACGTAAAGCAAAAACTTGTCGTAGTGAACGTTCATAACCCTATATGTCAACGTTAAGCTCTTCAAAGAGAATTTCTGTTAAGTTAATTGAGTTTACTATTTAGTGATTTACATTTACATTAAATTTATATTCTTTATACATTCAAGAAACAAAAATATTAGCTGCAGGTATATTTAACAGGAAGGCAAACTGTCAAAAAAATGATGCCCTCTAGTAATATTTACAGGCTTCACAACAGCTACAATCTGGGTTCGGGAAATCCATGATGGTCCTCAACTACTGGAAATATATTTTCCACTTTCGTTGACTTTCTGAGAAATTTCGCAGAAATGCTTGTAAAATTAGCAGTCATATTGACCACCTCCCCAACATATTTTTTTTTACTTTTACTTTAAGTGTCGGCGTCGTATACGAATCTCGCAAAAATGAAATCCCCCACACTGATATCAAAGATCTTTTCTGCTTCATTGTTCTTAACTGCTTCTTTAATTTTTTGTCTTCTTTCCTCAACCAACCGTTCTTCATCGGAACTGTACAATTTAGAGTCATATGACTCATCGTGCTCTCCTCTGAAGAACTATATTTTTTCTCAACTTTCTTCTCTGTACTATTTTTATTCTTTTTTGTTTAGCTGATTCTTCTCACCCTCTTCTATTTTTTTGCAGAGTCTCCTTTTTGTATTTGTTTTTTCAACATTATTTAAACGGTCGAAGACCTCTCTATATTGATGTGTCTTTAATAGAGGAGTCGGTTTCTTTATCTTTCAAGCACCATTGAGATAGGATGTTCTCTTGTAGCTTATCGCTGCCCCAAAAAATCGGCAACAGGCCGCTGTGAGACTGCAGCTGTAGTATCCTTATTTTCTGGAGTAAATATGGATGATCCAGATAAAAGTTCACCGCTTTCGGCTTTCTGGTGTCAATTATCTGCTTTGGGGACCGTAAAGGATGATCTAGGTGTTCCAGGGATCTAAGGTTCAACGATTTTGACATTCTCATGTTTGCCAGAGCTATGTGGACTTGCAAATGTATACGAGCGATACGGTTAGGTTCATTAATCTTTATTTTTATGGTAAGCTGCAAGTTGGGAAGGATTAGAATCCACTGCTGAAAATCGGTTGCGGTATTCCTGTGGTTAAGAACCCGGCCACAATATTTTCTTTGGTCATGACTTCAGCCCATACCTCTGACAGAAGCTCAACAACATCGCTTTCTGTAATCGTCCGGTACCGATGCCGATATTTTCTCTTCCAAACTGAACCAGCTTGCGATCCCACTCTCTTTTTACAAGACCAAATACGCATTTGTCAAGTGGCTGCAATTTATCCGTAAGATGACTAGGAAATTTTAGGATTTGTACATTATTCTCCATAGCAACTTTGATTATTTTTGTACTGATATGACTAGTGTGGCCGTCAAGTAGAGGTAATGCAGTTGTGTCAGGAAGTTTCATCTCAGTTCGCTTTTGAAAAACATGTGTAACAAATACGGTTTTGAACCAATAGAAAAATTGAGACTCCTCCATCCACCCGTTTTTGGAGACTGCATAGACCGTACCAGGATAAGCAAAGGGTGAAGTCCAACGTGCTTGTACTGCTGCACACTTGAACACTATTAACGGTGAAAGTACAGTCCATCAGCACCAACGCACGCTGGAACAGTCGTACTCTCCCTTCTAGATCCACCACTTACTCTATTTAGAGAAGTACCCTTTACGCCAATGGCTCAATTGTAAGCCCCCACGTTAGGTTCCAATTTATAAGCCGCTGCCCCTATACTTCCTTTACTTTATCTATTTTGAATTCGTGTCAAATGCAAATCCAGACGTTAGGGTCAATTTGTAACTATTATCTAATCAAATCGAGACGTTAGTGTCAGATGTAAACTTACTCACTTTATGTATTTAAAGCGCCAAGTGTAAGTACTTAAATAACGGGACGGCGTTTACTATAAATTGTAGCGTGTACAATTGCCTCGGACTAAGAGATTTGATTGACTGAAAGATTTCAACAAGCAACTAAATTTATTCCCTATAATTTACAATTCTAAGTATTTTACTTATTCTACGTTTATTTCAACTTAACCCAAGGAAAACATGTAACAAAACAATTGTTTACAAAACACAGACAGGGGATGATCTTCCAGGTCTGAACACAATATTGTCAATCCCAACACGTTGATGGTGTCGGGTATCAGGATAGTGAGGTGTCTATAATACAACAAACGTTTAGGTAATACGGAGTTGGAGCAGAAAGAAGCTTCCCACCAACTATATTTAGATTACAAAAGTTAAAAAACCAATACAGTACCGACTTTTGTAATAATTCATTTGCAAATCAATTTCTTATTGATAATTTTCGTTTATAATTAAATCTGATTTTATCTTAAAGGGAATAAAGTCAATATTGTTAAGCTTTAATTATTTATGTATATAAAAATTTATATTTATATACGAATTCAAGAAATAAATGGTATGAGAGTTTAAAGAGGATGAGCGCTTTATTTAACGTCGGTTAAAATAGTACCTTGACCTGCGTTCAGAATCGGTTTATTCCTTTTTTTTTGTATAGAAAAAGAATAGTTGCGAGTTTATTTGCAACGAAAACTTATATTCCTTTTTTAATTGAGATTCTTTTAAATCGTTTCTGGAAAATCCTATTTCATGTACAGGGCGCAGTTTGAGAATAATGATTAAAGAAATTTACAATCCCTGTTTTTTACGTAAACTGTGATCTTTAGGTAATTTACCTGTAATCTGTCTTTGGGCAACTAGATTCACCGGGGGATGAATCAAATTGAATCAGGTTAGGTATACAGGCTTTCTGAAATATAATTCACCTAACGGTCTCTAAATGGTTTTTATACTCTCGCAAAGGACAAGTTCAGGATACGGATTAGAAATAACGTATTAAAATTTGACTTAACACACGGGTGGTCTCCTCGTGGTCGGACTAATCTAACAGGATTTAACTTCTGCTAATTATATCGGTACGATCTGTTAGCTCGGTCGTGTTTATGATAGGTGTATGTATTTGTTTCTACTTTAACCCCCCAACGGGCGGTCGTACCTCAGGTTATCAGGATATCTCGATCTCTACGGGCCTACGCCTTAGGGACGGGCTTGTTGAACGAATCACCTCTAAAGGCATACGCCTTTGAGGATAATCCTTCTGGACAGGTCTCAATACCTTACGGGAATCACTCCCAAAAGTAAAGAGGGGTTTGTGTATTTATATGTGTGTATCCGCGGGCTAACGCACTAGGGACTGAATGTGTGTAATTAGGTGTTGTGATGTTTTATAGATATGCAAGATCGTTCTATAATTCCAGCAAGGACAGAAAGGAAATCTATCACTGCAGGCGGTGTGATAATTAATATCGAGACTCTAATACTTACCCCAAGTGGTTCTTAAACGGATGAAGCGGGCGCGGTTACTAAGCTGGCGGACTTAGAAAGACGGAACGGCAGGAACTAACTGAAGTGCTCGCTAAAGAGCAGGCAGGAACTGATGGAAGGGCTCGCCAATGAGCGGGCAGGAACTAACTAATTTCGCATCTTGGTACCGTTTATATATAATCCGCGGTTCTACGTGATTGGATTATTAATTATAGTTATCCGCGATCTAACGTGATTGGTTGAAAATGGTAATGATACTTTGGTGAGGTTCTTGCGCAGAAATCTTCACGATTTCTTTACTACGGAAGAAGGGGTAAACAACTTAATTTTTAAAATGCATCGGAGCTTCTATAAAACGTGCAATTTACAAAAATTAATTTGCGAATTTACGTAATGATTTTTCTGGATCCTTACACAATGACAATGACAAATACTGACAAAATGCCTTTTAACCTCATAACCTCCTCTAAATTATCATAAAAATCATACACAGTAACAGGATTTCTTGCAGTCATTCTGCCCTTGTGCTCAGGCTTTTTAGATCTGTCTTGGTTGACGATTCATAAAACCTTTATACCAGTCATGACCTGGTTTGCTGTTATTAAAATTGGTTGAAATTCCATTTTCCATAACATAGGTTTGCACAAAAGCAAGCAATTCCTCTTTGGAACAGGGATACCTCACTTTTGATCTCTCCTCTAAACAAACAACAATGTTGTTTTCAGTCTGTGCTGACAGAGCAGTACTTCTGCCTACCCCCATCCACCCTTCTTCAACTTTACGGCCCTTAATTCTGTTGTAAACGTTTGCTACAGTCACCACATGATGAGCGGTAGCTTGCCTGAATGTCGTATTCTTATTTATTACATATGCTACTGCACTATTTATATCTTCTATTTTACATATAATTAGGGGGTGGTCTCAGTCTATTGTAAACTCGGGGCATCTAAAAAATCCATTGAAAGGGCTGCTAATAAGATAAGGGGCAACAGACTACCGTTTTATTGGGGTAATTCAAAACAACAAACCATGCAGGGAATGATAAAACAACCATGCTTACCTTGTAATATTTCAACAGACACCGTATTTAGGAAACGTAGGATATGTTGAATATAAATGAAAACTGAACATAATAAAAAAATGACTATTTAAAATCACATTAAAATGAAATAAAGGTTAACTCGGTAACAAAAATTGAAAAAAGCGAACCTTCTTCATAACCTCACAAAACCTACCAAAACAAAAATTATTCTTCAGTAGTGTTGCCAACATGCGCTTACCAATTTAAATATAAAGACCTGGCCCTACAATGTATTTTAAGTATGCAAGGTGGGACATAGAATCATATTTTTAAAGCAAAACTAGAAATAGGTACAATGCTTCTATGTTTGATTAGTTGATAACGAAATAGTAAACTTGAGGGCAATTAATCAACCAGTGTTGACTCAGAGTATGTAGTGCATTGCTACTATCTGCATTAGTGCTGATAGTCTCAATAAATACACCAATTCTTATTACTACTAAGTATGAATGCATGTTCACCAATACAGTCATTACTGATCTTCAAATTTGTGTTAATCTGTAATGCGTTGTTCCCACCTTTGTTTATTACATAAGAAAATCAATTGTTCATAGCAATAATAATAATCTAAAATTTAAACCGTATAAGCCATGGAAAATATTTCACTTCGTTTGTGCAATAAAAATTAACTATTATTGTTTAAAAACACCTATTTACATAATTAAATTTATATACTACATTATGTAACATTGATTAAAAATGTATTTATAAAATGTGCGAAACTGACAAAATACAATAACCAATAGTCTACCTCCATAACCACGATGCTTGTTTAGTTGCCTACACTAGAAACTATGACATCACGTTACTATGGTGAATGCTAGAATATAAATGTCACATCTAAAGCCTAGTCTTAAACTAGATGAACTACTGAAATTACAGTTGTACTTTTCGTTTATTTTTTAAAGTGGCTTCTATAAACACAACAAAGCCTCACTATTATTAATTAATTCACATTCGACCTCTGAAAGTTAAACTTATATACGTTTTTGTTTTTAAAAATATTGTAAGTTACAGTGCAAGGAATAAACATATTTTGGGGACGTCACTGGTTTAACATTTTAACTGACATAAATGTTTCGTTATTAGTAATTATTTTTGACCTTTATTCTGTTATTGATACTGATCTTTGTAAACATTTTTATAACTTTATAAGAAAATTCGTCTTGAGTTAAATTTCAGCTATACAGCCTTCGTGCGGGTTTATTTTTGATTCACCTTTTACAGAATATCAAGTCATTGGTATTCGGGTATTCCCATATGCGAACATTATAATGTGAGATCTTGTTTGACGCTATAAGATGATAGTTGCATGTACATTCTTTAAATACATGTCGAAATGCATAGTGCCCTAACATTTTTATTTATTTTGTGTTCTCAAACGCTTGTGGCTTTAATCACTAATGAAACAGGTAAAAGACATACAATAATTATTAGATTTTTATGTCATAGATCATCATATTATATTACATTATTATATGTTTGCGTATGGGTTGGATAGTTGATCGCGTTAACTATTTTCACTGAAATCTAAATGAGTATAAAAATGTAAACGTTCACCATTATTACACATAATTAAAATACTTAGCTTTGGGTTTTTAATAGCGTATTTTTATATCTTTTATATAAATCTATATGTTTCGATAACAATTACAGTTATCGTACTGAGTAAGCGTTCTAACACATTAAGCAATTGTTACCACTTAACTCAAGATGACAACTGTAATTGTTATCGAAACGTATAGATTTATATAAAATATAGATATAAAAATACACCTTTTAAAAACCCAAAAGCTAAGTATCTTAATTATAAATGATTCATAAAAAGGTTATATATTAGAAAACAAATCTCTCCCGAAATCCTAAATCTACCAGTAGTAAGTACTATATTAGCAATGTATCTTCCTCAAATTTTCTTCGATCTGTTCACATTTGTTTTTGTTTCTCATTTTTCCTAAATATGTTTGCACCCTATATTTTTATACAGCTTGTAATATAGTATATTTACATCGGTGCTACTATATTGCAAATGTAAATGTAAATTGTCATTTATCATAGGTAATACCAGGAGTTCCCAAAATTTAATAGATACAATTTTCACGATAACTTTCTATTTAGTTTAGGCTCAAGGGCGTACCCAGCAAGGGACACGCCCCCCTCCCCAGTAGTAAAACCAGATTTGTCGTTTTATTGTAACACGGTTGGCTCATAAACTTTCGGTCTTGTGGGATAAATTTCAACAAAGAGTATTTATTTAGTATTTACCTAGAAAGAACTGGTCTCTTTTTAGATAAATACTAAATGCATATTCCTTGTTGCAAGCATCCCGCTTTAACAGAAACGCAGTAAAATCTAACCAAGTAGATGTACGAAATGCTTTGTCTCTTTACAACTACCTAAATTATATAATTAGTAATAAGTTTTCTTTTTATGATTACTGGTGAATAAAAACAGTTTTTCAACTGTCTACAGGACGAGCGTTAAATCCATATGTATACGTGCAACATTTCACAAAACCATAATGTATGATCCCTTGTACCTTTTTCTGCCTTGTCATTGAACTACCGATCTATCTCTTAGGCCGAAAAATTTTTTTTAGTAAGCGATATTTTTTCTTTTCACTCGCGTATCAGCTTATTATTCAGGAATAATTTTCCACTACAGTCTTGGGTAAGGTGTGATTTTATGTTCTGTGAAGTTACATTTAGAGTGATCCCATGTAACATTCGTCATCCACTGTATACGTATTTTTGGTTCAGAATGTGCAATGTATATCGCAAATATACATTGTCCATTATGCTGTATACACCCGTTGTAGATATCCTGAACAATATACGTATTCACTTATGTACCATGTATATTCAGGAAATTATGTATACCCATAGAACATGTATAGTATGTGCACCACATCGTAACGTCAACATCAACTTCGTAATACATCGTAAGAACCTCGGGGTGTGTTGTCCATTTAGTTCTGCTTCTATCTTAACTTATTCTTCTTAATAGCCAGTGGTTTAGTGTGAGCAAATTTATTAAGTTGGTATATTTTTACCTTCCAACCTACATATACATATGCAGGTACAGAATGTTATGCAATCGACTTTTTTTCACTATCGCTAAATCGACTTATTACCTCATTTTACAATTTTTTGCCAATTTCGCCAAGATCGGCCATCATGTCTGGACGTCTGTGTGTATGTATGTGTTGATGTATGCTAGTATCCGCGATAACTCCAGAACGAAAATACCTATGTAGTTAGAACTTTGTATTTAAGCTTGTTTTCATTTGGCTTAGAGTTAATTAGATTTTGGGCGAAATCCAACTGCGGAGAGGGGTGTTTATTAAGGTCAGTTTTTGGTTTTTATCAAATATTTCTAAAACATTTCAAAGATATAATAATAGCTGGATATAAACCATAAACATATCGATTAATTATGTTCTATGCATTTTTTTAATAAGACGCGTAATTTAGCGGTAGAATTTTTTCATTACCAGAATAACGATTAATTTTATAAGAAAAAGTGTAGACGTATTTTTTAAAGAAAATTTAATTTTACATAACTTCTCTTTATAAAGTTTTTTAATATAACGCAAGGTAATTCAAAAAATTAATTACACATGAATAAAAATGGTTATACTGCATTATTGATATCTTATAGAAGCGGGCGGCTTTGGAATTTTTTTAAGTTAACACGTGACAGAAGTTTTAAACGTCATTCTGACAGAATATTTTTTCTACAATGTTAGTTTTCGTTATGAACGTATAAAAAGAGGTTGCATAGTTACCCTAAAAAAATTGTAATTCAAATTATTTCATTTATTTTAATTATTTAAGTTAGCATCTAGATGTCTATTAACCTCTGTCAGACATGCAGTTTTAAACGTCTGTTTGACATAGATTATTGTTTCTGTTTTTACAATGTTGCATATTTTCGTAATTAATTTATTATAAAAGAGGTTGCATAATTATCCTTAAAAAAACAATATTAAAATTCATTCATCTTTTTTAATTGCCATTTTGTAGGTTGGAAGGTCGTGTGGTGTTCCACACCTGATATTTTTAATTCTTAAATGATTTTGTTTAGTAACTGTAGTAACTTTTTGTCAGTCGGTTGGTAGTTTGCATACGTCCCACAAAACTAAACAACCTTCTATACCAATTTTCACGAGTCAGAGCAGTTGCGTCATAACTAACTTTGTTTCAGTACCACCTTTAGAACCCGCCTATTGTGCAGGAGAGGATGCAGATAGAACTGATTTAGGTTGGCAATTCTTTTCGGTGTTGTCAAGCATTTCTGGCATTGAACATTTGATTTGACATACCACATATTTTTTGATATTTTATTATTGTGATAAAATAAACATAACCCCTGAAGCTGAGACTTGACAGTCAACTGTTATTTTTCGCACTCTGACAACATCGGCGTAGGTATTAATATTAGTGACGCAACTCCTCTGACTCGTGAAAATTATTATACTCTCAAAATTCTGTGTAGGTTTTACAACTGTAATCTAATTTTGTAGGTTAGTTTATTGTTTATATGAGAACGCTACTGAAATAGTTAATCAAATATAATACTACAACTTTGATATGATGATATGTGTATGAATATGGCTGGCAAGATGTAGATACCGTATAAAATCTACAAATGACAGACAAGTAAGGCACTTCCTTTAGTATTGATAATCTTAGCAAAATCTAGGTTTTATTGCGGGCGAATGGCATCACACTACAGATTACGTTTTTCTTTTAACAATAATTGTAATTTAGAATGTTTAAAATTAAATTTGTTTGCGAATATTCTGCTTTATATAAAATTCTTAATAGGACCATACTTTAAAAATATTTTCAAATATACAGGGACACCCATATTGACAAGGTGAGCCAAGCGTGCCTTTTTTAATAGCACACCCCGTATACTTTTACATTTTTTATTCTTCTCCATTTACTCGTTTCTGCAATATAATGTTTTGCAATCCTATACGAGGTAGTTTAAAAGATATAAGCATTTTTTGTTAATTTCGTAGCAACATTAGCACCCTGTAGTAGCATTGTACACTTCCTTTCAAAAGTTTCGCGTACACTTTCAAAATCAAGTAACCACGATTTTTCAAAAATTTAGCTGTATGAATGGGTAATTTTGAGATTAGGTTAAAGACACAAATTATACTGTATTACATAATAATTATAGATAAAAACCAATGAGTTATACAAATAATTTTGGATAAATTAGTGATTGTTATAGAAGGTAAGAGAGATTTATTGTTGCTGCATTTTGACTTAATTAGAACTCTGACTTAATACAACAAAAAATGGGTGTACGCGAAACTTTTGAAAGCAAGGGTACATATTTGACATCAAAAAATCTATTTGCTTTCAAACAATTTTTAATATAGTCTACCATTGTCCAAAATTATTAACATAGCGTAATATTTTGTATACAGGGTTGATCGAAAATTGAAATGATTATTTTCAGGGTTTTTTTTAAATGAAACACCCTGTATTTTAGTTTTGTAATGAAATGCTATTTTATGGTACTTTTTTGTTTTTTAAATATTCCCTATACCTAATTGCCTTAATTTCTGAGTTAATCGTGATTCTTCCAGCCAAACATTAATTGAAACAAGAATTAGGTGAAATTTTATTAGGTTGGCCGTGGAAATATTGAATCAACAATAAGTTTTCAAAAAAAATTTACATAATAATCTAGACGTATCCTTATATGTTAAATATTTGGTGAGATATCAAAATACTTACATACCTAAGATTGTTGGTGTGTCAAAGATTAATAAAAACACACAATATTCTAGTTGACTATGGCTTTGACATTAAACGTGTTTAAAAGTTTTGACATTAGGCAACTTTTTTTACTATTACTAATATGAATTTTTCTCAGGATATATAGTTTTTGTGCTAGGAGAGTGTAACAAAAATGTGCTACTAACAAGAAGAATTTATCATCAGCAATTCCCTGATAGACAACAACCAAGAACAGGAGCTTTTCAAAATTTATTAGAACGGTTTCAACGGACTGAACACGTAGATTACGTGAAATCTGAACGAATAAGAACTGTAGTAACTGAAGTTTTTTAAGATCACTAAGTATAAATCATTTGTCAAAATTAAAAAATTTAAAATGGCGGATCAAAAATGGGGATCATCCTGTTTAAAAATCGATGACTCAAATTCAGGTATTGTGTTACTTCACTTTATGTTTATTTGTTAATGGGTATAAAGTTAAGATTTTGTAAAATGATTGTGATACGAATACCTATTATTGTCACAGCCTAATTGTCAAGTCATAGCCAACTAGAATATTCTGTGTTTTTATTAATGTTTTACACACCAAAAATTTTAGCTACTTAGGTATTTTGATATCTCACCAAATATTAACCAATTAAGGATAGTCTATATTATTATGTAATTTTTTTTCTAAAAAGTATTTTTGGTGCAATATCTCCACGGCTAAAATAAAATTTCACCTAATTCTTGTGTTTCAATTAACGTTTGGCTAAAATAATCACGAATAACCCACAAGTTAAGGCAAGTAGGCAAGTGAAGAGGGTACGAGTTCTATCTCAAACAACTGAGTTAAGTTTGTAGGTACCCTTTGAGGTAATGTGAATCAGGGATTTTACTGATACGATCTTCGGATAATGACCTTGTCAACCTATCGGGCGAAGCAGGAGTAATGGTTAGGGAAAGATACTTTCGCAGAATTGCTTTCGGAACGTGATGTTGATGTTTTGGTGTATTACTGCCCTTCTGAGGGACAAGTTCGGCTAATTTGTTTCGGTCTCTTACAGTTTCGTTGTTGGTTGCTCTACTGGTTCAAAGTAGTATTATCTAAATGGGGTTTTCATAACGGAAGATATGTATGATGTAAGGTCTTCTTATATGACAAAGAATAACAAGGTGGAAATAGCCTAAATAATCAAAATAGTGTTTAATTAACTTAATGTTTTTAATAAAATATTCTTCTTTTCAAGTATTCACAACTTTAATTTCAATTTCAACTTTTCCTTTTTAAACATTGCTTATTTTTTGAAAGGCTACAGCTATAAAAAACAAACGTACCCTTTTATAAAATTATTACTGTAATATATATGTAAATAGCCTAGGTATATTTCAATGATGTTTTTTATAGATTCTTCAGTGACATCATTACATAACGCAGCATCAAATGGTAACCTAGAAGACGTGCAAAGAATACCTACTATTAATACCACACAATTTAACAAACGAAATGTAAATGGTGACACTCCACTTCATCTATCAGTATACAATGGACATCTTGACGTAGTTTTATATTTAATTGATCACGGTGCTGATTTAACAATCGTTAATAACAATGGAGAAACGCCACTTCATGTAGCTATTCGACAAGGGCATGAAGATATTGTAAATATTTTAGTCAAAAGAATAAGTAATATAAATTTTCAAAATAACAACAAAGACACATATCTTCACTTAGCTGTATTGTATGGGCATGACCAAATTGTTAATACGCTTCTTGACAACAATGCTGATTTAAGAATTCAAAATGTAGATGGTAACACCGCGTTTCACATTGCTGTAGAAAACGGGCATTTTGAGATTCTACAAACTTTGTTTCCAAAAATTTCCAACATTAACATGGTTAATAACAAAAATGAAACGCCAATTTATTTAGCCATAAAAAAAGGGCACGAAGAGATAGTTAATTTTTTAATTCAGAAAAATGCATATTTAAACTCCCAAAATGCGGATGGGGATTCTCCACTACACGTAGCTGTTTCAGAAGGACATCTAAAAATTACAGAAACCTTAATTAAGAAAGGATCAAATATTGAAAAATCAAATAATCATGGAGATACTCCTCTTCATGTGTCGGTTTATCATGGGCACGAGGAAATTACTGAACTTTTACTTAACATTAATGCCAATATTGAATCAAAAAACGATAATGGCGATACTCCTCTCCACGTCGCCGTATTTAGAGGGCATTACCAAATAACGATGATGCTTATTAAAAAGGGTGTTGATGTTAATGCACAAAATAAAAATATGTTTGCACCACTTCATTTATCGGTACTGGCTGGTCATTATCAGATTACTATTTTTTTACTCGAAAACAATGCTATCATTGACGCCCAAAATACCGTAGGCGATACTCCTCTTCATATCGCAGTTGGTCAAGGACATTTAAATATTGCTGAGCTTCTCATTAATAAACAAAAAGTTATGAATACAAAAAATGTTAATGGAGATACACCTTTGCATGTATCTGCAAGAAGTGGCCATCAACATATGACACAACTTTTAGTCGAAAAAAATTTTGACGTTTCTGCAAAAAATACTAATAATGATACACCACTACATCTCGGTGTAGAAAAAGGCCACTTTGACGTGGTTGTAACGCTTTTGACAAGAAGTTCTACGTTAGAAGAGAAAAATAATCAGTTAAACACAGCTTTACATCTAGCTGCTTTAAACGGTCACAAAGACATTGCAGAATTACTTTTACAACGTGGTGCAAATCTAAAGACACGAAATATCGATGGAGACACTCCTTTGCACATTGCACTGTCTAAAGGTTTCTTGCATTTAATAAACTTATTGACTCGTGAAGACATTTTAGGTATTACTAATAACCAAAGAGAGACTCCATTACATATAGCTGTAGGTAAAGGAATTAAGGAAGGTGTGACACAATTTTTGAAAGAAGGAGCTGATATAAATGCAAAAAATAGAGACGGAAATACATCTCTACATATTGCTTTAAATAAGGGTTACTTAGATATTGTTGAAATTCTTATAGACAAACATGCGTGGATTAACACGACAAATAGTAACGATGATTCTCTGTTACATTTAGCAGCGGTCAAGAAATTTAATAACATAATCACGCTATTGCTACAGCATGGTGCAAATATTAATGCTCAAAATAGAGATGGAAATGCATCTTTACACTTAGCTATTTCTGATGATGGGTTTAAATGTGTTGAAACGTTAGTAAATAATGGTGCATTTGTTAATATTCAAAATTATGAAGGTAATACACCTCTTCATTTAGCCACAGACCACGTGGACATTGTCCAATTATTAATCACCAGTGGCGCGATAGTTAACATAAAAAATGTGAAAGGGCATACTCCTCTTCATTTAGCGGTTCTACAGCAAAGTGAAATAGTAACTGATGTTCTTATAATAAACAGTGCTCATTTAAATACGGAAAACACTTATGGAAATACGCCACTTCATGAAGCAATTATGAGCAGAAGTGACAAAGAAGTGAAATTATTAATAAAATATGGAGCAAAAATTAATGTTAAAAATTTGGAAGGAAATTCGCCCTTGCATTTAGCTGTAGCACTTCACGAACTGAAATTAGTGAGTATACTACTTGATCAAAGCCTTACAATGAAAGATACTCAAACGTATATTAATCTAATTAATGAAAACGGAAACACCGCTCTCCATTTAGCGGTTATTAACAATTACTTAGATATTGCCACTTTGTTAATAAAAAGTGGCGCAACTGTCAATATTGAAAATAGCGAAGGAAATTCAGCGCTTCATTTGTCTGTTTGGAATGGGTATTTCAACGTTACTGCATTATTAATAGATAAAGGCGCTAATGTAAATGGAGAAAACGGTAATGGCAACGCACCCATACATTTAGCCGTATTAAAGCAGTATGTAGATATTTCTCGGTTGCTTATAATGAAAGGTGCACTTATTGACATTAGGAATAGGGAAGGTTACACTCCATTGCATTTAGCAGTTTTAAATCATTTTAGTAATATGGTTGAAGATTTACTGAAAAGTGGTGCGAATAGGCTTCTTAAGGATAATTATGGCCGGACAACCTCAGATTTGGCAACATTGAAAGGATATCAAAAAATAGCCGATTTAATTCGATCGTGATATGTACCGAAATCATAGATAGTAGTTACTTAAATGTTTGTTATCAACGATTAAGTTTCAAGCTATTTTTTTCCAGTTAGTACAAATTAAGATGCGAGCTAATATATATATATATATATATATATATATATATATATATATATATATATATATATATAATTTATTTATTTATACATATCTAGCTGTGTGTCAGCAGGCAACACTGAAAAGCAATTAAAACAAGATGGAAATGATAAAGTTACATGATTTAATGAAATGTATTGTTATCTATAAGAACAAGATAAAAAAAATAAAGTATGTTTTGTATTTGTCGACATTTAATTAGGGAACTACCATTATTCCTTCCTTTTAGATAGTTTTCTAAATTATTTCTGAAATATTTCCTAATAGTGTAAAAATAATTTTATTTTTGGTTTCAGAAATATATCTTAATAAATATCGGAGATATTACTCAAGTAAGTTTCAGAAACATTGTATGAAATATTTTATTAAAAAAACATTTTGACGTTTATAAATGTTGCGGAGTAATCTTGGGAAACATTTCAGAAACAATGTAAATCTTTCATGGAAATATATCCCAACGAAAGATAGTTGAGTAATACAGGAAATAACTCAAACAAGCAAGAAAAGACACCAAAGTAACTAATACGTGCAAAATGGAATTACAAACCATCGCATACACAAACGCCCAAACATAAACCCACCAACATGCAAACAAGGAAGCTAACAATCAAGTAATCTTTCAAATACGAAACATGTAAATCTCGCAACATAGAAAAATACAAACAAGCAAACATATACACATGCAACTCCCAAAACCAAACTTGCTCAAAACAAATAAGAAAAAATACCAAAGAAGCTAAAACATGCAATAACTATAATTAAACGTGGAAATCAAAGTTATTTAACCTGTAAACAACATGTTGTTAACACATGCGTAACATACAAAACCCGCATACAGATATTCAATCAGGTATTAGCATCTTTAAGTGCTTATATAATAAGTATGAGTCACTGATTTTTTTTTTATTTTCCTTGTGGCTATGTAATAAACATTAGTCATTATAACGGTATTGTAAAAAGACACAACTGTGGCTTATTGGTCGTACACAAACGGCCTTTTATAAACATAAAAGTGGGTAGCAACGGTATATGAGAGCGGAACACATCCAAATTTACCGCCACTGTGAGCATCTGACAATTTTTACATCAGTAGAGTGTTACAGGCCAACAATTCCAAAAATCGGGAGATCCAAACTAAACTACGAATCCCCCAAATACAAAAACGTCCCACGTGCGGGCGACAAATTTACCTGTTACGGACAAAATACTCATTAGAGCATCAGCGCGTAAAGGCAATTTGTACGCACGGCATAGCTGAGTGGTGTGGGCCGGGTTCTTACTTAATGCTACAAAAGGGCACTCACTCTTCACAACTCCAAAAACGTCAAAATCGGGTAAAAAAAGTCAAAAAGGCGCCACCGTTAAATACATTTATAGAGGGAAAACGTCATAAACTAGATCTTATAATGACCTAACAGGAAACCATAATGTTCGCTCAAAATAAAACCCTCATCTCTACAAAAATTCTACTTCATAAATATCTACGCAAAGCTCATCAAAACCCTAGCAAAATCTTAAGCTTCATCTAAGAGCCGCAAAATTGCATAATAAAACTAAAACTCATTGGATATTTCGATAAACTGAGCGCTAAAGTCATTGACTCAAATACCCAAAAAATAACTAATCAAAAGGGTAATTAATTATTCAATTTCAAACGAAAAATACGTCACAACAAAACTAGACGCGATCGAAATTTATAAAATCCTAAAATTTACTAACGTCGATATCGGGATGTAACACCTAAATTCGGGAAAATACACAACTCATTCTCAAACAAATACCTAAACTGCTTATCTTTTTGCAAATCCAGGTAATCGACCGCTGATCAGATGATTCCTATAAAAAACTTAAAAAATTGCGGCTACTCGCAGAACTATCGTATACAAAAACACAGCTGACCGGTCAACGACCGGCTGACTTTATAATTACGTTACTTCATAATCTAAAATCTCTTTTAAAGTGATTTATTACCAAAATCAAATCAAATCGAGAAACTCTCATTCGTCATTACGTTAAAGCTTTCCATAAATAAGCAAACACTTCAAAGAAATGCCACGCAAAGTTATGCAAATTAACAGTTACCACAAGCAAATAAATTACTCATAATCTTTGAATGTAATCCAAAATAACTAAACTTCTAAATTTTGAATGAACGTAAAAATATTAGAGTTCTGAGTAAGATGAGGATTACAAAATATGTACACTTAAAAAAAACACTCAAGTTATAAATTTTACACATCTATATTTAGAATAACCATAATTATTATGATCTGAAATAACTCCTGCAGGATTCCAACAACCTCAAATTTATCTATTTAATATCCTAAATTATAATTAACATCAAAAGAATAAAGAAAACTTCGAACCTCTAAATTTTAGAAATCTGGCAGTACATGATTTTATATAACACTAACAGAATGAAACAATCAAAGCACTATCCGAAATTGTTTACAAGTGAATATGCTTTATGTATTGAATTGATAGCTAAACGTTCCTTAATTAAGCTTAAACCAACAGGCATATTCATTCGTCTAAGTGAGTACAAACAAACGTGTTATTAAAATCACCAAAACATATAAATTCAGAAATAATATGTAGTTACTTTCACACAGCACAAAGTACACATCTATAAAAACAAAACCATATTTACACGAAACTTCTTAAGCGTTATATTTACAGCACTTTATAGTATTTGTTAGAAGTCGGCAGTGTACGTGAAAGCTATCATTTAACCAGGAACTCGTTAAAAATAATCCTATTAAACAAAATGCGATAAAACAGGTAAACAGAACAAAGGTTCTATGACCGAAAATCGTCACTATTAACAAAACGAAACACAACGATAAGATAACGTTAGGTGTGTTGAAACTTTAAAATATCCTATACAAATTGAAAAATTTCCTAAGGTAATGTTCGATACACCCTCGGTTCGATATATAACTAATTCCAACCCCTTCCGTGTACATTGCTAGTTGCAGACAAGGGTTAATCTTGAGCTACATCTCGAGCATGACTGGCTTCAACATCATTCAGTATTCGCCACCTTGGGTTTTAATCCTTAAATCTTAATTAACCAATTACACAGCTTCGTTACTTTCAATTAACATACGACGAAAAGCGATAGCCACTCGGCACTAAAAATCGGAAAAGAATTGCATCCTCCATCCCAATTGCGTTCCCAAAGGTACCTCTGCAATGTGATATGTCTATATAACGAAACTCCTGCGATAGTGAGCCTTGAAACAACGTATATAGAACCCAAACTCTTTGTTTAAAGACCAAACGTTTTATCAAAAGAAAAGGCGACAGTTTGACGGCTACAATTTAAATTCGCAAAAGATTTTTATACTTAATATAATTTTACATGATGCCATTTGAAATCCATTTAACAAAATTCACCAAAATTTAAAATAACGAGAACATTTATTTACCCAAAACTACCCTAGGTACATCTCTGTCACTAAAATAATAAGATTCACGTGCGAACATAAATCGTAATTTTACTGCAAACTTGATAAGCAAATCAAATACTTTATTTCGTTTAAAAAAAAGGATTCTAAATGCTTTCATCATTTGTAAAAATTTCGAATACTTTGCAAATACGCAAAAAAAAAACGAAATCGAAAAGCTTCCCAAAAATGTATGCGTTATCATCATTTATACATTTCAGATGTACGGTACTAATGAATGGTGGCGAGGTCTGGTTATTCTGATTTTGGAGTGAGCTTATGGTTTTCGCTTAGTTAAATTGATTCTTATAATAAATGTTTTGAAGTGTTTTGCTAAGGAACACAGATTTATTGCATTTTTGTGTCTAATATTTATTCTGCAGTAAATATGGTTCCCCGAAGCAGATATGAACATAGTCATGTAGGTACAATTGAACAGTGTTCAAATATGCCCTAAACAAACCCTGTTGACTTAATGTTTTGTTTTTTTTTTTAGAAAATGGTGGGCACCTATAAGAGGGACCGCAACAGTCCATGGTCTACTTCGCACAGTGCGAACGAGATTACAGCTCAAAAGACAGGACAGGTTTTTATTATGCAACTGGAAAACCTATAGCAAGAGTACATAGTCAAGTTCTCTAAACTTAGCTATGTTTGGAGTTACATTGATATAAAGCTATGCTAACGGTAACAATAAAGCTAATTAAACTCAGGTATCCAGAAAACTGGGATATATAAACATGGCTAGCACGGACTGGTTAAAATCTTTATACGACATTGTGAACAAATGACATGTAGAAACTTGAAAATAAAAGTTTGGCGCGTTCAACTAGTCTTAATAAAATAAACGTAAACGAATTTTTTAACAACAATGAACGAGTGTTATCCAAGTACTTCCGAGTAAATTAGAATCCAAATGAGACTGGCGTAACTACAGTAGTAAGGACCAAACGTAATTGCAAGAAAAGTGCAAAACAAGTTTGTTAGGTAATCTCGGCTAAATAAGGCAACTAGTGACAATATGTGTACCATTACATTTGCTAATGGAAATACAATACCTCCAACTTTTACGTTCCCAAGAGCTATATTTCGTAATCAAATACGAGAGCAAGGCCCACTTGGAGCTCTGTGCCTCGCAAATCTTACCAAATCCTCAAGGAAAGACCTTATAATAATTTTAACGGTTAACTATGGAAGCCATTGTTCATTGGAAGCTGTCACATATATGCCAAAGTCAATAAAATACATTACGTACATAAATTTGTTCACGATTTAAAATATCACCACTGGGTTTACTAAAGCTGGAACGTGGCCATTTTCCAGAAATGTTCTCTCAGACGCGGATTGGAAGCAGATTTTGTAACATACAGGCCTTAAACTAGAACACTCAGATATACAACTTACAAGAAACACAACCTGGTCCCTCAAATGCAACCCCACAAACTAACACTTCGATCAATTCAGTGACACTCTGGACTCTTTAGCCAGCTGATCTAACACAAACTTGCAGACTGACCGTTCTGATTCAAATTTCGATACTAATTTACGGATGTATTACTATGATACCTCTATTCTAACTCCCGAAATGGCGAGGCCTTTTCCAAAAGCGATTCTCCGTAAGGAAGGTTTGAACTTGAACTCTAAAAAAACAAACTCAAGAGGGAAATGTTAAAGAACTAGAAGATTATGTTTTAGTTAAGTTTGTTGGTAAGAACGTTCAATATTGTGTGGCACACGTAAGTTTAAAACTAGTGAAATATAAATGTAAAGTGAATTGCTTAAAAAGAAAAGTAACAAAACAAGAAGTGTTTGATACCAGAAATCTTAAAGTAGCATCGGTAACATTAACGATATTATTTCTAAGCTACCTAAGTATTTACTCATGTTGGTATCGTACGAACTGTGTCGGCAATGACATTTGTAATCGATTTCAGTCAATACAATGTATTTTATTAACTTTGTTCAAAACTACCTCCGAATCAGTTCAAAGGTGCCCATGAAGAGAAAATTGAATAAATGCAGTATTAACATTAGGATAGTTTATTTTGTTACTTTTCAAGATATTTTGCTTTTGAGTTATAATAAATGTTAATTAAAAACATAAGCAATTTTACGCGGTAGATTAGTTTACTTGTTTTGAAAAACAAATACTTTGTAAAAAGTATTCAAAGGTATTACAAAAGCAAATTAGTGTGCATGTGTAAAATTTATGTAAAGTAACTGAAGATAAAAAACATCTATATGAGATTAGCTGTCTAACTAAAATAAAGATGCAGATTAGAGCGCAAGTTCATCATCACCGCCATATGATCTGTGTTTTGCGTTAAAGTAGTTGAAAGCAACTGCATAAGGGTAGCTGCCCTGCGAGGACCTCCGAGTTTGACGAGTGGTAGAAAGATGTGTAGCGCCAACACCGGTTTGACAAAATCTAAAGTCCGGTTTCAAATATCTGGTTCTTTGACAGATTATGATTCCCACGTCAAAGGTTTTTTGTACGGTTGATTCTGGGAGTTGGCTCAGTATCTAAACTACTTTTGACAGATCTGCGCCTCGGAAAATCGGTCTTTGATTGATAGGTTCTTGAAATTATCCGAACATCTAAGTTACTTTGATACATTTGGGCCCTTAGATCTCCTCCTCTCTTGATAGATGTTTCATCTGTTGCTTTGTTATTCCCTTTTCTTGTCCCAGCTCTTCCACTTGTTCCAGTCATCCTTTTCTAGGTCTACCTTTCCTTCTACTTCCATATCTTTTAGCGTCCATTGCTTTCTTCTCTGTTATGTCATCTCACATTCTTATTATATGTCCGTACCAGCTTAGTTTCCTTTTATTCATTTTTGTTTCGATGTCTTCTTGGTTTAGCTATTTTCTTATGTTTTCGCTTCGACATCTATCCAGTTTCGTTTTCCCCGCTATTTTCCTCAGCTGTTTCATTTCTCACGCGTTTATTTTACTTCTCTGTTTACGTTTAATGCCCATGTCTCGCTCGCGTATATTAACGTTGGTACTGTTATTGCGTTACATATGTGTACTTTCGTTTTTGGTCTATTTCTGCCTTTCCAAGGACTGCTTTGTTAAGGGCATAATATATTTTTGTGGCCTTCTTGACCCTATTTGTGCTTTCTGTATCGATCTCTCCATTGCTCGTTATTACTGTCCCAAGGTATTCGTGTGTAGTCACTTTTTCTATTCTTCTTCTTGACGTGTCAGTTTGTTTCCGTTACCTTCTTCCTGTTGTGATTTTATACTGCTTGTTTTCATGTATTTGCATTTATTTATATTTATTTCCAGTCTTACTGTCTCAATCTTGTACACCCATATGTTTATTAATTTTTGCATTTTTATTCAATTCTCCGCTACTAATACTATATCTCTATTTTAATTGGTCTTAGATTATTGTATCCGATAGTCGTTTGTAGGTGTTTTGATCTTTTCTTGGCGTTTTTTATTATTTTATCCATTACGAGTATGAAAAGTAGTGGACTGAGACAAGATACTTCTTTCCAGATTTCCTTCTTGGTCCTTATATCTTTCAAATTCTTTCTCTGATTGTTTCATGTATCTTTTCTGGAACTTGGAGTCTCTTTATTGCTCTTCTACTATTTTCTGGTTCCTTTATTAATTCTTGTCTACTCTCGGACAGTTCTGCTATTATTATTGTATGGTGTGCCTATTTCAGCTTTGTTTGCTGTCCTAATTTGCCCGATTTTGTATCTCATCTCTTATGTATACACTATATAGTCGACAATACTCCTTGCTTCTCTCCCTCTGCTATAAATGTGTATCTTCCCTGCAAAGGTTGTTCCCAGAAAACGTTTCCTATTAGTAAATCATTTGTTTGGCAGAAAGTAAGCATTCTGATCCCATTTTGGTTAATTCCTTCTTCACCATACTTTCCCCTACATCCAAGTCGTCTGCTCACGTCGTTTCCTATCCATGAGTTCCAATCCTCCATCAGTATTATTCTTTCGGATTTTTCTCTGATTTCGTTCAAGGTGTTTTGTAGGTCCATGTAGAATTCGTCCATCGACGTTTCCTTTGTTCCTTCTATCGGCGCACATAGTTCTATTACATACCATTCATCTTCCGTAGTTTTTGCATGTATGTCTTCTGTCATAACAATTCTTTCGCTCTGTAATGTATCTACCCCTGAGTAGAAAAGTGTGTGTCTTTCTCCTAAGGTACTTTTGACAGATCTCCGCCTCGGCAAATATGTCATTGATTGACAGGTTCTTAAAATTATCCCAACATCTAAGGTCCTTTGATAGATCTGGGCTCTTAGATCTAAGGTTCTTTTTATGATAATAGAAATCATCATACACGGAGGTCCTCGCATTCTGATGTCAGTTGGACAGCTAACCCCATACTGAAGTTTTCGGGTACTTTACAGTGGAATATGAAATGTAAGTAATGTAACAAATATAGGTAAACGTTACCTTAAGTTGCTCGAGCTTGAATTTTAAATTGTTAAACTTAACACTAACAATGGTTTTGTTAAAATGTCAACTGGTCTTCAGATAATGCATACTCAATTTTAATATCACCACTTTCAAACATTTCTCTTATGAAATTGTAACGTACACCAACATCTTTTGTCCTTGTGTGAAATGAAGGATTGTTTTTATCTGTTTATGTATTTTAAAGCTTTAATGGAAGCTTGGATAAAGGAAACGAAATTTGTATTCCTAACTTCAAACGAAATAACCCCTACTGCGAGTAGCTTATTTTTAACGTACCTACAATATTTAGGTACTTTTATGCCATACCTGTACCTGTACCTAGATACTCCACCAAGCGAGGTGGTTTTTTATGAGAGTATTTATCAACGATAAGCTTATTGTAACAAAATTGTATACCTACTTTATTTAACTTGGATTTCATGGGATATCCAAGAAGAAAAAATGCTGTACAATATTGAACATTTTCAAACCACTTAGAGCAGTATTAATGAATATCAGGAGGAGGAATATCTGAAGCGTTTTCCCAGAACTAAAACCAAACTAATTATTATATGATATATTATTTTTCTGAATATAACATGAAATTTGCTTAAACATTACTTTCTCAAATAACCTTAGAAAAGGCAATAACACCGTGGTATGTAATTTCATACATCTCCTATTTTTTGAAAATAGGAATAACCACAGACGTCTTTAAGAAATCTGGGACCGTACCATCTGACAGCGCAGAATTCACTAATTTTACCAAAGGATATATATATATATATATATATATATATATATATATATATATATATATTTATACATATATATATATATATATATATATATATATATATCTGAAACTGACAATAGTAGAGCCTAAAATATGAGGATTAAGAGCAACATGCCTTATACAAATGTTGCTCGTTTAAGAGATAAAGGGTGTTCAAGTTAATAATTTTATTTCTAAATTTTCCATTAACTCAGTAAGTTTTATAGAATCAACTTGAAAATTAGTATTATCATGTTTTTCAGCATGACGAATTTCATCAATTTTAACGTTGCTCATAGAGGGCGCTGGTTACACACTGCTGAATAGATAAATCGATGCTTATATTTTTGTGTGGAGAATCACATAAACTGAATCGAAAATTTGAAAGAGCAACCTTTTTTACAGGAAAAATACATACTTGTTGGATTTTGATATCTTGATCCGTTTTCGAGATATTTGCCTCCTAAAGTTTCAATGCAGTTCGGCCTATTAATACAACTTTTAGTCCTTCAAATACAAAGTTGGCTTATTGCTCTGAAAAAATAAGTTGGCTTAAATGCATCTGACAAGCTGTCATTATTTATGCTCGTTAAGCTTGTGTCAAAAGTGCTAAGTAAGTAGCCTTATCTTTTCTTTCTACTTTATTTGTACAAGAATAAGTAGTAAAAAAATGCCACGGCATAATGAGTTTTCTAACAGTGAAATGCGAGATATGGTTTGTGTTTTTGCTCAAACAGATTTTAATGGACTTGCTGCAACCCGAAGATATTTAGAATTATATCCTAATCGAAGACAACCAAATCATAAACTTTTTAGAAATATTTATTATCGCCTAGGAGAAACTGGGTGTTTTCGTCCTAAGCGTCATAATGGTGCTCCAAAAACAATTTCGGTAGAACAAGAGGATGAAGTTCTAGTTCGTGTTACCGAAAACCAAGGCGTAAGTACTCGCCGTTTAAGTGCAGCGACAGGAATAAGTCAAACGTCTATCAATAGAATCTTACGAAAAGAGCAACTCTACCCTTATCATTTCAGTCCCATGCAGAATTTATTACCACAGGATCCTGCGGCACGTCTACGATTTTCGCAATGTTTACAGACAAAACAGAACGAAGACCGAAATTTTCTTGACAAAATTCTCACGTCTACGATTTTCGCAATTTTACAGACAAAACAGAACGAGGACCGAAATTTTCTTGACAAAATTCCTTCACCGATGAAGCAACATTTACTAGAGGAGTTATCAACTGGAGGAATAATCATTTGTGGATACTTCCACCGAATCTGAACGGTCAACTATACTTAGATTTTCTTGAACAAAATTTACATGAACTGCTAGAAGATATACCGCTTGAACTAAGACAAAACATGTGGTTTAAGCACGATGGAGCGCCACCACATTTCCCTCTGCCTGTGCGCGATTATCTGAACGAACAGTTTCCACATCGATGGTTTGGTCGTGTGAGTGAATTTCCTTGGCCACCTAGAAGTCCAGATTTTAACCTCCTAGATTACTCTGTTTGGTCTAGTTTGAAGGAAATCGTCTGCAAGGAAAGAACTGATGCCCGTGAATAATTGCTTCAAAAAATTCAAGAAGCTGCCAATGTCATCAGAAATAAGGTAGGATTTTTTTTAACATTAAAAGATGTCGAAGAAAACGAATAGAAAAGTGCATTGAAGTGGGTGGTGGACATTTCGAGCAGTTGCTCTAAATAAGTTATTCACCGGCATAATACATGGGCTCTTACATTACATATGACAGTTGTATGAACTTGCTACTCTTTTGAAAAATCAATTTTAGAAGGCATTATTTTCATGTTTGTTATTTTTTTACTATGAACACTTTAGAGACGTTATAACTTCCTCTTGCGAACACTATGTGGCCGTGTTTCGTGTTTAAAAATTAAAAATTGTGTCAATAGGACGAACTGTATTGAAACTTTAGAAGTCAAATATCTCGAAAACGTATCAAGATATCAAAATCAAACAAGTATGTATTAACCATGTAAAAAATGTTGCTCTTTCAAATTTTCGATTCAGTTTAAGTGATTCTACACAAACAAAAAAGATAAGCATCGATTTATCTATTCGCAGTGTGTAACCAGCGCTTTCCCTACATCCAAGTCGTCTGCTCACGTCGTTCCCTATCCTTGAGTTCCAGTGTTATTCTTTCGGATTTTTCTCTGATTTCATTCAAGGTGTTCTGTAGGTCTGTGTAGAATTCGCCCATCCACGTTTCCTTTGTTCCTTCTATCGGCGCACATAGTTGTATTACATACCATTCATCTTCCGTAGTTGTTGCATGTATGTCTTCTGTCATAACAATTCCAACCCCTTCTTTCGCTCTTTGTAATGTATCTACCCTGAGTAGAAAAGCGTGTGCCTTTCTCCTATCTAAGGTACTTTTGACAGATCTCCGCCACGGCAAATCTGTCATTGATTGACAGGTTCTTTAAATTATCCCAACATCCTTTGATAGATTTGGGCCCTTAGATCTAAGGTTCTTTCTATGATAACAGAAATCATCATACTCGGAGGTCCCCGCATTCTGATGTCAGTTGGACAGCTAACCCCATACTGAAGTTTTCGGGTACTTTACAGTGGAATATGAAATGTAACTAATGTAACAAACATAGGTAAACGTTACCTTAAGTTGCTCGAGCTTGAATTTTAAATTGTTAAACTTAACACTAACAATGGTTTTGTTAAAATGTCAACTGGTCTTCAGATAATGCATAGTCAATTTTAATATCACCACTTTCAAACGTTTCTCTTATGAAATTATCACGTACAACAACACCTTTTGTCCTTGTGTGAAATGAATGATTTTGTTATCTGTTTGTGTATTTTAAAGCTTTAATGGAAGCTTAGGATAAAGGAAACGAAATATGTATTTCTAACTTCAAACGAAATAACCCCTACTGCGAGTACCTTATTTTTAAAGTACCTACAATATTTAGGTACGTTTATGCCATACCTGTACCTGTATCTAGATACTCCACCAAGCGACGTAGTTTTTTATGAGAGTATTTATCAACGATAAGCTTATTGTAACAAAATTGTATACTTTATTTAACTTGGATTTCATTTTCAAAGCCACTAGAGCAGTATTAATGAATATCAGGAGGGCATCTGAAGCGTTTTCCCAGAACTAAAACCAAACTAATTATTATATGATATATTATTTTTCTGAATATGACATGAAATTTGCTTAAACATTGCTTTCTCAAATAACCTTAGAAAAGGCAGGCAATATGGACACCGAGGTATGTAATTTCATACACCTCCTATTTTTGAAAATAGGAATAACCACAGCCGTTTTTAAGAAATCTGGGACCGTACCATCTGACAGCACAGAATTCACTAATTTTACCATATATATATATATATATATATATATATATATATATATATATATATATATATATAATATATATATATATATATATATATATATATATATATATATATATATATATGTATTGTATCTCAACCTAAATGTCTGTTAAAACTTATTAAACACCCTAACAATACGTAAAAAGCGCGGGTCTTGCATCTTTGTACTATTCATTTCGAGACGTGGGGGCGCGGTGCAAGAATAAGTTAGAAATCAGTGCACGTTCACGGTCAATATAAAGATAGTATAAATTTGGAATAAGTCAGGGCAGTTCGATCCTCGGTATCGAACGTAAGCCCCTTCTCGCGTAAAAGCGCTTAGCTTTTTTACGGTCATCGTTCCGGCATCGTGATCTTCGCTGCTTCGGAGTTAGATCTGTCACATAGTATACAGATAATACGAAGAAGCGGTCCACAGTAGAGGAACCACAGCCTAGCAGGAGCTGCCGGAATACAGCAGGAGCGAATAACGCACATAAAAAAAGCATCCAGAAGACAGCCACCGGCAACTACAGGATCGACGTCGAGTAAAACAATATGTACAGGTTAATAAAAAATATTTTTTAATTAGTTTTAATTTATTGCTTTATTTTAACACTTGTTTTCCTCCTTTTCTATTTGGGTCTCTGATTTCCAAGTCTTTATTCCTCGGGGCGTGAGACTGCACCTCGGCGGAGACCCGGCCTTTCTTTAAAACAATTTCTTTCTTTACTCTTTCACAACCTGAATAACAACAACCGCGATGGTTAAGCACGATCGCCACCGTGCGGTTGTATCCCCAACCCCCGACGCCGCCCGTCCACCTACACCTATACACAACCCTCACATACGCTCACATCCTCACCTCGCCACCACCATCCTTACGTACACGCTCCCATTCAAACGCCTCGTCCATTTCCACCTCATCCACATACTCCTATATCTCTACACGTTCCACCACCTCCACAAAACCACACAAACCCGCACACACACAGAAACCCGCACACACACATACAAAACCCGCATAAGCACACAAACCCGCCTTTTTACCAACACCCGTCCAGTGACCCACACCTGCCGTGATTTCTACACCCGCTTCCCTCAATCCTAATCCCACCCGCTCTCAATCCTCGAGGTATTGCATCCGCAATATCCCGTAATTTATAACCACCCAGAAATCCCTATTCAATTCCCTTAAACACCTAAACCTTCCCTGGTTAAACTTAACGTTTAACCACAACCACACCTGTCTCTTAGGGACAGGTGTGGTACACAACTTAGGCTGCGACACCACTTCCGCGATCTCATCGACACCCTCGCCCAACTCTCCGCTCCCCGTCCCTCCAACTAGTCTCTGAGACCCCCTTTTCTTGCGTGATTCGTCATGTGGATGAGGACATCCTAGCCGAGGAGATCCGGGATGCGATCGATATTTCACTAGTGAGCAAGGTCGTTCGTATCACCGCTAAAGCTACGAACACTCCCACATCCCTAGTCAGCGTCATAACCCCCTCCAAAACCACCCTCGACTTCCTCCTCGCACGCGGTGTCGTCATGTTCGGGCGACACTATAGTTGCGAACCATCCCTTATCCCGCAACCTCTCCCCAAGTATTGTTCTACCTGCACACAGGTGGGACATACCGCTGAGGAGTGCCCTTCCCACTCAACCCGTTGCCTTAACTGTGGCGAAAGCCACAGATCCTCCTCGTGCAAATCCTCGGCTAACCCAAGGTGTAACAACTGCGAGGAAGCACGCTCTACCTTTTACTTTAAGTGCCGGAAGTGACGGGGACCTCCCAGTTCCCCGTCAAAGATGGCAACCCTCGAACCTTTCGTCTTCCGAAGAGTCCGACACGGAAGACACCGCTCACCTTAAACCCAGCCCCGACACCGATCCCCTTACCATTAAAGTCTTCCTGCAGGTCCTAACCCACACCCTTTTCCACATGTTCCCCGACCAGCGAAATAGGGTTGCTCGCATCCTAGAATCGCGTTCCCAATCCTTCTTCCAACGGAGAATCGGCGCCTGTGTACCTGGTACGCGGATGAAGGTCTCTGTAATCCGACAACCGAATCCTTAACTTCCTCCAAAATGGATATCCCAGCAGGGACAGTTAATACCAGGGGCGTTCGTCGGAAAGGCTCCTTACTTAAACACTTTCTACACGAACATAATATACACATCCTTTCCATCATGGAAACAAAGCTCACCAACAGGTGCACACTTAATTTCAACACATATCACACCTTCCTAGACAACAGCCAACACGGAACCACCCTCTTAATTAAAAATTGCTTTCCATCCACTCCTTTTCAACTTTCTACGCACCTACAGCATCCCGAATGCGTTGCTGTGGCGGTACGCTTCCCCACTCTGGTAGTATTCATTTCATATTATAACCCGCCCGGCCACAACACCCTACCCGATGATCTTTTAATCTACGCCTCTAACCTCCCTGATGTAGTTATCCTAGGTGATTCCAATGCCCGCCACATCCAATTCGGTGACACCACAACTAATGGCAACGGCAACAGGCTATCCAACACACAGCCAACCTATTTCTTTTCCCACGGTAGTTTTCCTACGGTATTTCTTCCTTGCCATAGACAACTACTGTGTTTAAAAACTCCCATTACTATTAGATTGTTATCCCCTTTCACGTTTTTAATTGTTCTAACCTTAGAATATAAAATACCAGGAAGGAACGTTGAGCTATATGCCGTATTTAAAAATTGCGACGGAATTCGCCATATTGAACACCCAAGTATGACTCATTCTTGGTGGTTTGATCGAAGAAAGTGGTGTTTGTGAAAGTGTTTTGAATATTTTAAACTGTTTTAAAGTATCCTGTATAATAATTACTGGTAATAATCAAGTGTTTATAATAACGTTGTGCACATTAAGTAGTGTTGTATTGAATATTGTATAATACAAGATTCAATTTAGGTTATTGTTTTAATTCATAGGCGTAACGATCATTGTTCTGCAAAATTTAACTTTAAAAACGTTTTAAGCAATTTATATTTTTAATTTTATTGTATCAGGAACTGTAAATATTTTTTTGAATAAATGCATGACTAGTTATACCGTAGCTTAAAAATATATTCTAAATATTAAAAAATTTAAAGATGTATAGGTATTCATTATTATGTATTATTAACCGGAAACTTTCGCCCTATGCAACACCCATCCCGGACACACATATAATTTACAAAAACTCCTTCCTAGTATTTTATATTCTAAGGTTCTAACTGCCTCAATCTTTGGGTTTGGTTCTAAGCTTTACCATTATTATTCTTTGATTATTTGCACATTTCCAGTTACCGCGTTGCCCATTGACTTGTTTAGAATAATGCCGATTCTGTCAGTACCATCCTGTTTAGCAACTGTGCAGATTATTCTACAATGTCCGCTACAAAAATCACACAGATCATCTTATTTCGCACAAACCAATATTTTCAATTTTTGTTCGTTCAATTTTTAATTTTAAGTTTTCTTATTTGTTAATTTGCAAAAGAGTTCTTACTTTCCGTCATGCAATTTTCCTTGTTTTTCATTCCGCTTTTTTTCATATCCTTACCGTCTGGAAATTTGATTTCGGGACTATCTTATTTGCCCAATTACATTTAATTTTAGGAGATCTTGCGGTTGCTACTTTTCTAGGAAGGTACACTGCTTGATATGGTAGTTTCCGTGTCCTTCCAACTCGGCCTTAATTAAATTAGTATTATAGTGTGTGAACATTTCCGTTCACCATCTCATGTACTTCGGTCATACCGCCGGTACTTGGTCACTATAACCTCGTTTGTCTAAAATGGCGCACCGTGCAAAAGTGGGATTAGCATTCAGATGGCAAACCATCCCTTACACTTCTAGTAGTTTAGTAGGAGAACAATACTGAGAATATATCAGATATAATATAAATAGGAAGAGCAATTTAAAATAGCAATCGAACTGTTTGATAAATTAGTTTGTCAGTTTGCTGTAATTTAAAAACAATTGACATAAATGTCATTCGTCTTGAATTTATAATCGGGTTCAATTCATAAATGTGTTACTGAATTTGAGTAAACTAAACATAGAAAATGCTGTTGCTAGACTGCTATCGTATCGAATATTCAAGAAGGAAATACGAAGTCCCCCGTGGTTATAAGTTCTATCAAAGAATAATACTCTTTGGTTCTATGACCATGACGTCATGTGATATATGTGTACTTTAGATTTACAATTGTAATATAAACTTGGCAACGTCGAATAATTATTTAAGTAATCATTAATTATATTATTAAAAATTTTATGATAAATTTATAATGTGATCATTGGTAAATAGTAATTTGCTTTAATTTCAAGCATTAAAATTAAAAATTTTGTATTTTTGGTTAAATCATTCACGTGACAGATTTCAACCAATCACCAAGTTCGTGTATACAAGCAGAGTGGATTTAGAAATCTTTCTGCCAGTCATGAAAAGAAGAATCATTTCTAATTTTTGAAAGTGAAGAAAAAACAGAATGCCTCCTAATAAAACTATTGTAAGCAGATTTGAACAGGTTATCATTTTATCACTGATTAACCTAACGCACATCTAATTTATTCACAATGATTACCATTTTTGACTTGTACATTTACAATAAACTTTAAGGATTAAAAAGTCCCTGTCAATAAAAACACTTTACATAATGACAATTATTCTAAATGGATCATATATTTTTAGCTGCTCCGTATTCAATCACCGGAAGGAACAAAGCGCATTGAAGTTAAATCTTCTGAAACAACATGCCAATTATTTGAACGTGTACATTCAACATTTGATTTACATAGTTTCGCTTTTGCCCTCTACAAGCAAAAGAATCAAAAGGATGAAGTTGCTAGTAGTAAATCAAAAACAATATCAGATTTTGGTCTACACCATGGCGATATGCTATATTTAATACCCGTAAATGGGGCAGTTTTATTTTCTCAACCTTCAACTAGTGTAAGCCTCGTAAGTCTTATTTATAAATATTTCACACAATTAATTTTTTTGTTTAGAATAATAATCCTTATGGAGAATCTGTACTTTCCGATCCGAGTACAAGTAATGTACATGTACATTCAAGACCGACAAGCAGTTATTCCACAGGTCCAAGAAATTCAAATAGTGCACAAGAAGATGAAGTAGATTTACAGCTCGCTAAACTTGATGGAAAAATTGATAGGAAACGAGATGACAAATTATGTCGTCACAATGCCAATTCACGCTGTGTTCATTGCTCACCCTTAGAACCATATGATGAAGCGTACTTACGTGAGCATAATATTAAACATTTGTCTTTCCATTCATATCTTCGTAAATTAACATCGGGGATTGATCAGGGAAAGTTTGTCGCTTTAGAGGATACCTCTTGTCGTATCAAGAATGGATGTAAGGATCATCCACCTTGGCCAAAAGGAATTTGTTCTAAATGTCAACCAAATGCTATTACTCTTAATCGTCAGGTAAAATAAATTCTCTCTAAATCTCAAGTTACAGTGAAATTTTACCTCTTTAAATTTTGATGAAATTTGATTGCCAAATACATCTATATTTTTATTGTTACCAGTTCAGGCTTCAAGCTAATTTAATGTGTATTCTTTATGGAATTTGACACTTGAAATTTAATGCTAAATTTTAGTATGAAATTGGCAATATTAATTATGTAGTGTAAACCCTTCTTGAATGAAGTACAAAGTTTTATAATTTTTGAGTGAGCTTTTACAACTTCGAGCAGACTGGTTGTAATAGATGGCACTATAATGAATAATCATAATGAAATTCTATTTCATTGCTATTTCGTGATAATTTCAAAAACTTGTTAACTGTTAAGCTTTGGCAAATTAGTTTTTGTCATAGTATTGAAAGTGCATTACAGCATTATTTTTATGGAGATAAGGTAGGTGCTTGATATTTATACATTTCCATTAGTGTGCACACATATTAAAGTGAAATGTAATTCATAGTGATCCATCATGTTTCTAAAATTTGTGCAAAGGCAAAATATGTATAAATATGTTATAGAGAAATCTCTTCCCATTGCCCTTTTTTTTTTAAACATCGTCTATATTTCCAAGTTTGTGTTAGTTTTTGCAACATATCATTAGTCACAATGTCGCGGTAAGTGGTGACCACTGTCTTGGGAATTTAGAAAAAAATTAAGTAAATGTTGCAAATAAGAAAAATTCCAAATGATATTGTAAGCACTGATCCAGGTAGGTGGTTATTATTTTTAATTATTATTACAGTAATATTTCTAAGAACTAAATACAAGGTATATTTACAAATATTTATTTTTATAGCTATTTTAATATATTATTCTTTTATTATCTTTGTGGCATGATATTTTTTGATTAAGTTGGCACTTACACAGGCTCGTTAAGTTAGTCCCCCCACCATTGCACATTTTCTGTAACCCAATTCATCATTGGGTGCTAATTAATGGTAATGTTAAAAGTTTAGTGCTTCAGATGTTTAGCGCAAAATTGGATTTAATTTGGATGGGGCTACGTATCATTTTGTACATAAAAAATACCATATCATTAAGTACAAATTAGGTGTGTTAATTGAAAATGAAATTTCTAAGACATAGGTGGTTAACAAGTGCAATTGATTAACAAAGAATAAGTTGCCCTTCCAGCTTGTTACTAAAATGAACTCTTTAATAACATGCTGTCAACATAACTGATGCCTGTATTGAGCACTCTTACTGTTTAGAAAAAGGTGTTCTTTATCGTTAACAGTGCAGCCCACATCTGAGTGGTTATTTGATGCTTTTTCGGTTTGACTTTAAAATGATTTCTTCATTTGTACATTAACAAAATAAGCACTTTCCGAATTAAGTACTCGTGGCATTTTGAGAAGAATTGGAGATTCTGTTGGGCAGAGCGGTCCACTACTCTAAGTTAAACTATTAAAAAAATTATCCCTTTCAGTCACGTTGGGTACAACTATACCCAATGAAATAAATTAGTATATAATTCTACAGGAATGTAGACGTGTTTAGAATTCACTGCAGTTATTGAGGAGTTGAATACGTGATTTAAAATTAAGAACACTACGGTGGAGTTTTGGTTAATTGCAGAAAGTGATTTAGTGTAGTAAAATACATTTAATTATTAGTGATTCAACAATCCAAAACCTATTAATGACATTCTAAAATGTAAAATTTATTTTTTTCAATAGAAAGAATATTATTGAATAATAAACGATACGCAGGTGACCTTTGACAGTATAATTTCCATTGTAAATGGTGTAATTTTATAGGAATTTATTTAGTATAAATGGAATATTTTAATAATAGGCAAATATTATTTTAATTGGAAATATTACTAAATTGAATTCGTGCATTGGGTAAGAAAAGGGACAGAAAGGCAAGAGAAGGAGGTTATGAATAAAAGGGAGAGGGAAGAAGAGGAGGCGGAAAGGCAAAGAGTGTTTAGAAAAGGGAAGAAGGTAGTAAGATCACCTGACATAAAAAAGACAGAGGAGAATAAAGGTGGTAACAGAGTAATAGTGCAAAGTGAAAACAAGGAGGGAGATAATGAAATGGAGGAAATAAAGCAATTAATTTGTGAGCTGAGGAAGCTAATGGAAGAAAATATGAGAATAAGCAAAGAGATCAAAGAAATGGAAGAAAGAGAAAAGGAATGGAAGGGGAAAAAACAAGAATTGTTAGAAAGAATTGAAAAATTAGAAGACGAAGAGGAGAGAAGGAAAAGTAAGAATAACATTGTAATAAAGGGGTGGAGAAGCACAGAACCGCATAAAGAATTAAGAGCGATGATGGAAGAGAAGCTAAATGTAAGTTGAGCCGAAGTTAGGAAAGTTGTGGTGATAGACAGGTAGAGGGAAAATGAGATGCTGGTGGCGGAAATGGAGACCTTGGAGGAGAAGCAGGGGATGATGGAGAAGAGAAAACTGAGGAACACAGGAATTTACATAGATCATGACCTCTAACAAGGGAAGAAAAGGAAGTACAAAAAGAAATACGGAACAGAGCGGCGGGAAGAAGAGCGGAGGGAAAAAAGTATGGATAGGATACAGACAAATGGAAATAGACAGAGTAAGATATGTATGGAACGAGAGACCGAAGGAGCTAAGCAGAGAGAGAAAGTAGGGAAAAAAGACAGGCAGGTAGGAACGAACTAAAGATAATGTTCTGGAACGTAGCAGAATTAAAGAACGAAGATCAAGATTTCTGGGAGTATGTTAAGGAGCAGGGCGTGGTGGGAATGCAAGAGACATGGATAGATGAAAAAGATAGAGAGTGGTGGGAAAGTGAAATGCCAAGTGTTTTCTCATAGGGTGGTACAGTACGCGGAAAGTAACAACAGAAAAGGAAGAGCAAAGAGAGGGATAATAATCGGAATAAAAAGAAAAAAGAAGTGAAAGTGCGACGAAGAAGAGGGATGGTAGAAAGGAACATTGGGGAACAGAAAATATAAAAATAGTGACGGTATACAGTAGAAATATGAAAGAGACAAAGGAAAATTTAGAGGTATTGATAGGAGAGAGAGAGGAACGTATGATAATAATAGGAGGGGATTTCAACGCCAGAATAGTGAAGAAGGGGGAGTACAAGGGAAGAGAGGAACGGTTAAACGACAGACAAAAGACAAAATGTTCAATATGGAAGGAAAAGAGCTGTTAGAAGTGTGTAATGAAAAAGAGTAGGAAGTAATGAATGAGAACAGAGAAGAAAGTGAGAGGGGAGAGTATACGTGCATAGGAACAAGGGAGAATCAATAATTTACTACATCATAACGAATGCAGAGGCGGAGGAAAAGGTAAAAACATTTAGGGTAGGGGATAGGATCATCAACCATTGGAAATGATAATGGAAGGGAGAGAAAGAGAGGAGACGAGAAAGTAGAGGAATTCTCGACCAAGAAGGTATGGTCAGAAGAGAGTATAAAGAGGTACAAAGAGAGAATGGGAAAGACAATATGGGAAAGGGAAGAAGTGCAAAAAGCGTGGAAGAAATGAGAGTGAGAATGTAGGTAGCGATGGAGAAAAGGAGAAGAAGGAAACATGCGAGAAGAAAAAGCAAGAAAATAAAAAGAAATATGAAGAACAGATAAGGGAATATAAAAAGGGAAGACGATGTATGAAAATATCCAGGTACTGGAAGGGGAGGATGTACAGGAAGGAGAAGGAGGCCAAAGCAGGAAGACATGTGAAACACATGAAGCAGGACAAGGAATTGAAGAAGAGGAAGTAATAGAGGCAATTTAGAAGGTAAAAAGAGGTAAAGCGGCAGGAGAAGACGATACAAGGTGAGGAATGGATATATGGAGGAGAAAAGGTAGCAAAAAGGATGACTGAAGTAGTAAAAAAAATATGGAGAGGGGAAGGATTCCCAGAGGCGGAGAGAAGGACACATGCCCGGTGCACAAAAAAGGGGACAAAAAACAAGTGACAAATTACCGAGGAATCACTTTAGTGAACATGGCATATAAAATATACGCGACGGTACTGGAAGATCGGTTGAAGGTGGAAGCAGAAGAAAAGAAACTGCTACCAGACGGACAGGCAGGGTTTAGGAAAGGAAGAAGTACGATAGACAACATATACAGTCTGAAACACATGGCTAATAAGGAACTAGAAAAGAAAGGGGGGAAAATGGTAGCGGTATTTGTGGAGCTAGTAGCCGCATTTGACAAGGTGAACAGGCAAAAGCTGTGGGAATACTTGAGGAAAAAGAAGATGAACGAAAGATTAATAGAAAGGATGGAAGCAATATATGAAGAAACGAGGAATAGGGTAAGGGTGAATGGGGAATTAACTGAAGGATTTATAACAAGGAAGGGACTGAGGCAAGGATGTCCACTGAGCCCAAGCCTGTTCGCGATATACACAGGAGATCTAGAGGAGAGATTAAAGGGGCAACAAAAAGGAGTGGTGGTGGGGAACAGGAAAGTGTGGCCGCTGGCATACGCAGATGACATAGTGTTAATAGCGAAGGAAGAAAAAGAAATGAAGATGTTAAAAACTATGGACAGATATTTAAAAAGAAAAGATTTGGAAGTAAATGGGAACAAAACAAAGGTAATGGTATAAAGAGATAGAGGAACTGCAAGAGTAATACTGGAAATGGGTACTGGGAGTGGAAAGAGAAACACCGGAATACATCATCAGAGATGAGATGTAAGCTGAAAAAATAATGGTGGAGGCGGGAATGAGAGCAATGAACTACAAGGAGGAAATATGTAGAAGATCAGAGTGTAAGATATAACAAGAATGCTGGAAGGAAATAAAAGAAGGAAGAATAAAACATGGACAAGAAACCAGGAAAGAATATTATGAAAGAAATGGGTATGCAAAAGAAGAAGTGGAGAGATTAAGAAGGGAAGGTGTGAGCGTGAGAGAGGACATAATTAGAAGGGACATGGATGTCCAAAGGCGGGAAAGATGGATGAAGGTGAAGGAAAGTAAATATAGTACAAACTATAGGAAGATCAAGGGAGAAGGGATACCGGGATACTTGAAAGGAGAAGGGAGGAAGGAAAGAAAGAAAATGATAGCGAGATTTAGGTGTGGAAATTAAGAAAGAGGAAACAAATATTGGAGAAGAGACTAAGACAGAGTATGTAGGCTATGCGGATAAACGATCAACCATATGATGAAAGCGTGCAGGTATGTAAAGGAAGAGGAGAGGACGGTAGAGGAGATACTGGGGGAAAAAGGAAGGGGAGGGGATTGGAAGGAAGAAATATGGAAAAGAAGAAGACAGGTAAGGGGCGAGGAAGGCAATGTAGGTGGAGTGAGGAGAAGAGAGACATTAGAAAGTCAATCGTAAATAGCAAATAGAATTTAGTAAATGTAAATAGTGTACACAGTCCTTTGAAATATTGATAAAATAAGCAAATAAAGATATTAAGTAAGAAATTTATATTCTGTAACGACTATACTTATGCGGTTTGTATGTAGATGGCGCCTTGGGTATCATATTCTGAATGAAAATTATTGTCAAAGACAATATGGTGGCAACTTCCTTGTTGATAATGGGTAAGAGAAATAGTAAGAAATATCAGTTTGAATGAAAGTTAATCGTAGTTTAAACTTTAATTCAATGTTGAAAATAGCGTTAATTGTTACTGACTGTAAATGTAAAGGGCTGTCTGATATAGAAGGGGTTGCTAGTGATGACGATGACTATGAAGAAGAGATCCAAGTAAGGCAAAGAATTGGACAAATGATAAATGATCTCTCAGAACATCAAGACGAGGGTATAATGAGGAAGAAATACATGAGGATGAAGAAAGAACTGGGTGAAGCATATTATGGTGCATATAACTACGATAACTTTATTTCTTGGGAAAAAACAAAACGGTTACAGAATGTGCAATATGTAACGAGACATTTGCCCGGTAAAATAGCCCGCTCTTCAAATGAAAACTGTTCTGAGGAATATCCAATTACATATCTTTGGAAATATTTTCTCGATAGTTTATTTGAAGATTTAGTTGAATATACAAATATGTACACTAGCCATAATTTTTCATAAAATACCAGGAATGCATTAGCAAAAGACGTTATGTAGATGATACCTGAAGAAGATGAACAAAGTATATGTATATTAAACTTCCCTTTACAGGTTTTCATGGTCTTCATATTCGCCGTGTTATTAGAAGATTTCTTAAAAACCTTTTCGAACAATTAAATTACATTTTGCATTTACCACATTGAGCAGGCTGGGTTCTCATTTTCGAGTTGAGGATGTACTCCCAGATGACATTTCGTCGAATATCATTTATAAGCTTAAATGTATTGGTGCAATGCTATGTACCTCAGAAAAACTGTAGGCATTTTGCTATTCGATGCTGTGAACATTTAGGTTTAACTTCCTCATCTTGGAAAAAGATTTTTAACCAGTGAGCAAATGATAAAAATAATTATGGAATGGGAATCAACCGGGGACAGACCACGAGGAAAACCAAGAAAGAGATGCATACACGAGGTAGAACAGGACTTAAAAGGAATAGGAAATATGAATAGGAAAAGAAAAGCAACAGACAATATATATCTTCTAAGTTCCATCTCAATTTACGACTAGTTTGTTCTTTCTTAATTACTGCTTTTAATCCCTTTTTCCTAGCAGTACAGGATTAGTTGTTTCTTCTTTTCTCTTGTCTTGTTGTGTCGTGTTTTTTTTTGTTTTGCAGAATTTCCTTAGAACTGTTGTAATCCCTATCTTTATTGGTCTGTTTGCGTTTTCTTTTCTTTCACCAATTGTGTTGACAAAATCTTATCTCATTTTCTCCCATCTCTACCTCCATTTCTATTCTTATTACTTCCAAAACTTTCTTTTTCTGGGTCGGTAGGTCTTCTTTTATGTCTTCGACGATTCCGAACATTATTAAATTCTTTTTTCTTAATTCGTTTTCTAATTTCATTTCTTGATTTATAATCTCTAATTTCTTCATTTTCTCCGTTTGTTGGTTCATGTCTCATCCATTTTTCCTTCTACTTGTATTAATTTGTTCATGATATCGCTTAGCGTTATTCTCTGTCATGTTGGTTTCTTATTGTTGTGTTTCCTTAGTTTTGTTATTAGACTGTTTAAATTTCTGCGTGTTCGACTTTCTTAATTGTTCTCCTGTTTTGTTATTGAATACGATCGGCTGTTCTGTAATTTCCTCGTAAAGAGGTCAACTCCGACTAACTCGTATTTAGTTGTTCCCTCTTATCTGTTTTCAATTTAGGTTGGATTTCTAATAGATCGGGTGATCCATTTGTCTAGAAATTTCAAGGCAATTAACTTTAGTAGCGCTACTAATGCAATCACGAAAGATGGGAGTTTTACGCTACAAGTAGGCGTGTGTCATTACCTAGCTATACGTGTCTTTTGGTAAAAATTGCACCTAAATGCAGCAACGTGTGCATTGTGTTTTGTGGTTTAACAATTTCAGAGTGTTATCCGTGTTCAGAGAGAGTATAGACAAATATATAATATCAGAACAGCTCCTAAATACGACGACATTAGGCGTGGTATCGCTCGTTTAGAGAAAATGGTTCCTTACGTTGGCGGTATTCTGGTGGTCGTCGACGTGATCCAGCTAAAGAAGCTCGCGTGGTTCAAGCAATGACGGATAGTCCTGGAAAAAGCTTGCGCCGTTTATCTTTAGAAGTGAATGTACCATACACAACATGCCATCGTATAGTCACAGATTACCTGAAAATATACCCATGCCGATTACAGCGTTTGCAGGCTCTGAAACAACAAGATAATGAAGCAAGGCCCAATTTTGCAAATATCGTATGCGATATTTTGGAAGAAAATCAAAATTTTTTAGACAAGTGGATATTTTCTGTTGAAGCTACCTTCCATGTTAGTGGAAGAGTGAATACCCATAATGTTAGAATTTGGGGCACGCATAATCCGCATGGAACGTATGAATTACAAAGGACGTTTACTAAATTGAGCGTATGGTATGCCAATAGCCGTTTTAGAATGTATGATCCTCTCTTTTTTGCTGAAAACAGCAATATGGTGCTCCTGGTCAATAACAGTACGCCTTTTTCTTAATGACACATTTCCTAACAATTGGTGTGGACCTATTCCTTAGCCCGCAAACTCGCCCGACCTGACCCCTCCTGACTTTTTTGTCTACTCGCAGCGGTCGCGTGACGTAGATGACTTGAAAAGAAAAATCACAGCAGCATTTGGGCAAATCAGTTTGGATATGTTAGAAGCTACGTGGCAAGAATTGGCAGCACGATACGAACTCTGTCTTCAATAATCTCCCATAGCTGCAGCTTATATTGTCATATTATGTCTAAGTAAATAGTTATTAACCACACCAGAGGCAGTTTAAATTATCCCTAGTCAAACGGATTACCCGGTATATTATATATCTTATTAACTAAACTAACTTGTTTTGTGACTTCCTTTCTCCCTTCTTTTCTCATCATTGTATCACTTTGTATTTGCCTTAAAGTAACTTTGTATTAATGACAATTCGTGCGAATTTATCATACCTTGTACATTAACGCTATCCAGGACCGGACTTCTTTCGAAACGTATAGACTTATTTATGTAAAATATAAATATAAAAATACACCATTTAAAAACCCAAAAGCTAAGTATTTAAATATGTGTAATAATGGTAAAAGTTTACATTTTCAAATGCAAGATAAAATTTCCAATTATTTATTTTTATACCTATTATTATAATACATTATTCATTTATTATATTTTTGGTCATATTTTTTTATTGTTGCTCATTAAGTTAGCTCCTCCTGCCATACACATTTTCTGTAACCGAATTCATTATTAGGTGGTAATTAAGTGCTAATGTTAAAAGATTAGTTCTTCCGATGTTTAGTATACAATTGTATTTAATTTGGTTGGGGCTCACTAAACATTAACCTGAAAGCCCCCTTCCCCATAAAATACGAATATGTGAAAAGGAGAACATTTTGTGCATAAAAAGTACCATATCATTAAGTGCTAATCAGGTGCGTGAATTGCAAATGAAATTTTTAAGAGGTATGTGATTAACCAATGCAATCGACCAGCAAAGAATGCTACCCTTCCCACTTGTTACTAAAATGAGCTTTTTAGTAACACAATATCAACGTAACTGATGACCGTATTGAGTACTTACTGTTTGGAAAAAGTTGTTCTTTATCGTCAACAGTGCAGTCCACATCTGGGAAGTAAAGTATGGTTAAAGTATTTTATACTTTTACAGTGTGACATTAAAATGATTTCTTTATTTATGCATTAATAAAATAACCAGTTTCCGAATTATATACTCATGCTATTTTGAGAAACATTTAAATTTCTGTATGGGAGGGAGGCCCACTACTTTAAGTAAACTATTAAAAAAATGAATTGCTCTTTCAGTTTGCCATTAAAAATTCCGTTATGTACACTTTACCTAATAATCCTGCTCTTGAATTAAAGCTGTTCTCATTTTTAGGTGCTTTTTCGGTTTGCCATTAAAATGATATTTTTATTTATACTTTATTTAAATATCTAGTTTCCCAACTAAGTAATCTTACCGTTTTGAAAAGGTACGACTGCGCTGTCGGCACAAGCTCCCACCTCTCAAGAACAAAAAGTATGTTTAAAAAATTAGGTGCTTTTTCGGTTTGCTTAAAATGATTCCTTTATTTATACTTTATTTAAATATCTTTTATACCCAGCGGTTTGAATATTAATAATAAACAAAGATGATGATAATCTAACCAGTAGAAGTTCTGTAACGTATAACTGGCTCTTTAGTTAAAATAGGCGCGAAAATAACTTTTAGGATTGCTATAGTATTGAATTTCTACGAAAAAATACGGCTCTTTTAAACCCATACCAGATGTGATTGTTAAAACTCGTAAAATTGTAAAGTAAACTTAAAGCGTAAATACCACCCTATTGTCTAAGGACTGAACTCAAAACAGGTAAACATTTTTACAATAACAATTAATTGTAGAAAACAAATAAAATAACTTGTTCTATCCCACGACAGCGTGTGATATAAAACAATCATAAATTCGTATCTGTAACTGTATGAAAAATAACAGATGTGATTCATCCTTGTAATGAACCCCTTTCTATAACAAGTCCAAACGTAAGCATCAACATAGAAACTGTTTTATAAGCTTAAATGATAAAAATAAATAACTAGATCGAATCCGTAATCCAAAGTATTAAAAAAAAGCAAATAAATGGATAAAATACACAAATAACTGGCTCTAATTAGTAATCGAAATTCTGAATGAAAGTAATTAAATAACTTTTCTTTTCGCGAATAAATAACAGCAAGTCGCGTTATCTAATCTAAATACAAGTAGGAAGTTACTGAATAGATTTGTATCGGTTTGAATATTACTAATAAACAAAAATAATAATAATCTAAACAGTAGAATTGTGTAATGTGTAAAATGCCTCTTTAAATAAAAAAAAGGCGAGTAAATAATATTTAGGATTGCTATGGCATTGAACTTCTACGAAAAATACGGTTCCTTTAAAACCCATGCCAGATTTGTTGAAATTCATAAAATCGTACTGACTCAAATAAAATACAAAAGATGTGACTATGCATGACTGATCCGTATATAAGTGGTAAGTTTTTGAACATTTTTTTTCTTTGTTTTCAAATTTGAAGGTTGATCCAACTTTTATTTGTGGTACTATATGTGATTTTAAGTTTAATTATAACATTGTGTTGCATAGTCTTATACTATATTTTTCCTTGCCTGCAAATTCAAAATTTAAGCCAACTTTTACCTTTGTTACTAAGTTTCATCTTAATTGTAATTAATTAATCCTAAAAGTAGACAATGAATGTCTGGAGAGCTAGCAGGGCCATTATCGTTATTTATTGTTACCCTTCAACTGAATAAAAGTGAAACTTTTAGTTTAAGTTGTCACGGTTCGCGGCAATAATAACAGATTTGATAAATAAATATTAAATTAAATAACAAAGAAATAACTATAACTCGGAAATCTAAATTATAAATAATTCAAGCATTTGGTCGCAAATAAATAGCAGCAAGTCCGGTGAGTGGCGCAAGAGCCAGGAATCGTCTAGGGAGCAATCTGGTTGAAACGTGGTGTGATCGAAGGGTATGTATGTGAAAAAATGTATATGTATATATGTACATTTAGATATTCACACAGTAAGTATACGCTCTATTGTTTATATCTTTCTCGTCTCTGTTTATATTTCTACTTCTTACTTCCTTACGTCTCGAGGCAGTAGACAAATAACTGTCGGGTAGTAAGACGATACTATTAGTAGGGAATGCTACATCGTCCGGGGCACGATTTGCCCAGTAACCGGTCTGCTCGCTATGGTATTACTCAAGAGAAGAATACAATTGCCTCAGATCGACCTGGCTACAAAGGGCGATCAAGGTCGAAACAGGCAGGCCTCGTTGCTGACTACTGTGCAAGGAATGAATGGCGAGTCGGTACGTGGAATGTTAGAGGTATGCATGGTAAAGAATTTGAAATTGCGAATGTGATGTACGAAAGACACCTTGATATTCTGTGTGTATCGGAGACAAAGCGCAAAGGAAAGGATGCTATGGAGATGGAGGATGGCAACCTACCACTATGGTCAGAGTTGAGACGGTGCATGGCAAAGGAGTTCAGGTGATCGTGTTAAGAGCGAAGAGTTGTGTTAAACAGTACGAATTGGTATCTACCCGGGTAATGTGGGTTAGAATGAAAGTGCAGTTTCGAAGAATTTTTCTTATTGCATGTTATGCACCGGTGAATGGAGAAAGAGACCAGGAGAGAGAACTTCTGGAATAAAGTAGAGAACGTGTTGAACGTATGTAAGCAAAACGAAAGAGTGATGATAGTGGGGGATATGAACGGATGGGTGGGTGTACAGAGAGAACATACTAAACGCGTTCTAGGAAAGTTCGGAGATGAAAGAATCAATGAGAATGGTGAACGCCCGGTGAAAATCTGTGTGGAGAGAAGCCTGTTTGTATCCAATACGTGGTTTAAACATAACAATGTACATTTGTATACATGGCAAAGAGGTGTATCTAAAAGTATGATAGACTTGATAGTGTATGATGAACGGCTTAGACACCTGATGAAAGACACAAAAGTAATGCGCGGATCGGAGTGTGGATCGGACCACTTTTTGGTTGTATCGAGAGTGTATTTAGGACAAAAGTAGGTCTGGAGAAGGAAAGCAAATGTAGTGCGAACCTCCAGAATTAGGGTAGACAAAATAGTGTATAATGGTGCGAGAATGAAATACGCAGATGCTGTGAGTAAAGAGTTGAATGTGAATGAAACAGTGCGGAACGAACAAATAAAGGATAGTGACGTTGAAAGTGCATGGATAAGCTTGAAAAACTGTGTTGTCAATTGTGCCGTGCGGACATGTGGAAGAGCGACTGTAGATACACAGAAAAAATGGGTGGTGGAATGAGTCGGTAAAAAAGCAGGATGTTAGAAAAAAGATGCGTACATGCTAATGATTGCTGTAAAAAATGAGACTGAGAAAAAGCGATTGTATGAAGTGTACAGATTAAGAAACAAAAGAAGCGATGGAAGCCGTCAGAATAAGTGAAGAGGAAGTAATGGCTGTGGAAAGAGAAAATGCAGAAAGATTTTGACGGAAACAAAAATCTCTTCTGGAAATGGGTCAAAAATACAAAACATGGCCCAAAACAGAACGCTGCTGGTGTGATGAATATGAGCAACGAAATAGTATGGAATGATTGTGAAGAGAGCACATGCTGACAAGAATACTTTACTTTCATAATGGCAAACTAGACTGAAGAGTTAAATAAGGAGAATTGCCCTTGAGAAGGAATGTCTGAAACTGAAGCGAGAAGCAAAGGAATGGCGTGAAGTGTTTTACAATCCTAGTATACTATACGAGCTGAATATGTATAGTGGAAGAGTATTGCGATCAGAATAAATGCCATCAATGGCAGAATTTGAAAAGATCTTTACGTTTTGAGTAGGGCATTCCTGAGAAGTCCAATTTTACAATCCGTATTCTTACGAGCATGTACGTCTGTGAAGGTATTGCGATCATGAAAAAATGCCACCTGGAGAATTTGACGGATCTTTACGTTTTGAGTCTCCCTGAATCCATTTTGAACATTTTTGGCATGACGTCTGTGTGTATATGTATGTAAACACGATTGCGGTCAGACGGTTCGAGCTGGAGTGATGAAATTTGGCATATGGTTGTTGAGGGAAAATCGTAGATCCGTATCAACTTTATTAATTTGAAATTTCTTACACGCACGAAAGACTAAAAGACTATCAGATATGAAATTTCAAGCTGATCGGGGTACTAGAAATGGTATTTAAATAGAAAATTATGCTTATATAAATTGAGACTTAACCAAGATTTTCGACTGGGATGCTGCGGCGTAAACAAAAACGTTTGATTATATATATATATATATATATATATATATATATATATATATATATATAAAACGTTTGATTATCAAACTAAAAATGAACTAAAATGGTAAAAATTAAAAATCTGTACAATTTAAGAATATGCGAACAATATACGTTAAATATAAACGGAGCTAATGGCCAGATGGTCAAGAGATCGGACTGGTAATGCAAGGAATTAGAGTTCTAACCCTTGACGAGGAAATTAATTTTTTTAAATTGATTTTAAATTATATTTTAATATGCATTTACACTTGAAATGAGAAACATTAAACATTACTGATAAATTTATTTTGACCTTTTGTTTTAAATACAAGGCATTGGACATCACCTATATTAATATTTGAAAGTGCATCTTAAAGCACTGTTAAAATATGTATTAAACAAAAAGTGAAAATCCTTAAGAAATTTATTGTAATTTTTGCATTGCACGTATGAATTTATTATATAAATCTGCTATAGACCGTCCAAATCAAGTGCAGTATAGGGCTTATGCTTGCCAAACTTATTATACCGATAGATTACTGCACCGTTTTATAATTTCGGGCCGGTAGCTACGGTGTAAGAGACAGTTTCTAACCTAAAATAACAGACTTGATATGAAAATATAAAAAGGTTATGTGTGCCTAAATTACATTTTATGTTTGACAACATTGCCATGAAAGGAAAGGATAGCGTTATTTGTAGATGACTAAAGTTAGTAAAAGAGACATTTAGTCCATAAGAGCCCGTACTGGCTGCACTTGGATGTTTGGACAGTCTATAGCACTTTTATGGTATAATATGATGTATACGGGAATGTTGAGTGGAGATACTCCAGATTTTTTTTAAATGGCGTGCCTAACTTCATTTGGAAACTGGTTATTTTGTTAATGCGGGAATAAAGAAATTGTTTTAATGTTAAATCGTAAAAGATCAAATTTTTTAACTATATTTTATTCCTGGCAACTGACGAAAAAGTACAACTTTTTCAAATCGTAAGAGTACTTAATACGGACCTGGTATTTTAGTGACAAGCTGGAAGGGTAACTTATTCTTTGCTAGTATATTGCACTTGTGAACCACGTATTTAGTAGTGCGGAAGGGCTCGTTTTGTGTGTATACCATGTTTTTATTAGAAATTTTATTTTCAGTAGTAATATCACAAGAGAGTGAGAGTAAATTGAAAATAATTTGACAGATTTTCGAAAACCTGTTCCCAGACAATAGACACACGAGCCCGTAGGGCTCGAGTGACTATTGCCGAAATGCAACAGGGTAGAGAAAATATGGAGAATTATTTTCTAATTTACGGAACTCTCGTGTGGTATTCGTTGGATTATTTTTGACGTTACAATAAGAAACACGTTTTCAATATTATATTTTTATTTTAACAAATTAAGGTTTCTGAACTGTCAAATTGATGACAGACGTCAAATAAAAAATTACGTTTGTTATTCAATAAAAACTAAATACCAATTATTCTTGCGGTAATAATTTAGGTAGATTATTCCCACTATAATAATGTTTTGATTGGCTAAAACGCACGAACATGACTTAAATTGAAAGTTTCTATTGGGAAACGTCAAAGAATAATCACGGGAGATTTCCGATTAGAAATCTCCCATCGTTATTATCGACGGAATATTTTCATTTAAAAAACCTAATTAGCACTTAATTATGTGGTACTTTTTCTAAACTCTAAGTGTACTCAATATGGGCACAGGTTATTTTGGTAGTGTGTTAATAAGAGCTCATTTTTTTGTGAAAATGGTAACTTATTTTTTGCTGGTTGATTGCACTTGTGAACTACATATCACTTAAAAATTTCCGTTTCAATTAAGGCGCTTAATTATGTGGTTATTTTTATGTACGGGATGGACAAATAAGCGAGGTAAGCGGCGTTATCTCAGGACCTGTCAATCTGAAACCAGTTTTTTTATTAATCTGGCTATGAGAAAATGGTGGAAATTATTTTAAAGTTCCGTATTTCACCGCTAGGGGGTGGCAACCTAGAATTACATAATAAATTGTAAATTTCTCCCAAAACTCCTATATAATGATACCTCTGCTTACATAGTTAAAAAGTCTAGACAACTCTACATAATTTTGGTTTAAGGTTCATTGGCGTACTGACCATAATAAGAGTGGGGAAAGCTATTGAAGGTGTAGTCATTAAAATTACTGTAAATTCTAAACCACTTATTCAAATTTAGTAAAATAAAGCTTGTTTGGAAGACAAATGTAGGTATTTTAAATGGCCGTTCCCTTTATTACTCAATAGTTCCTAATAAAAGTGCTAGAGGGCGTAATTTGTTAAATCAGTTTCTTTCATTTTACTCCGAAAATTTAAATCTCACGGAAATTTTTGATATCGTATTCGAAAAGTAGATTAAATTTGAAAGAAAAACGTAAAACCGCAAGTTGATATCTTTGCTCGTTTTAAAGTTATAGCGAAAAGAAGATATTATTAATACTGTAATTGACGAAGTTTGGTTTAGCTGAGCGGAATTGGATAAATGTTGGTCTCATATTAGAGAGATAGTCGTTAATAGAATAAGGACCAACAGTGATTTTTAATGTCTATCACCAGTACGCTACTTGGGGATTTTTAAGTAATTAAAAAAAGGTTTGATAACCTTACAGTTTCTTCGTCAGTAGTAAGTTTGTTAAGTTAAAGATGTAGGTATTTATGTCAAATTATCAAACATAAAAAAGATTAATATGATTTTAATGTCTATCATTATTAAAAGTTTGCTTTTTCTTTAAAGTTTTAATTGCAACGGTGTAGGTATTTATTTATCAAATCAAAATCTAAAATTTGCCATAAAAATATTTCAAGATTTATTTTAATATTGTTGTTAGTTCAGAGTTATAGTTAAATAAAGGTTTAATTTTAACGTGCCCGTAAAGTTAAAATAAAATCAAAAATCCGATTTTAAACCCAAAATATTAGGTATTTAATATCTCGATAAATGTTCAAACTGCCTTACGTCACATTCTGAACAGTCTTCCGATCTTGTTCGCGTGTATAAAACTACTGGTTCGATTTCCGCAGCTGGCCGTTGACGAATTGCATCTCGGATTTTCTTTTGCATGTCAAATCTTGTCGGTGATAAAAAATTCCTGTTTTCACGGATCCTAACATCCATTGACAAAAATTTATTCTGTGATCAAAGTCATCTTCGTTTAGGGCCTGGTGCAAAAATATTTGGTAGGGATGTAGTCTAAAAATAAAAAGTAAAACGCATATAGTAAACGGCGTGTCTATTAAAAAGGATGTGCTAATGTAATTATTCATCTGTGTTCTTTTAATGTTTCAAACAGTAGTTCGCGCTACTCCCAAATCTGAAGATACCGCCCTTGTTCCAATGTGTTTATTAAATTCGATGTAAGCTAAGACATTAATAATATTTTCTTCCGTCCTTGCAATGCGATGCCTCTTAAATCTAGAACGATGAAAACTACCAGTATCGCGTAGTCGCTGTACCAAGAGTGGAAAAATTCTTCTATAATGATGGCGATCTGGATACTAGGCCGCGTACTGTCTTTCAGCTATTGCTGCATTTTGAAAGCGCTCGAAACAGACCGCAATTCTACCAACGGCTTCATCACTTGTGAAGGGCATTTAAAAAAATATTCACAAATCAAATTGACAAGAATTGAACTATGTCTAATAAAAATCTGACGTTTCTGTACAATGTTATTTAAAATTTATTTTTGTTTCCACGGCCTACTACTAAACATTGATATACATTCCAAGAAAAAGCTAGATGGCGGTATTTATTAATTGAAGTAGTGATTGATTGAGTGCGTTTTATTTAAAAAAAAACATGTAAAGTGTAATATTTTCTACCTACTATATCTGTGGAAAATTAATAAAATTAGTTTACTTTTTGTTTTTGATATAATAAATACCTACATCGTTGCAATTAAAACTTTAAAGAAAACGCGCAAAAGCCATATTTTTTCATTACTAACGCACCCTAGGGGCGGTGATAGACATTAAAAATCACTGTTGGTCCTTATTCTATTAACGACTATCTCTTTAATACGAGACCAACATTTATCCAATTCGGTTCACCAAAACCAAACTTCGTCAATTAAAGTGTTAAAAAATCTTCATTTCGCTATAACTTTAAAACTAGCAAAGACATCAACTTGCGGTTTTTACGTTTTTCTTGCAAATTTAATCTACTTTTTGAATACGATGTCAAAAATATACCGTGTTATTTAAATTTTCGGAATAAAATAAAAGAAACTGATAAAGCAAATTGCGGCCTCTAGCACTTTTATTCGGAACTATTGTGTAAAAAAGGGAGCGGCAATTTAAAATACCTACATTTGTCTTCCAAACAAGTTTTATTTTACTAAAATTGAATAAGTGGTTTAGAATTTACAGTAATTTTAATGATTACACTTTCAATAGCTTCCCCCATTCTTATTATGGTCAGTACGCCAATGAACCTTAAACCAAAATTATGTAGAATTGTCTAGACTTTCTAACGATGTAAGCAGAGGGATTTTATATAGGAGTTTTGGGAGAAATTTACAACTTATTATCGAATTCTAAGTTGCCCCACCCTAGCGGTGAAATATGGAACTTTAAATTATGTAGAATTGTCTAGACTTTCTAACGATGTAATCAAAAGTACTTTATATAAGAAGTTTTGGGAGAAATTCGGAATTTTATTATCTAATTTTTAATGGCGCCCCTAGCGGTGAAATACGGAACTTCAAAATAATTTCCGGCATTTTCTCATGGCGACATTCGTAATAAAAGGTTTTTCCCCATTGTTGTCCGATTGACAGGTCTTGAGATACAGCCGCTTACCTCGCTTATTTGCCCACCCGGTACAATATATGTCTGCATTCGATCTAAATCCCTAACTTAATGGGTATAATAGTAATAATATAGAAGCTATGGATGGCTGGCGCACTATTGGAGGACCCTGTATATAACACATGATAAGGTAAACAAAGTTTAATTTTGTGAGAATTGGTAATAAATTTTTACATTTTGTTAAAATGACTATCGTATATACATAGTATGTCAAAACGCGATTTTCTTATTTTTTTCAAATAGAACATGTATAACGATATTCGATTGTTTTGATGTTTTTTGTCATTGCTATTTATCATTCCCTACACCTAAATGCAATATTCGCAGCTCTCTGTTTAAAATACACCATTTTCAATTAGTTGTCAGTATTTTGAGCTGACTGTGAAAAAGAAAAACGGAAATGTTTTTAAGAAAAAACGATGCTTTGTTTTTAATGTGTTGGCGGTTATTCAAAATTCTCTAGCACAGTGAAACAATAAAACATCAATTCAAGTGTGGTATTGCAAAATCTAATAAGATTTTTCAAGGAAAGAATCGCATAGTGTATTTTGGAAGATGTTCGACATTTTGAACAATTATTGGGATAACTTAAATAATTCACTGTTTGTCTAATTATCTAGAGAAATTTAAGGAAATCCGTGATTTAGAAGATATCGCTTTTTAAAAGACAGGACTGTGGCTGTTACTTTGTAAGTAAGGGAGTTTTCATTAAATTGTAATACACGATACGTTCGGGAACTACTTTATCTTATTAAAATTGTGAAAAATAAAATGTTTTAATAAAGATTCTTCGCATCGTTAAAGACCAATCTAAATTCTAGTGTTGCACAAACGGAAAAAATTTATTGAAATTTTTTTATCACACTTGTGACTATTTTTCGTCGTATTTGAGAAAGTTTGATTACCTGGTCGGAAAAATATACTATAAAACACTATAAATAGGAACTTTTTTAATAAAAAAAACCATGGAGAATGATCTGTTTTAACAGAAATACATCAAAGAAGTAGAGTGACGTTATATACACGTTGTCCCCAGAAATTTTGAATACGAGCAATAATGTAAAATATGTTTCCAGGCAGGCAGGCACTGTGATTTTGTTCTTTTCAATTATTACAACAGGTTGCCATGGTTGTTACTGCTAAATGCATGTCAATTAGACTTTATAGTAGATACCTTCAAATTTGCTACACTTAAGTGAAGTTCTTGTTTTCAAAATAACAACCGAACAAAAAACCCAAATTATTGAATGGTTTAATGGAGGTCATTCCATGAATGAAATCTCAAATAATTTGTTTGTTTTGGCATACGATGTGACAGTAAATACCAGTTCGGTATTTCATGTTATACATTTATTTGAAGAAACTGGTTCTGTAAATACACCATGTAAGTGCTCAAAGGAACGGAGACCTCAAAGTGAAGAAGCTGAAATGCGAGAAATTATGGTTCGCAATATGATATCAGCAAATGACACTTTATCAACAAGGGCGCTTGCAGAAAATCCCGAAATTAATGTCGGAAAATCAGAAGTGTGTCGAATACTTAAACGGAATGGTTTTAAGTCTTTCAAAGTTAAAACGACACAAGAGGTTTTCGCGGATAACCATGGTCGTCGAATGGAATTTTGTGAAAATGTGATGGAAAGAGTAAACAATAATCACGAATTTCTTAGAAATATTCTGTTTTGTGACGAATCGACTTCCCCCGTATATGGTCGTCATAATCCATCCGTAGTGAGATACTGGTCCCAAGCGAACAAGCGCCGAAGAATAACTTTAAGAACTCAGTATCCCCAAAAAGTTAACGTTTGGGCCGGTATTCTGAGGGACCATATCATAGGACCATTTTTTATTGACGGGAATCTCAATGGCCAAAAGTATTTGGCACTGCTTCAGAACCAAGTGATACCAGCAGTAGAAGGATTACAGGATGTTGATATGGCCCACATCTGGTATCAGCATGATTGATGCCCTGCTCATAATGCCGCAACGGAATATTCAAATCAAATATTTCCTCGTCGCATTATTAGCACCAAAGGGGACATAAAATGGCCACCAAGATCTCCTGTTTTGTCCCCAAATGAGTTTTTTTTTGGGACGATATAAAGCAAGCAATTTATACGCATCGGCAGCAAAGGGCTGACAACTTGGATGACTTGAAATTAAAAATTCGTGAAGCCATTCAAAATATGACTCCCGAGATGCTAAGAAAAATGAGACAAGAATTTTACAATCGTCTGGGATATTGTTTAGCTCAATAAGGAGATGTTTTCGAACATTTAATAAGATAATCTTGGTTAATTGTTATTCGTTAGGTTAGCATTGTGTTATAGAATTTATGTATAATTAGTTATATTAAAATATGGTTGTTTTTCACTTTGATTCTCTATTTTATTACAAATTAGAAATTAATATTTATTTCCCGTTGCCTAGTGAATTAAAATATTTCACTAAGCTATACAAAAAATGAGAGTGGTTGCTAAGAGCCAAATAATGCATTCAAATGCCCGTATTCAAAATTTCTGGGGACAACGATAGACAGGTGTTCCATTTGACAAAATTTAAAAAAATCTGATTATCGCGCTTTTGAGTACCACATCTGGCCTAATATGGTAGTGGGTTTGAAAGTCATGAATAATATTATATAAATGTGGCTGATAATTTCTATAGGACTCAGTATAACCTATTGTGTTATATTGTGGGGATACAAAAATCGAACAAAATTTAAAAATGCAATAATATGTTTAACACCCGGTATACATATAGTTTATTTTAAAATATACACGCTGCTATTGTTTACAAGTTTTGTCTTAAATATTTTATCTAACTTTAATAATATAGCCATAATCTACCGAGGCCGTATTAATTGGGCACACTGTATAGCCGAAATGGAGGGCGGTACTGACGTACAGCAGCGGTCTGAAATAAAAATTGGAAAAGAGTGGAAACAGTCCACAGGTGTATGTCAAGTGTATTAATTGTGGTTCTTCTTATCATCCCGCATGTGCAAAGCATTTAAACAACGCAAAAATTCTTGATAAGCATATTCTGCATATTGCAATTTTAATGGCTGAAAATGGATACGGTGAAAATACACAAATGATTTAAATTGTACAAAATGGAAATCAAGCTTTTAAAATAACTACTTTTGGAAAAAAATACTTTAATTAGTAACCAACAGATTACTATTAAACCTTTTAGATGGATTACAGACCATAAATGTCGTCAGCGATAGTAATTTTATACGCAGGACCTTCCCGTTATCAACTGGGATTATGAACAAACCAAAAATAGGGAACGATAATACTAATAAAATTGATACTTCTGTGATGAGTTTATCAGCGATATACAATTCACCATCTGTAATCAATATTGACAAAGTTTCTTCAGGTGGTATTAGGAGTAATCATACCGCAGAAGTTGTGACTGCTAACACTACTTATGCTTGAGTATGAGAATGCCTTCGGTAATTCTAGTGAATTGAAAACTGTGTCTAATAAAAAAATAGAAATAGCACTTTAATGATAAGAAGTAATAATCATTAGGAATCAAATGGTGTTAGACCAGCTGTACCAGAAAGCACGTCTATATGTCTGTATAAAGTTGATCCCTTGACTACTGTTGACAAGCTCCTGGTTCTGGAGCCTAAGATTTGTAACGTAACCTGAACAAAGTCTCGAATCGAAACTTCTTTTAAAGTGACTGTGCAGTTACCCAGCTTACAAAAAAAATATGGATCCAATGATTTGGCCGATTGGGACCTGCTCAATCGTTTTTTTTCCGGGACCACCGGTGTTGAAATATCGTCTTACAAAAATAACCAGAATTTAACATATTTTTACATTCATTTTTGCGTGTTGAGGGCCCTTGAATCCATTTTACCATTTTTGGCATGCTGTTTGTGTATGTCTGTATGTAAACACGATAGCGATCTGGCCGTTTCAGCTGGAGTAATGAAATTTGGTATACAGCTATTATGGCTAAATCGTAGATCCGGATCAACTTTTGGGACATATAGGGCTACCGGAAGTACCTGGTAACCTACACAATTTTCAATTTTTGTCAAGTAAACTAGTCGTAAAAATGGGCTATCAATTTGAAACTTTTTACACGCATGAAACACACTGAAAAACTATTAGATATGAAATTTCAGCCTGATTAGGGCACCAGAAATGGTATTTAGATTTTAAAAAAACTATAACATAACATAACCTTCTCGCCATTCCCTTGAGGGGTAGGCAAAACAATCCCTGCCTCTTATTCATTTTTCATTCACAACCTTACTCTTCCCCATGCTTTCCTAGCTCTGCATACCTCCCTAGCTTCCGCAAGATTCATACATTGTCTCTGACATGCCCTTTTATTTTTAAAACTCCTGTCTTTCTTTTTTTTATCATTCATTCTACTACATTCGGCCCAGTTTTACGCGGACTATCAGGCCCAGTTTTACGCGGACTATCAGGCCCGGCCTTACCTCTAACCTCACTCACATATATTTGCTTCGTTAATCTTCCGTTGTTCATTCTCTCAATGTGACCAAACCAACGTAATGTACTACTTTATATCTATCCATCATCGTCTTTTCCTCGCCACACTCCGTCATTATACACTCATTCTTTATCTTATCCCTTCTCGTTTTACCACATGTGCTTCTCAGGAATCTCATACCACGGCATTTATTTTTCTTTCGTGCTTTTTTTACATACCCATGTCTCACTTCCATACTGTACTGACGGGACAAACTCACCATTATGGATTGCTCGCTAGGCTCATGCTTTCGTTTCCCATTATCGTCCACATACTTTCAATCACTATCCTTTCAGCACTGACCCGATGGTCAATCTCGACATCCATTGTACTATCTGCAGTAAACATTCTACCCAGATATATCGACTCGTCCACTTGTTCCACTATTTGATCTTGCAGAATAAATACTCTACTCTCCTTTCTACCTTCCCGATTAAACACCACAATCTTAGTTTTGTTCCCATTTACCTTTAGGTCCATGCTCTCACAGACTGTATCAAACTTCCTCAGAGCAGTTTGTAGCTCATCCGCACTGTCACTTAATAATACTGTGTCATCTGCATATACCATAAGTCGTACATTTATGTCACCAACCATTACACCATTTGTATCGGTACATGCTTGCCTAACACATTTATCCATGTATACATTGAACAACCATGGTGACATCACACAGCCTTGTCTCGGTCCTTGCTCAATATTAAAGTATTCACTCACACCTCCTCTCACCCTAACACATGCCGGCTACCGTTGTATACTGTCCTTACTCCTTTCATTATACCTTTATTTACGCCATATTCATTTAATATTTCCCACCGCTTTTCCCTATTCACTCTGTCGTACGCTTTCTCCAGATCTACAAACGCACAGTACAGCTTCCTTTTTACACTTAAACCCTTTCTTTTCGATCACCTTCGGGAGAGCAATGATCAACACATCTCCCTGGCATGAATCCACCCTGCACATCCCAAATCTTAGTTTGTGTAGTTTCTCGTGCTCTATCAATCAGTATTCTTCCAAATACTTTACCGGGTACACTGAGCAAACTTATTCCTCTGTAGTTCTTGCAATCGCTCTTATTTCCCTTACCCTTATAGTGGTACAATGATCGCGCTCTTCCAATCCCTCCGTACTCTTCCACACTTAAGGCATAAATTGAATAATTCACACAATCTTCGTATGAGCTTTGCACCTCCATACTTTTGCAGTTCACCAGTGATTTCAGCTACGCCTGCTCCTTTACCGTTTTCTCTACCTCATTTATCCTAATATCCTTCTCAGTTTCATTCACCATGCCTTCTACATTCTCCTTATTTAACCCATCAGTCTTACTTTCCTCACTACTGTACAGCTTTCCAAAATATTCTTGCCAGCATTTCCTCACTTTACAATCGTCCCATACTATTTCGTTGTTCGTATTCATCACTAAAAACTATTCTTATATAAAATGAGACTTTTACCTAAGAATTTCGATTGAGATGCGGCTACATCAATAAAAATCGTAAAAAACGCATTTATACGTAGTTTCAGCTTGATTATCGATCTAAAATTTACCAAAAATGGTAAAAATTAAAAATCTGTTCGTGGGCATCTATTGGCAATTCATTATCCCTCTATCCATCCTCCTAAGTGTTCCTCATGCTAACAATACAAATTGAAAATGCAAGTATCCAACAGCCACATTGCCAAGTGATTGGACTGGTAATGCAAGAAAGGAAAGTTCTAGTCCCCAACCAGGAAACTAATTTTTATTTTGTTAAAATCGTTTTTAAATTTTATTTTAATATACATTTACACTATAAATTAAAATGGGGGTACTTATTCAAAATTTTGCACAAACGTTAAACAGTAGAATCTAGGTAGAAATATTTAACAAAAAGTGAAAATCCTCAAGAAACTTATTGTAATTTTTGTTAGAGTAGAATTAATGCGTTGAAAGGACAATGTATAACATGAAATCAAAACATTTCAGTTTTTTTGCATGTACCTAGTTTTCTTGTGTAATTATATAAATCCGCTAGTACTTTTATCGTATATGTATGTAAAGTCGGGACCACGAGAGGTGTCTTAAGACTCGTTTACAAGGAATTCGAACGTGGAGGAACTATAGTTGGTCATCAGTAAGGCTGTGAAGACGGTTATGGAAGCAGATAACAGAACTAGTTACACCGTAATAGAGGCTCAACTGGGGATTGAATCCTCATCTGTGAAAACAATAATACACGACCACCATCATCTGAAAAAAGTCGTAAGTGGTTTTGTACCTCATCATTTTACAGAGTTTCAAAGAGCATTTACGAATTTACACAAAACTCTTAACATTGCTTAAGAATGGTGGGCACCAAATTTTGTGAAAATTGTAACAGGTGATGAAACTTGCCTATCATTTTTTGACATTCCAACTCGATAATAGAGCCGCATGTGGATCCATGAAGACGAGGCCACTCCAACAATAATCAGAAAATAGCGAGCAATGAAGAAAGTAATGTACGCTGTGTTCTTTGGAAGAAAGGAATTATGCTATATCACGATAATGCTTCTTCCTACACTGCAGAGCTAACTTGGCAGTATTTGGCTGCACACAAGATTTGTGTAATCAAACACCCTCCCTACTCGCCGGATCTGGCAATGTGCGACTTTTAGCTGTTTTTTTGGGCTAAAAAAGAACTTCTGAGGAAGAAGGTTTTTTCAGAGGAAGAGACCAATGATGCTGTTAGGTGTTATTTTAATAGTATTCCTAAAGCTGCTTAGCTTGGGGCATTTAAGCAGTGGAAGAAAATAATGACTAAGTGCATTATAGCAGAATGCAACTACTCTGAGCATATCTAAAATAAAATTTTGAAAAAGTTACACTTGTTCTTTTATTCCAAATAATAATGGCTTATCCCTCGTATTTAGTCAGATCCTTTTCATGTAAAAGTTAGTAAGAAAAGTGGTTTAATAATACCTTTAAAGAATATTAATCATAAATTTTTACAGTAAGAATGGTTATTATGTTATTAAAACCTACAAATCTGTAAAAAGGAGTTCAGATTAGCAAAAATAAAAGCTAATGACAATGTTATTAGTAATTCAGGTAATCTTAATAAGACTATGTTGTCGATAATCAATTGCACATAGAAACAGTAATAGTGCAACAAATGTAAATAAGGGATTAATATTTAATCTTCCATATGGTAACTCCGATCTATATAATTAACCACGTAATGTGGATTCTTGTAACATTCACCATTTTTGCATTTAAATGCATTTCAATTATGTGATGGCATTGGTGATATTAAAAACATCATTACAATGAGAATTTTTTCAAGCTGTTTGAAGGTAGGTTTGGTGATATCTATTCTTAAGAAGGGAGACGACATAAACGAACTAAGCAATTGCAGACAAATATCCATTTTACCGGTTTTCAGTAAAATTAAAAAAAAAGGTCCTTTCCAAACAAATAGTTTCCCTAAGTCACAACAGCTGAACATGCTTTAAATTATGACATTAAATTTGATAACATAGAAATATTGTCAAGTTAAACTCATTAAACAATTAATTAACAGATTAAAAATTATATTAAACTTACTACATTGTGTTTTCACTGTAAAATAACACTTACAATTATTAACAAAGCTATTTCTTTATTAGGTTTAACTAGATTTTTAATTGATATGTCAAGTTTCTATTTGTGAATGCTTTTATCAATTTCAAATTAAAGTTGTTTACAACTATACACTTACATCATAGATAAAATAAAAAATTTATAAATTAATAAATAAATTATGCTAAACTTGTTCTTTGGGTAGACATTTTTTACTGTTACCTTCGGCCGTTAGCGTGTGTTCTGATTTGTCATCTTGAAGGCAGTTTAACAATATTTAATTTGTTAATGGTTTTGTTATTCTTTACTAAAATTGTATTCTATAGTTGGCTTTATACATTTATCAATCTTATATTAATTGCGGGCTTGTGTTTTGTATTTTTTCATATTTCATAAGTATTCATAATTATTCTAAAAGATTTTATTACTACCGAGTAAAAAAAATACACCATTAAAAACCCAAAAGGCTTCCTTCGGAATAATGCATTCTAGCCCATTGATGAATTACTACTAAATGTGAATTCTTACAGTAAGTACCAATGTTGTAAATATATTTATCCATTATGGTGTTAACATAATTTATTTAATTTGTACTTCTTGTTGGTCTACTTACATTATAAGTTTTGTCTTTATTTTATTTATAGTGTTATTATCATGGTGGTTGGTGTAAAAATATTTGTGTCTGTGTTCACACATTAAACTATTATGGATTTGTACAACTTTATCAAATCAATGTTTGCTTTTAGTCTGCTATTTAATTAAAATTCTTACATTGTTTGGGTACAAGTCATTTGTTTATAAGCAAACTTTACATGCTTTACGCGTTTCATTACCAATTGCAGCTATCCTCAGTAAAAGTAGAAAAGTGTTACCAAATTCTAAAATATTGTCAACAAGATTTATAATGTGATAACATTTTGCTTAATTTGTTTTTTGAATATTACATCATCACCTTCCGGCTATTGAAACGTTTTCGGTGTTTTTTAAATTTTTGTATGGTACCTGGGTGTATTTAGCTTGTTAAATACAGTTACGCATGCGCTATCCAAATGTTTAGTGTAACCGTTAGGTTTGTGTTTATTAGAATCATATGCAATTAAAATTTTATCTAAATGTCTTTTCATATAAAAAGGTTGGTCTGCCAATTTTTAATATGTCTGCATGTACAGGCTGTCCCAAATTCGAGGGCAAGCATGGGGATCTCGCTTATTATAAGAGATAGGATATAGGTTTAAATTCGGCACTTTTGCTAAATTCGATGCCGAGTAATAATCTGAAAAGAAATTTGAGCTAACTCGAATGGATTTGGTTTTATGCTCAAAAAACCAAAATTTCCATTTTCGTTTTTCGCGTTTGGTCACCTTATTAGGAATTTTCAAAATTCGATTAAATATTATTAAGGCAACTTTTTACGCACAATACTAATACGGTATTAAAAATATTATGCGACGTTTTGGTTATTCTGAACCATCATCAGGTTTATTTTTTCTTATCAGGGTTAGGACATATTTTTATGGCGTTGGATGGAGAATGTTATGCTGATTTTAGCAATATATAACACTTCATGGTTTGATCGACTGCGAACTAAAATACTCTTAAATTAAAAACTAAATATTACATTATCACGATACCCATGAATCAAACAAAACTCAGAAGTTTGCTTTTATCATGTCATTTTCTAATTGTTAGTGCTTTAAAATTTGCAAGTTTCTTTAGAATGTTTTCAAATTCAGACAAAAGAGACATGGTAAGGGTATTTTATAGCTGCAATAGAAATAGTGTCAGAGCAGAACAAAGATATTTAGAAGAATATCCGGAGAGGCAGCAACCAAACCAGAGATATTTTTTAAAATTAGACCAAAATTTGCGAGAATTTGGATGTTTTCAGAAACCTCGAAATGCATATGGTAGCAGACTAGACAGAGATGCCGAAGAAGAAATACTACATCAGGTACTATTTGTTAGTATTATACTAATTATAAGAATTTCCACTCACTTCACTGCTAATTTCAGCAGACATTTTTTTTTGGAGAGTTATGACTTTATGTTATCCATCTTAGGTTCAAGAAAATCCTTCAACATCTACCAGAGAAATAGAGCAAACTATTGAAGTGCCAAAAACGACAGTTTGGCGAGTGTTAAAGCAACACCGTTATAAACCATTTAAGTTACACGTTAGTCAAACTCTACGGCCTGGGGACGATATGAGACGGTTGGATTTTTGTAACCAACTTAATACCAAAATGCTGGAAAATCACAACTTTGTCAATCAAATAATTTGGACGGATGAGTGCAATTTTTCCACTAATGGAATGTTTAATCGTAATAACGAGCACTACTGGTCCGTTGAAAATCCACGAATTAACAGGCAAATGCGAGGACAAAGCCACCGGTCCTTTAATGTGTGGTTGGAATCTGGAAGGATAGGCTCCTTGGGCCAATTATTTACGAAGGTATCCTAACGTCTCAACGCTACCTCGCATTTCTAACACACGAAATATCAGACCTTTTGGATGATGTTCCGCTAAACGAAAGATGGACTCTTTGGTGGCAAATGGACGGAGCTCCTCCTCATAATGCTGCGATAATAAGTGAATATCTTAACGGCGAATTTCCTGATAAATGGATGGGAAATAGGGGACCACTTAGGTGGCCAGCAAGAAGTCCAGATTTAACCCTTTAGATTACTTCCTCTGGGGCTATTTAAAAAATATGATTTATAAGACGCCACCGCAAAATATAGAAGAACTCCAGAATAGGGTTGTTAATGAACTTCGTCAAATTCCCAGGCGAACCATTCAAAGAAGCGTAAACAATTGTAGAAGAAGAATTCGTTACTGTATTCAAGAAGGAGGAAACTTGTTCGAACATTTATTATAATAATTTTTGTTTGTTTGTCTGTGTAATTATTTTGTTGTTACCTATCGATAAATTTGCGTTGTCGCTATTATGACCGTGTTACATAGACATACTTGTTTGAGTTGTTTGTTAATGTTTTTTTTAAATTGTTTAAATGTTTTTATATTTTTTTGGATGTTCTAACGAGTTTAACAAATTAAATAAGTAGAACTACTGTAATTATTCCTTGCTGGATCCAAGAAGGCGGAATCTTGTTCTTCGTATTTTTCTCATTATTTTAGTTCGCAGTCGATCAAACCATAAAGTGTTATGTATTGCTAAAATCAGCATAACATTCTCCATCCAATGACATAAAAATATATCTTAACCCCCATAAGAAAAAGTAAACCTGATGATGGTTCAGAATAAACGAAACGTCACATAATATTTTTAATACCGTATTAGTATTGTGCGTAAAAAGGTGCCTTAATAATGTTTAATCGAATTTTGAAAATTCCTAATAATAAGGTGGCCAAACGCGAAAAACGAAAATGGAAATTTTTAGTTTTTTGAGCATAAAACCAAATCCATTCGAGTTAGCTCAAATTTCTTTTCAGATTATTACTCGGCATCGAATTTAGCAAAAGTGCCGAATTTAAACCTATATCCTACCTCTTATAATAAGCGAGATCCCCATGCTTGCCCTCGTATTTGGGACAGCCTGTATATAATCTACGCCAGGAGAACGTGTGCTAGGATATTATTTTTAAAAACTTTTTAATAACAATTAATCTATTAAAGATTTAGTTATTATTCATTTCTATTAATAATATAACATTCAGTGTAAGCTTTTTCAATCATATTATCAAGCAGGTCTGTTTTTTGCGTTTTCACATTTTATAAATTTTGTTCACCGTAATACTTCAAGTGTTTGTTAACAGTTTGCTACTTTTGCTATTTAAAAGTTTAAAATTTGGCTTTAATTATCCGGCTTCTACCCAACAATATTTTAAGCTTGAATCTTAGCAGTGCAAGTTTTTATTTACTATGTTGGCTAGTATGTGCATGCACCAAACCGATTTATAATATAAGTGGTAGTTTTGTTTTTATTAGAGGTACTGTGACAAGAATTTTATGTAAATATATTAAAAAAATAAAGTTGCATTTGAAAAACACCGGACAGTGGCAGGACCTGTAACCAATAAATTCCCTCAAGTACCACATAGAAATTACAAAACACCCAACGCTTTTCACTGCTAAGCTATCATCATCAGCGGTCGACCACAGTAGCTAAGCTATCATCAGCGGTCGGCCGCCGATGGATAGCTTGGCTATTGAAACGCGTTCGGTGTTTTTTTAATTTTTGTATGGTACCTGGGTGTATGTTGCTTGTTAATTACAATTACGCATGCGCTATCCAAATTTTTAGTGTAACCGTTAGGCTTGTGTTTATTAAAATTATGTGCGATTAAAATTTCATCTAAGTGACTTTACAAATAAAAAGGTTGGTCTGCCAGTTTTTAATATGTCTGCATGTACATAGTCTACTTAAAGACTGCTGGTTGATTAATTCTCATAATTATAACACTTATACACACAATTACTTTGATTTAAAATAGTATTATGAATTCTCAGTAACTCTGAACTACAAATATTTTCTGATTTCCAAATCACATTTTGTAAAATTCAATTAACAAATCTGAGTTACAATATACACTGCCTGGTATTAATTTAACAAAGATGAATTTCAAATTAAAATAAGGTACAATGCTAACCATAAAACATTTCTGCAATTAACACTTCATTCTGCAGCATCAGATCTCTTAATCCAACATCTAAAACTAAGTTGGACGCTAGCGAATAACAATGTCAGAACCCGCCTTAGAAGATCAAGAAAATAAAGCTTGGACATATTGGACATCATTAAAACTCAAACCTATTAACTTGGTTTAACAAAATCATCAGATCTTCACTCTGCTTGCATCACTCAAAAAGAAGTGGCTCGATTGGTGGCAAACTTTTTGTGGTGTCCCTCACTCACATCTGAATATTGGACTTTTCCTCCACGTTTGGCTTCTAAACTGTGAAATGATTTTCATAGTTCTTGTTTTCTTCTCACTTATGATATGAAAAAGTTTAGCGCAACCGTTCATAGGCATCTCTTGACAATTCAAAATCCTCCTATGCATCCTCCTAAGAAGTATTCCTGAGTGCTTTAGTACGTTAGGCTAAACTTAGCCAGTTCAGGACCACAGTTATAAAAAAAATTGACATTCTGAACGACCTAACTTAATTGTAGCCAAACTTGAATAGATCTGCTAATATGGAAACGCACTTTATGCGCATCGTTTACTATTACTTTGTAACTTGTTTAACTTTCTACTACATTTAAGCCGATTTACAGATTTTCAAATCAACCTTAATGTATTTGGCCTTAGATGATTTGAAAAAAAATCAAAATTTGGGGAGGATGATAAAATGTTTATTTTCAGATATGTAATCTTTACTTTGTAGGTATACAGGCATGTGGATAACATACAATTCGAAAATACACAATTAGTAGAACGGTTTTTAAATTATTGGCGTGTAACTGGTCACCAAAGAATTGGATTTTTATACGGAAATTACGAAATTCATACTGATGTGCCTTTAGGTACGATTTTAATATATGGTAATAAGTTTTGTTAAAGTTACGTTGTAGGAATTCGAGCTAATGTCTCGGCAATATACGAACCTCCACAAGAAAGTAGTCGACATTCAATACAATTACTTCCTGATGAAAACGAAGAATTAGTTAATCAAATTGCGTCGGCTTTAGGTCTTAGACGAGTTGGATGGATATTTACAGATTTATTAGCAGATGATGTTCAAAAAGGCACAGTTAAGCATACTAGGAATCCTTCAACGTATTTTCTATCCGCACAAGAATGTATTATGGCTGGATATTATCAAAATTTACATCCAAACCCTTCTAAGTTTGCAAGCAGCGGAGTGTATGGATCAAAATCTGTTACTGTTTGTGTAACAGGTAGATATTTGTTAATTTATTAATAAAATTTTTAATGAAATTATTACTGTGTAGGGGATAAAAGCTTTCAAGTACATATGGAAGGATATCAAGTTTCAAATCAATGTATGGCACTTGTAAGAGACGATTGCCTTGTACCAACAAAGGATGCACCTGAATTGGGATATGTGCGTGAGTCATCTGAAAGACAATATGTTCCAGATGTTTATTACAAGGTAAGTAGTGTTCTTTACGCAATTATTTCTCTTATGCACACATGAAAAATAGTAAGCAGTACTGACATTACCAATATAAAGAAATATATATATTTTAAAAACCATATAATATGGTTGTGGAGAGGAGCACGTTTTTTTTTTCTTGCTTTTAATTGACAATATGTAGTGACTTTGTTTTTTTTATGCCTTGTAACTAAAACTGTAAAGTAATTGTTAGAAGGGACCCTTTTGAATATCAGTTTTAAATCATCAATTATACAGTTGAGGTAAGGTTATTATTTCTGCCGTTATTTTATGCCGGGTGATTCTTTAATACCGAACAACAAAAAATTTTAAAGGTTGGTAATTATGTACTGTCATTTAATTTTCGTGATGTATGTAGCATCAGTCTCTAAATTAATAATTTATTACCTTCCAACCTGCATATGCATAAAAAAATTATATATTTCTCTAAGATAAAGCGTAATAAAATTGTTAACTTAAGCGCACCAGTATGACTCAGAGGCGAGAACGCCATGACAAGACTACCGCCCGACCGGTTTCGTCATTGTTGTGACTCATCAGGAGCGGGTAGACCTGTCATGGAATATCTAGTATAGTATATACCAGTTTGAGAGGTCCCACTGATGGGATACAGATGGCGCTCCTCAACTCACATATCGATATCTTTTGTGGCCACTTAATAATATTCGTTCCGAGTTGAGATATTCCATGACAAATCTACCCGCTCCTGATGAGTCACAACAATGACGAAACCGGTGGCCTTGTCATGGCGTTCTCGCATCTGAACACAAAGAAAACTAAGTCATACTGGTGGGCTTACGTTAACAATTTTGTTAATAATCAAATTTTAATTACGCTTTCTTTTTGAGAAATATATATTTTCTTATTTTCTTATATACAATAGTATATACCAGTTTGAGAGGTCCCACTCATGGGATGCAGATGGCGCTACTCTTAACTCTCACATACTGTGACTCTACTATAAATTCTCACATATCGACATCTTGTGTGGCCATCTTAATATAGTTCAGCGTAGATATATTCCATGACAGATCTACCCGCTCCGGATGAGTCACAACAATGACGAAACCGGTCTGGCGGTGGTCTCGCCTCTGAACACAAAGAAAGTTAAGTCATACTGGTGGGCTTATGTTAACAATTTTGTTAATAACCAAATTTTACATATACATATGTAGGTATAGAAAGTTATGCAATCGACTTTCTTTCACTACCGCTAAATCGACTTATTAGTTCATTTTACGCGTAATTTAGCGGCAAAGAGTTTCTAAGGTAGAATTTAAGTGTTGCTTCAAATTTGTTCAATATCTCAATAACGATTCATTTTGTAAGAAAAAGTGTAGACATATTTTTTAAAGAAAATTTAATTTTACGTAACTTTTGTTTATAGTTTCTTAATATAACGCCAGGTAAGTCCAAAAATTAATTAAATATGACTGAAAATGGTTAAAGTGTATTATTTTAAGGTTATGCAATTGACTTTTTTTTCACTATCGCTAAATGGACTTATTAGCACATTTTACAACTTTTGGCCAAGTTTCGTCAAGATCGGCCATGACGTCTGTCTGTGTGGATGTATGCCAGTATCCACGATAACTCCAGAACGCAAATACCTACATATTTAAAATTTTTTATTTAAGGTTGTTTTCATTTTGGCTTAGAACTGATTAGATTTTGGGAGAAATCCAGCGGTGGAGAGGGAGGGGGTTATTAGGAGCAGTTTTTATCAAATATTTCTAAAACAGCTGCTTATTTCAAAGATATAAAAATACCCAAATATAGACCTTAAACATATCGATTAATTAGGTTCTATGCAATTTTTTGATATGACGCGTAATTTAGCGGCAAAAATTCCTTAGAAGTTAAGTGTTAGTTCAAATTGTTTCATTGTCTGAATAACGATTAATTTTATAAGAAAAAGTGTCGACGTATTTTTTAAAGAAAATTTAATTTTATGTAACTTTTCTTTATAAAGTTTTTTTAATATTACACAAGGTAAGTCAAAAAATTAATTAAATATGGATGAAAATGGTTATACTGCATTATTGATATCTTATAGAAGCGGGCGGATTTGAAATTTTTTTTAAGTTAATGTGTAGGTATATATTATCTATCTGACTGAAGTTTTAAACGTCATTCTGACAGATTATTTTTTTGTTTTTACAATGTTCCCTGTTTTTATTATGAACATATAAAAAAAAAGTTGCATAGTTACCCTAAAGAAATTATAATTCAAATTATTTCATTTCTTTTAATTTTTTAGTACTGCATCTAGATGTCTATTAACCTCTGTCAGACATGAAGTTTTAAACGTTACATTATTGTTTCTGTTTTTGCAATGTTGCATATTTTCGTTATTATAAAATAGGTTGTATAATCATCCTAAAACTAGTATATTACTTTACAAGGGAAGTAAATCTTAGTTCCTGTGTAAAGTACATTATTTTTTTCACTATCAACACGACCTATCATCTATTAACAATTATTCTATGATTTTATTACAAGAATCCATTAGGAGAATCTTATGTCATTGTAGCAAAATTAAGTAGTGGTCTTTGCATTGGTACTATAGTAACCGTTTGTCATACAGTTACTTTCGTAGTGAAATAATATTATATCCCTGTTGTCATGCCAACTTAATAATTTGTGTAAATATAACCTACTTCTTTAGAACGACATATTGTAAGCACTACCTACCTGAGTGATACTGAAAAAAATGTTATTAAAATTATTTCATTTCTTTTAATTTCCATTTTGTAGGTTGGAAGGTCGTGTTGTATTCCACACCAGATATTTTTTAATTTACAAATAAATCTCCCGTTTTACAACAAATTTTACATTTACACTAAGCACAGTTACGTTATTAACATTTTATCAAATAAACTATAAAAATTGCTCAAAATGCCCACCGTTATGTTCACGACACAATTCCATTCTGCACTTCCTATTGTCAAACACTTGTTCCAGAGTTGCAGGTGTAATTCTTTCAAGTTCCTCAGTAATTGCTGCTCGTAGTTCTTCAACCGTAGGGAGATGGCTTCGAAAAATGTTTTTTTTCTGTTGCCCACATTTGATAATTTTGACTATTAATATAGCCAGATAAGTGAAACCATGCTTCATCGTAAAAGTTACATTTAAAATATCGTTATTAAAATTGTTAGTAAACAATCACAATAATTACATCTATTCTCATTATTAACAGCATGCAGTTACTGTACAACAGAAACGGTATGGGTGCAAATGCAGATTTTTATGCAAGATCCGTTAGCATGTTGAATAAGTCAATCCTGTAATTTGAAAATAAAGTTAGTAGATATCACAAATTTATTCTACATTGGCAATTTACCAGCTTGAGCACTTATCTGACGGATTGATTTTTTGGGACTTGCTTCCATTCGTTGTCTTACGTCTTCTTCCATTTCATAGTAATGGACAACCTGTAGGTTTTGCCTTACAAATGGAATTCGTATTTTCAAGTCATTCAACGATTCGTTTCTTATCGTTGGCAAATGCTTTATATGGAATATTAACATTAGGGTACTCTTCCATAAACTGCTCTTGACAGGACTGCAACTAATAAGACCACATTCCATCTTCCTTACGTGCAGCACTTCGAAAATGAGCCTTCAAATAAAGACGTCTTGTTCTAGCGTAAAGTCACCTTCAAGAAGGTTTGTAACCTACTAATGCAAGTTAGTCTGGTGTAAACATTATGTAATCACTTCTTGAATTACGGAGTAACTCTGAAAAGAACTGTTTTAAGGAACGTTGATAATACAGAATGGAAAAGTAAATGAAAAACAAGAACAAATTCACGGCGACACTGATTTCAAAAAAGGACGAATAAAGTAACAAAAAATATTTAACCGCCAATTCAACACCGTAAAAAAAAACTAGAATCGTACGCGCAAAATTTAAACTGTCAACAGTATTAAAGAATCAAGTGGTATTAATTACTCTTTTGAATGAAGTTATAAAATTACGTGGAAACGAATATTTTTGGACCTACTGAAAAATATTTCAGTGACCTCCGTAAACAATGTTTGGAACCTGTGCACAATACAGTCACTGGCTTGAGCTAGGCGAACAGGAAAAGATTTGTGCATTGAACGAGAAGTGATTGAGATTTTTACTTGTCTTTTCTGGAGTAATAATAATAATATTTATTGAATGGAAGAAACTTCTTTCACAGCATAAAAAAAAATGAATAACTAAGACGTGCTTTGAGTTGGTCACGCAGTGCCTAAAGTATCCGTACCTAATCTATAACGTGCTATAACTAAAACAAAAACATAATTTCTAAACTTAAACAAAAATTGAATTAAAACAAATGTTGAGTAGTAGAAAACATTCATGGCATATACAATTATAGAGACGATATATTAATGAGCTTCAAACTATTTTTAACCCGTTTTTCCCGGTGTTCCAATACTGGAACTGTTTATGTTTTCCTAGTGTTCCGATATTGGAACATTCTAGATTATTCCCTCTCCATTCAACAAACTGACGCATGCACCCGAATTTCGCACTGCCATCTTGTCACTAACGTTTTGGCTAGTGTCTGATGATGTTAGGTGTACAGGCTTGTTATTTTTCTCTCATTTGTGCATCATTCTCGCAAATATTTGCTGATCTCTCTTAATGGCTTCGAAAACGTAAGTACAATTAGTATAATTTGAACATTATAATTATTAGGATCACAAAAATTGGTTGAAATACATGTAATTTTGTTGTGTTTTATATTTTTTTTAAATAGTGTTTACAATTTTACATTTGTTCCTATATTGGAACACTGGGAACAAATGGAATAAATATTTTTTTATTTTATTTTAGGTATTTTACTACCTAGGAACTACTTGATTTAGTTGAAAATGAGGAAATTTAGCAGGCTGGTGTTTTTATAACACCTGCTAATGATGGAATGGAGTCTGAAGAAGATTCTGACGACGACGAGGCCCCTTCAGCTAATATAAATCATCTTAGTGGGCGCCAGATGCAATCAGAAGCTTGTGCTAAAATAAATACATTAGACGGAGTGCTTTACGTTAGAAATAATGAGCTAGAAGGACAAAATTCTGTCTTTTCAACTGACCGACAACTAGGAACCTCAGCTAGAGTTAGTGAAGAATCTCATGAGCAATTAGATGGCAATGCAAGTGATGACATCGAAAATATATCTTTGGTTAAATTGAAATCCCAACTTGACAAAACAATACTTGAACCAAATCTGGGATGAAATTGGAAAAAAATTGATTTAGATCCATCCTTTCCTGCATTCACTTCAGCTACAGAGTCTGGTAGTCGTAAATTTCCGGATGCAGTTGCTTGCTTCGAATCTTTTTTTGATACTGATGTATGTAAACATTTGGTAGAAATGTTTGAATTATATGCCAGGCAAAAAGGTGATCATACTTTTAGTACAGATGAGGGAGAACTAAAATGTTTGATAGCCATTTTGTATTTATCTGGACATTTACAAATTCCCAAATGGCGCATGCTTTGGGAAGTTGATAATGATACGTATAATTCTTTAGTAGTCAATACAATGCGCAGAAATCGATTTGAAGTTTAAAAAAAATATGCACATTGTTCTGATAATAGTAATTTGGAAGCTAATAATAAATTTTCAAAATTACAACCCCTTTTTTCTTACATGCACCTCTTACTGAAAAACTGTGCATAGATGAAAGTACGGTGCCATATTTCAGAAGGCACGGGGCAAAACAATATATAAAGGGAAAGCCTATTAGGTATGGATATAAAATCTGGTCTTTGTGCGATAAATCTGGATATCTGATACAGTTTGATCCCTATCAAGACAAACAAGCAAATAGGTGCCACATGGAACTGGGTTTGGGGGGTTCTGTGGTAATGACCCTTTAGAAAACCTGCCGAAAGATGTACCTTTCAAAATTTACGGAGACAGGTATTTTTCTTCTGTGAAGTTAGTACATCTCCTTCAGAGAAATGGTTAGGATATACAGGTACAATCAATGCAAATAGATTAGAAAATTGTCCGTTGTGCAAAAAAATTGGAAGTGAAAAAATGTACTTTTGATTATTCTACAGACACCAATTCGCAATTAGCAGTTACTTGATGGAACGATAATCGTCCTGTTTTAATTGTGAGTAGTAGCGATCCCGTTGCTCAAGTAAATAGATGGATATCAAGCGAAAAAAAGAAACGCCCTGTTCCCCAACCATTTGTAATTGGACAATACAATAAATATATGGGAGGCGTGGACCGAATGGACCAAAACATCCATAACTACCGAATCAGTATCCGATCAAAAAAATGGTGGTGGAGTCTGTTTGCATTTTGTTTAGACTCATGTATGCATAATGCTTGGCAGTATTATAGGCTACAATTAAACTGTGGAAAAAAAGATTTCCTCCAATTTTGAAGAAAAGTTTGTACAGGTATATCTAAGACAATGCGGTCGGCCAGTTTACACTGGAGGACGTCCTAAATCATCGAAACCGTTGCAAGAGAGAATCCCACACCAGATAAGGTATGATGGTATAATCATTGGATCGTTCCAGCCAAAAAGCAAAATAGGTGTGCACAATGTCACAAGAACTCAACGAAAATGTGTGAAAAATGTAATATTAATTTACATGTTGCTTGTTTTAAAACATACCATGTGTTTCATCAGTAGTTAGTAACCCCATTAGTTAATTATTAGTTGTATGTTTTTCAGATTTCATTACATATTTGTAGCAAAAGTTTATCGTATTAGTTTTCTTTAATACACCCATCCATTCCCGGTGTTCCAAAAATGGAACATGTATTTTGCTGCGAAAAAAAACTTTTAAAAAAGTAAAAAACTTATTTTCTGTTTTATATTAATTAATTCTTTCTAAAGTTTTTAAGAATTTACGATTTTCAAGTATTTGTAAAACTCGGGCATTAGCGGTACAACCAAGACGTTATAACTCGGGAAAAAAAAAGGGTTAAACTTCTTATGACAACTGCAAAATATATCAAAACACTTAAAATGATTGCTTTCAAGGCGCTCAATAACATTAAATAGGCCATAATTAGTACTATGATGACTTACTTACTTACTTACTTCTCTTAAAACGAAAAACAGGTTGAGATACAAAATGAAATTGTTTAAGTAGATTCGGATCATTAATAATAACACCAGATAATAATTTATGAGCAATGTGAAATAGTTCGTCGGTCTTCCAAGTCCTGTAGATCAGTGGTTCTCAAAGTCAAGTGAATCACGGACCCCCACCTAAAGACCTACAGTCTTCGAGGACCCCTAATCTCCAAAAAAACGCACGCATTATGCTAATTATCCTTAGTTTTGCCCATATCGTTATGTGTAAATATATAGTTTTGTGTTTAATTTAATTTTGAATTTGATGAAACACCAGAGATAAAAAATATTCGTTTTGATTTGTTTTTGTATCAGGACTTCATATTCATCACTATCAATGGGACGAATGCATTTGTTTCTTAAACTTTATAATGTCCGAAGTTTTGGGAACAATTGTTGAAATTTTCAACCTCAAGGCTGATTCAACGTTCTTCAGTCGATTTCTCTTGACACTTTTTATGTTACAAAGTGTAGAAAATGTCTGTTCACACAAATAAGTCGTACAAAAAGGCACAAGTTGTTTGAGGGCTTTGTTTGCTAAATCTGTGAATTCCGACCGGGCAAGAAACCAAAAATGACATAAATCATTTTCTTCTTTGAAGATTACTTCCCAAGCCATACTGCAAGACAAATCTACCAGTTGATCTTGTTCATTTTCAGAGAGGTTAGTAAGGCTGGCAACATCTTGTTGTTTGAAAGGGTGTCTCATCCAGTCACTGTTTCTATCTGGTGCAGGAAAGTAGTTCCTCAAAGCACTCGCTAAGTCTGTCATATGTTCGATAATCATGTCTTGAACCTCAACAGGTAGATTTTCTTCAGATTTGGTTAGAAATTGTTGTAACACAGGCAATGATGTGTAAGACTTTCTTTCAACTCGATTTACCCACAGCTTTAGTTTTTCAATCATTGCTCGATTTTGTCTTCTACTACGAATATGTTAGTATCAGGTCCTTGCAGCTTCAAGTTCAAAACATTCAAATGTGTAAATAAATCTGCCAAGTACGCAATTTTGCAGAGCCACGAAAAGTCATGAAGTTTTTCTCTTAAGATGAACTTTTCGTGTTTACCATCACAAAGCAATATTACTTCATCAGCTAGTTCAAAAAACGTGTAAGAACGTTTCCTCGAGAAAGCCAGCGAACCTCTGTGTGTAAAAATAGATGTTCGTGTTCACTTCCCATTTCCTGACGTTTGGCGCTACTTGCATCACCCGAGCCATCAATCCAGTTTTATGACCCGCCATCGCTCCAGCTCCATCAGTAGCTAACCCTACACATTTATTCCAATCTAGTTCATTTTTTAAAATACAATCATTAAGAGCTTCAAATACATCATTTGCATTGTTGTGTATTACTTCTTTGCAAAATACCAGATCTTCAATGATATATTTTTCGTGTTGTAACGGACAAAAGCTATCAAATGAGATTTATCAGTTAAATCTGTACTCTCGTCTAGTTGTAATGCGAACATTTCCGTAGATTTCAAACGTGAAATTAATTGGGAGTGCACATATCGCCAACCTTCTCTTAACTGTGTCGTTTGATAATGAAATCAAACTTATTTCTTTGGCCGCAGTTTCACCTAACATTATGCTGCACATACTTTTTGCAGCAGGCATGATAAGCTCCTCTCCTATGTTATAAGGTTTTCCCGACTTAGCAATCAACAGAGAAACAGCATATGATGCAATGGTTGCCTTTTCATTTGTAGTGCCTGTTGCAATTTTTTCAATTTTATTTTTTGACTTTTTCATTTCATTGCTTTTTATTTTAAAAAATGCTATCGGCTTATCAGAAAACTCGGAGTGTTCTGTTTCTAAATGCCTACGCAACTTAGCAGGTTTCATTGCTTCATTGGAAAGTACTTCGTAACACAAAACACACTGCGGTTTTTGTTCAATGTCTGTACCCGCTTGCACAAATCCCAGGTTTAAATATGTATCACAATATTTGCGTTTTTTGGCTTTATTGGCACTAGCACTAGATTTTGAGCAAGACGGCTTGTCAAGGTTAGGTGGGACAAGGGCCTGTCTGCCGCCTCCATTAGTTTCAATCGGCACTTCAGTTGCACGTACAGTACCCGTCTTTAACCAACGATCCATAGCTGATTACTAGAGACCTACACTCAATTTTATATTATTAATTTTTATATTGTAAATTTAATATTACGTATATACCAAAAACACTGCACTGTAGCAATTCGCGTGGTGTCTAGTCGCTGTGTGAGTGTGTACTGAGTGAGTCAAGTGGACGTTTTGTTCATTCCTCCCCCTTCCCCTCGTCCGTCACTGTAGACGCGCTCTCGGTCTCACGTCAAGGTCACAGCTACACTGCCCCTACTCCTGCCAATTGTGATTGACCAATACAATTATGGGTTTTTAGCTTATATAGTCATAGTGTAGTTATACAATTGTCAATTAGTACTTGATTTGGTGAAATGTCATTCTTAACTTCTTAACTGTATAATAGAAATAGATTATAGAAAGTGCTATTAATTTCAAACACAAAATAACGTTTATTAACAGCAGTCTATAATTTTTTTTCTCTCATTCCTTAGGCCTTAAGCTAGCTCCGCGGACCCCCTGGTATGGGCTCACGGACCCCTGGGGGTCCGCGGACCACACTTTGAGGACCACTGCTGTAGATTATACCTACGCAAATTTAAACTATAATTGGAATGTTTAGGCGCAAAATCATCCTGGTGCGAAAGTATTTTTAAAAATGTTCGTTGTACATTTTCAACCATTTTGATCTGTACAATATAATGGTGAGACCAGATAATACTTGCATATTCAAGCAAAGATCTGATTAGAGAACAAAACAGAATTTTTAGACTATTAGCTGTAAAGTATTTATTGTGTCTATAAAACAGACCAAGTAGTCTGAAAGCATTTGAACAAGTTCGGTCAATATGACTCTTAAAATTAAATTTACTATCAAATGTAACACCAAGATCGTTGATGTTACTTACATTTTCAAGCTCAGTGTCCATTAAGGTATACCTAAATTTAATAACTGATTTACCTGTGTAGAAACTTATCACTTCACATTTACTACGGTTTAATTGCAGATCATTAACAGAACACCATACTAAGTTTTTTTGCAAATCTTGGATGTATGCATATCGACCGTAGAAACGACGGTTCTAAAAATCTTCAAATCATCCGCAAAGGGTAAATAACGCCAGTTTTTTAAACAGTAGCTAATATCTTTTATAAAAATCAAAAATCGGGTGGGACCACAGTGAGATCCTTGACGCACACCCGTGACACGACGACGTCTTTTTTTTATAGGCATATCAACCCAGCAGGGTCTTGCCTCACCCTATGGGTGCTTATTCCCTAACTACATAAAAGGTTGCAAAAGAATATGTTACTTGTGGGACGTATATTAGAGTCATATTTTTTTAATTAACTTTTAAACACACAACTGCACTCACGAACTCACTTATTATTATAGTCTTCTATGAGTCTTTGATGTTTCTATCAATTTCTTCCATTCTTGTCTTTCCTTACACAATATTGTCCAATTTACTATTTCCATTGCCTGTAGGTCTTCTATAACATTCTCTTTCCAGCTAGTTTTCAGTCTTCCTTGGTGTCTTTTAATGTCGGGTTTCCATTCTGTCACTTTTTTAATTGCTCTCGTATCCTCACTTCTCATTATGTGCCCGAACCACTTCAGTCTTTGTGTTTTCACGTGTTTCAATGCATTCACTATTTCAATGTTCATTCTTCGTCTATATTGTCCATTCTCCATTTTTACCGGGCCTAGGATCTTTCTCATAATTCTTGCAATACGGCGTATTTCTTCCTCATCTACTTTTCAGAATGACCAAGTTTGCATAGCATATGTTACTATTGGACGAATTAGCGTTTTGTGCACTCTTATTTTCGTTATTTTGCTAAGTTGTCTGTTGTTAAAGAAATGTTTATAGCTGTAGAAACATGCTCCCTTTTTGTATTCTCTCGTGTATTCGTTTATATTTTATATTTGGACTTGTTATAACTGATCCTAGATAGTTAAAAAGGCTTACTTCTTCGAAACTGTAGCTTCCAACCGTTAAATTTGTCATTTGTTCCTGATTTTTACTGTATTTCAAGTATTTTGTTTTTTTTTTCGTTGATGTGTGGTCCATAGTAGTTTGCCTCATTTTATAGCTGTTGTGTTTTTTCAATCAGGCCTTTTTTGCTTCTGCAGATTAACACCACGTCATCTGCATAAGCCACGACTTGTGATTCTTTGTTCGAGAGTGTGCCTTGTATGTTTAGTTTTTATTACACTCTAATACTTTGTTAAATAGAAAGGCGGACAATGTATCGCCCTTTTGACATTTATTTACTTTTACATCGTTCGTACTAACTGTATTTATTTGTATTATTGCTTCTGTTTCTTTGAGGGTCAATCCACTAGTCTTTCTAGCTTGGTAGGGACATTTGCCTTATTATGTAGTGGAATGCCCCTTTAAAATCAATAAAAAGTAAATGTACCTCTATATCGTGTGCCTCTGCTTTTTCCACTGTTTGTTCAAGAATGTGTATCGCATCTGTGGTACTCCTGCCGGGTCTAAAACCCTGTTAATAATCACCCACTATTTTTTCTGGGTATTCTTGTTACCTTTCCTTGAGTGTGTACGCAAACACTTTATATGCCGTATTTAATAGCGTTATCCCCCTGTAGTTTTTACAATACTCTTTTTCTCCTTTTTTTTTGGAATGGGAATTATAGTTCCAATTTTCCACTCATCGAGGCATTTTTTCTTCCTTCCATATCTCACATATTAGATCATGTATCAATGCAAATAGTGCTGAAATTGTGTCCGGTCCTGCCGCCTTATTGTTCTTCATCCTCTGCAATATTCTTGTTACTTCCTCCAGGGATGGTGTTACAGTTTGCTCTTCTGGTCCCGTCAATTGCCTGCCGCTCTTATTTTCTTGTTCATTTAGAGTTGTGCCGTTGAAAATGTCTTTAAAATAATCTTCCCAGATCTTCTTTATTCCATTCTCATCGTGCACAAGTTTACCCTTTTTGCCCTTGAAGCCTCTTACTTTTATTATTGGTTTGAAACTCATGTTTTTTAATTTTTGATATAACTGCCTTGCGTTATTATTTGCATTTTCATGTTCAATGCCATCTAATTCCGTGTTAAACTATTCCTTCTTTTTTTGTTTGAAAAAATTGCCTGTTATATTTCTTTTTTCTTTGTACCTTTCTTTGTCTTGCTCCATTTCTGTACAAATCCATTTCATTCTTGCTTTATTTTTCTTGGTCGTCATTTTCTTGCACTCTGTATCATACCAGCTATGTTCTTTTTTTGGTGCTTCTTTTTGACTTACGGTCTCTTTTGCAGAATGTAGGATTTTTAATTTTATTCTTTCCCATTTTACATTAATATCTTCTTCCCAACTGTCTTCTGTTGTTTGTGATAGCATGTTGGAGTACTTCTTTCTTATTTCTTCCGACTGTAATTTTTCTACTGCCCATTTTTTTTTCTTCTGAGCAGTTTTGTGTAACTTTATTCTTCCTTCTAACATTGTCACAATTACCAGGTAATGATCATTATCAGCATTTGCTTCACGGTATGATCTTACATCATGTATCAGTTTTAAGTATTTTTTTGTTATTAATATATGGTCGATTTGATTTTCCGTATTACCATTGCGGCGTTTCCATGTTGCTTTGTGTTGCCTTGGATGTTTGAACTTTGTTGTTGCTACAAAAAGATTAGTGGCGGCTGCGAAGGCACACAATCTATGTTCATTGTCGTTAGTATTGTCGTGAATGGTGTTTTTACCACATATTCCTTCTAAGTAATTTTCTTTGCCTATTTGTGCATTACAGTCTGCTAATATAATCGTTATATCTTTACCAGATATGCTTTCCATTGTTCTTTTCAGATCTTCATAAAACTTTGCTTGCTTCTCTTGTCCACTGTAGAAGATACTGAACTTTTCGTTACTAATTTCTGCTTTGCCTGACCACCAGATTTCTTGCAGCACTGCAATGTTAATTCTATACTTTTCCAGCTCTTCTGCCACTACATTCATTTACCAGCTTCCAACAAGGTGTTTATATTCCATGTTGTCACCCTTAATTTTGTTTTGGAGTCTTTAGCGTTTTTTGATTTGTTATTATACTTTTCTTTTCTTTCCTACTTCTGTGTTTATCTTTTGTTGCACGTTTTCCTTTTCTTTTGCCTTTGTCGTGTCCTGTGTTTCCCGTTCTGAGTATTTTATTCTTAGTTTTTGGAGGTTTTTGTTTCAGTGTTCCCTCCTTGTGGTTCCATTCATGGGTTATATTATCTATAATTATCTTTTGGTAACCTATTTTCACTTTCCTTATTTTTCTTCTTTGCTTTTTCTCTAACTTTCATCTGTATTTCTCTTTCCTTTATTGTAAGATCAATTTCTATTATAATTTCAGTTCCCCTTAATTTCTTCTTATTTTCCATTATTGCTTTCTTATCTTCCCATGAACAGAGTCTTACTATCACTATTCCATTTTCTGCATTTTTATTTATCTTAAAGCCTCTTTTATATCTGGTTTTATTCTCAATGTTTGTTCGATAAGTTTTCCTATTTCTTCTCTTGTATCTTATTCTTTTAGTTGAATTCTTTTCATTATGATATTGTTTCTTCTTTGATGTTTATCTTCTAATCTTTTCTCTAGATTATCAACTTTTTCTTCTAAGATTTTCTTCTCTTCATGCCATTTTGTCTCTCTTCGTTCCCATTCTTGGACCATGTTTTTCATGTCTTCTTGATTTTTTTGTATTTGCTTCTTCAAATCTTCTTGACCTCTTCGAAGATTCTCAGTTATTTCCTTATTTTCTTCTATTATTTCTTGCTTCATTTTCTCTAAAAACTTCTTAGTTTCGTCCATCTCTTCTGTGTCTGATATTTCTGTACTGTTTATTTTCTTGGGTCTTATAGTTTCCTGCTTCTTCAATTGTAGTCACTTTCTTCTTCCTTTTTTCTTTTCTTTGTGAGGATCTTAGTGTTCTTCTACTTCTTTGGAAGGTTAAAACTTGGGTCCCCCACTTTTCAAATTCTTCAGGACTTTTCACGTTCTTTTTTCGTTTTTTGGCTTCTTCCAGTGATGCAATACTGTTTGCTCTGTCTCGTGATTGTTGTCATGGGCTCATGTGGTTACTGTGATTTTCCCGATTTTTTCTCAATCTGGCAACCCCGCTATGAAAATTTTGAAATTCCCTCCTTTTCTAATGTTCTAGTTTGGCCACACTGTAATGTTTTATTTTTATCTAAATCTAACCTTACTTGTTTGCTTCTATAAATGATTTTCTAGGAGCTTTCTGGTACAATTTCTGAGATTCTTTTGTCTTTTCCTATTATATTTATTATTTGGAACCACTTTTAATAATTTTTCGCTCTCTTGGGCTGAAATTTCTGCTGTTTTAGATTGAACACATGTACACTCTCGTACGGTGACGTAATTGTTGTTACATTTTCAAGCTCAGCATCCATTAAGGTATACCTAGATTTAATAACTGATTTACCTGTATAGAAACTTATCACTTTACTTTTACTACGGTTTAATTGAAGATCATTAACCGAGCACCACATACTTATTTTTTGCAAATATTTTTGGTTGTATGCACAATCGACCGTAGAAACCACGGTTCTCAAAATCTTCAAATCATTCGCAAAGAGTAAACAACGGCAGCTTTTTAAATAGCAGCTAATGTCTTTTATAAAAATCAAAAATCGGATGAGACCACAGTGAGATCCTTGACGCACACCCGTGACACGACGATGTCTTTAGATACATAATTGTTCAGTTTTACTCAGTAGGATAAAAACGAACTTATCCAGTTAATAATTTGTGAATGGAAGCCAGTACATTATTTGAATAGAGATCTTTTTGGATCAATTAAAAGATGTTTTAATAACCACAGTAAATAATGGTCTTTATTCTTTTCAAACTAGAAAAACATGGTTCAGCTTCCGCCGTAGTCATTGAAAGTGTTATCATAATTTCCAGTTAATCTTCTGGTTCCTTGGAATTCATTTGAAAGATTATTTTCTATTAAAAATTTTAGAAATGGTATTGCTCCATGAATTTCCCTACAATCTGGTCGTACATAAATAACAGATAACTCTGTTTTGAAACATTCCTTGTCTAAAACCGGATATACAGAGCACGTTAAATTCTAATTTTTTTTCAGGAAAATTAGCACAATGTTCAATAAACTTGGCCAAATAAAATAAAGGTGCCGCTGATAAATGATTTTTACAATCGAACCGATCTTTGGCACAGTTCATAATTACATCACATACTTCTATTGCAGCGATTCTATGATCCAATCTACTGCCATTTTTCCTCTTTCTTTTAGCGGGCAAAGTTTCGTCAGAGCATAGATTAGAGGCTTCGTCGACCGAAATAATATTGTGCTTAAATGTAGATATTTTTGAGTTATCTCCGACGGATCCGTTTGTCTTTTTTGTAACTCATTAAATAAAATATCTACGTGAGGCATCACATGATGGGATGAGGTCGACCAAAACAATAAAATTGGGATCATTAAGAATTCTTCTAACGGACGACGCGGCACTACACACTGTGTGGTTATTAAAACTTTCTTTTATTTCTTTCACGCATTCAATCAAAGCTTCTCGATGTTCAAAAATTACACAGTCCTAATATAAAATTCCAGTTGGGGCGCCACGAGGAATTTTTCTTTGAACTGTATTACTCAAAATTGCTACAAGTTGGGAAGAATTTTTAAAGAAAGCAGGACTTCTTGTAAATTTTCACAGAAAATACGAACCTGGGAGCTGTTAGATGCAGCTTTGGACATTATCAAGTTAAGTTGGTGTGCATAGCAATGCACAAAATGTGCATATGGATATTTCTCCAGTAAGTCAACCACTCATTACTGCTGCCCCATCATAACTTTCAGCAATTAATTTATTTGGCGAATTTGCCACTATGGGATCCAAAACACTTAATAATCTTTAATTAAACTTTCTGCATCCAAATTTGTGGGAAGTAAATATGTCCAAAAACGCTCTTCCGGTTCACCATTTCGGCAATATCTAAGTATTATGGGCATTTGTGACTTCGTTGCGACATCAGTTGTTTCGTCAGCCATAACTGCTAAATAAGGAGATTTATGGATTTCGTCCAAGATGGTTTTATGACACACTTCCAACATGCAATCTAAAAGATCATTTTGGATATCCTTGGATGTTCCCTTTAAGACTGTAGAATCTGATAAATGTTACGCAACAGTTTTGTCCAATTCCGCAGTGAAATTAATTAATCCACGAAAAATTCCAGGTTTATCAGATTTTTTTTGTCTCTTCATATCCACGAAGCGCCAGTTCAAACGTACCGCAACATTTAATACAATCGATAATTTTTGACAAAACATACCAATTTTTAGTAACGGTATTGTTACATTTTCGAACATTTACTCAGTAGGCGAAATCCAATTATTGTTCCCTAATATTTACTGTACGTAATAAAGCGAATACCATTTCATTGTGCATATGACTCTTGGATAACTCATCTCGTTTTATTTTTTCAGTTAATTTTTTTTATTACACGCACATATCTAGTTATTTCTTGAATAAATTATCCTGCTTGAATAGTCTCCTGTAACATTTTCCCCGATTTGAACCTTCTTTCACAATACAAATATCCAGCAGGGGACGTCCCTCTTGTTTTAGTTCAATTTTTTCTTCATACGTATACTTGAAGCATCTTTTAACGTTTATATATTATAAATTTTATCCATTTAAAAGAAAAACACTGATAAATACGTAATATCAACAAAAACAAGCGAATTTCAATTTTACGCGCTTAAAGATTTGTGGGAAATGCAGCACAAACTGCCGTAAAAAAATTACACTTAAGCTTGTACAAGCGTTGGAGCGGGCGTCAGAAACAAGGCCGTTATAGGAGCACATAGCCAAGTGCATTGCGAACCGTAGACCTCGTCTCTTCGATATGTACTTTGCATGACCGACTGTAAGGACTAGATTAGATGACTAAAGATTTCGATTGCAGAAACGCAAACGCAAACTAAATTGTTTGTTTATCAGGTTATAAAATAAGCTACCTGTTTGTTTATTGTTTCTTTTTACTGTGAAATTATTTTTAAAAATGCATTTTTGCCGAAAAATTATGGGTTGTTCTGCAGCTCTGCAGGTCATATACAACACCATTGTATCCTAGGCTGTATTATATTAACCCATTAAGTACTGGTACTAAAAATAATAATGAAATTTAGAGAATTGTTACTAATTATCAGTTATAATCCTATTTTCATTAGATAAAAATAATCAGGTTTTTTTGTCGCTTTTGGTTTACAAGATATATATATATATATATATATATATATATATATATATATATATATATATACTATTTTATCAAATAATAGTTTCCTTTTCCATAAGTCCATCCCAAACAGTCTTTTTCTCGCTGGTTCTTTTATATGTTCCCCATCTTTGTTGTCTTGCGTCAATGTATCTTAGGTATGTGAATTCATTTATCTGCTATATTCCCCCCCCCTCCATTTCCACTCCTACTTTTTCCTTTTTCCTCCCCCTTTTCTCAACACCATTACTTTCGTTTTGTTTACATTTACTTCCAGTTCTTTTCTTTTCAAGTATCTGGCCATCGTTTCTATCATCTCCTTCATTTCTTTTTCTTCGTTTGCTATTAATATTACGTCGTCTGTGTATGCCAGCGTCCACACTTTCGTGTTTTCCATCACCAAGCCTCCCACTTATTGCCCCCTTAATGTTTCCTCCAAATCTCCTATGTATACAGCGAACAGGCTTGGTCTCAATGAACATGCTTGCCTCAGTCCCTTCCTTATTACAAATTGCTTTCCTGAATCTGTCCATCTGGTTACAATGTTTTTTCCTGTTTCTTTCTTTAGCCTTTCTTCTAGCACGGTCGCGTATATTTTGTAGGTTGTTTAACAATGTGATTCCTCTATATCTTTTTGTCTCCTTTTTTATGTACTGGGCATATACACATGTCCTTCTCTCCTCACCTTGTATCCTGTCTTCTCCCGTCGCTTTACCTTTTTTCGCTTTTCGTACTGCCTCTATTACTTCCTCTTCTTTTATTCCTTTTTCTTACATTTCGTATAGTTTCTTACTTTGGCTTCCTTCTCCTTTCTGTCTTTGATCCCCTTCCAGTAAGTTCTTTCTTTAAATATTTCTTTCTTTGTGTCTTCCTATTTTTTACTCTCGCATGTTTTCTTGTGTTTCTTTACTGGTTCTTTATATTGTTCTTTTTCTACCTCCTTTTTTTTCCATAGTCTTAGTGTTCTTGGCTTCCTTGCATTCTCTGTCCCACCACCTCTTCCATCCCGTTTTTCCCCCTTCCATCTCTTAAACTTGACATTTTCCGTTGCTTCCTCCATCCTCTCTCATTTCATCCACATTTTCTTCTACTCCCTTACATACCCATATTGTTTTTCCCATTTTTTCTTGGTACCTCTTTATTACTCTCTCCTGTCCATTCTTTCTTGGTTATGAATTCCTCTTCTTTTACCATCTCTTCTGTTTCTCTCCCTTCCATTATTAGTTCCGATTCGACCCTCTCCCCTACCCTGAATGCCTTGACCTGTTCCCCAGCCTTTGCATCCGTTATTAGATACTCCCTATTATTGATTCTCCTCTTCCTTGTATGTACGTGTTCTCCCCCATTTAACTATCTTCTCTATTCCCATTCATTATTTCCCACCTCCATTAATTGTACACTTCCAGCAGTTCCATTCTCAGGTTAAAGTCTCCTCCTAATATTATGATTTGCTCCTCCCTCTCTTCTATCATATCTTTAAATTCTCCCCTGCCTCTTTCATCTTTTTACTGTATATCTTCATTATTTTTATTTTTACTTTTCCCACTGTATATTCCTTTTCACAATTCCTCTTTGTTGCACCCTCTCTTCTTGTTTCAATCATTTTCTTATTTCCGTTATTATACCCCCCTTTGCCCTTTCTTTTCTGTTGTCCCTCTCTGCGTACTGCTCCACCAATGAGAATTCCTCTGGTATCTCCCTTTCACACCACTCTCTTTCTTTTTCCTCCATCCACGTTTCTCACAATCCCACCTCGTCCTGCTCCCTAATGAACTCCTAAAATTCTTGGTCTTTGTTCCCGCCACATTCTAGAACGGTTATCTCGTTCCTCTCTTCCTGTATTATTACCCATTTCCTTTCGTTCCCTTTATTGTTCTGTTCCTTTTCCCCTACTCGTTTTTCCGTTCCTTTGCCGTTTCGTTACCCTTCTTTCCCCTTTCTCCCCCGCCTCTTTTAGTTTTTTGCCCTTTCGTCGCCCCTCTTTTCTCACCTTTCTCTGCTTAACTCCCTCGTTCTCTCATTCCACACATATCTTTCTCCATCTATCTCCATTTTTCTGTATCCTACCCAAACTTTTCTTCCTTCACTCCGCCCTGTTCCTTATTTCTTTTTGTACTCTCTTTGTTAGGTCGTATTTATGTAACTTCTTGTATCCCCCAGTTTTATCTTCTATGCCGTAACCTTCCGCTTCTCCTTCCACTTCCACCCCCACCATCTCATTTTCTATTCTACTTGTACAGTTAATTTCTTCCATCATCACTTGTAACTCTTTTTGTTGATACTTGCTTCTCCACCCCTTTATTACGGTGTTGTTCTTCCTTTTCCTTCTCTCTTTGTCGTCCGCTTTTCTTTCTACTTTTTCTATCTCTCTACCAATTCTTTCTTTTATCTCTTCCATTCTTTTCCTTTCTCCCATTTCTTATTTAATTTCCTTGATGTCGTTCCTTATTTCCTTCATCTTATCCTCCAGATGCTTCCTCATCTCACTTATTAATTCCTTTATTTCCTCCATTTCTGTCTTTTCCTTCCTCTTTCCGCTATTGAGCTGTTTCCTCCTGTCTTTTTTATGTCTGGTCGCCTTATTATCTTCTTCCCTTTTCCAAATCTATTTGCCTTTCTACTTCCTGTTCTTCCCCCTCCCTTTTATTCATTCCCCCTTTCCCTCGTCTCTATATGTTTTCTTGTATTGTCCTTCCGCGTTTCTAACTTCCCAAATATAGTAAACAATCCTCAAATTAAAATATTTATGTATCAACAAATATAGGTTAAAAATTACCCTCTATCTAACGCTCACGATATGTAATGTTTATACTAAGTTATTAAAATTTTACTTAAATTAATATCCACTATTTTAAAATGTTTATAAACAAATTAATTTTTTGTCCTCTCACCCAATTGTAATATATGTAAAACACGTCCTTCTTCACCCAAACACAACATACGTGTATATATATATATATATATATATATATATATATATATATATCCCATCTACGCGTAATATGTAAAGTAACTTGTTAGGCCATCTAATAGTCTTTCTTAGAGATGTGTAATACGACCGCATTTTATATGATCGATCGATGCCAGACATTCCTAGACATTTAACATTATCGTTTCTATTGAGAGGGGAAAGTGTTGATTTTTAATGCTTTCATATTCCTTGGATTAATTGTACGCTTTAGCGGATTGATATGTATCGTGTTTGGTATTTTGCTTTTGAAATATCTCAGGCCGAACCGTTGTTATTCATCCAAGTCTACCCACAGCTGTGTAAAAATAGATAATAAATTGCTTGTGTATAACATTTTCTGAAGTAGTTTGTGTATATAATGAAGAGTACTGTGTAAATAGGTAGCATAACTGTGTTAATAATCAAACCGAGTGGGCAGTTAATAAAAAGACGCCTGGACTAGATTTCAATATTTCACCGTTGATTTACGAATGTAAATTTAAAAAGAGTTAGTATACCTGACGAGACTGAGAATGTTGTTCACTGCGGAGGTTTGTTTATAAAGAAAGTATCTGGCGTGGTACAACACACGACCTTCTAACCTACAAAATGTAAATTAAAAGAAAGAAAATAATTTTAATAACAATTTTTTAGGATAATTATTAAGTTCATTACGAAAATAGGCAACATTGTAAAAACAAAATCAATAATCTGTGTCAAACAGGCGTTTAAAAATTTATGCCAGGTAGAGGTTAATGGACGTCTAGATGCTAACTTAGAAAAAATTTCTAAGGCCACCTGCTTCTATAAAAATATCAATAATACAGTTTAAGCGTTTTCAATCATATTTGTTTACCTTTATTTTACTTTACATTAAAAAACTGTGTAACGAAAAATTATGAAAAATTAAATTTTCTTTAAGAAATATGCCTACACGTTTTCTTATAAAATTAATCATTATTCAGATATTGAAAAAAATTTTAACTAACACTTAAATTCTACCTTAGGAATTTTTTTTGCCGCTAAATTACGCGTCGTATCAAAAAATAATTACGGTCTATATGTTGGTAATTTTATTTTTGAAATATGCCGCTCTTTCAGAAATATTTGATAAAAATAAAAAACAGCTCCTAATAAACTCCCCCCCTCCACCTCTCCGGCGCCGAATTTCTCTCAAAATCTAATCAACTCCAAGAGAAATTAAAACAAGCTTAAATACAACATTTTCGTTCTGGAGTTATCGATTTACCGATAGTGGAAAAAAAGTCGATTGCATAACCTTCTATACCTACATATGTATATGTAGATTGGAAGGTAAAAATTGAATATTCCGTTTGTCTATTGTTCCCGATCCATTAAGAGGGCCATTTAAAGGGGTTAGTTCCATTCCCGTGCTTTGTAGCTGTGACTTTAGAAATGATCGTTCGGAAATTTGTTAAAACAACGAACTTGAGGTAAGGGTATTCCAGTTACAGAGGCGCTTTCCGCTTGTTTACTTCATTGCTATTTTATGGTTATCATTTTGTATTTCTCGTATTTATTATTTTTTTCGTTCTTTTCTTTGTACGTTTAAGAATTACGAAATTGAACAGCTTTTCAGTGTCGCCGAATTTTTTTGTTGTTTATGGTTTTGGCAAATGCTTTAAATATTGGTTGTTTTATTAAATTTTATGCTATTGTTATTATAATTAAGATTAGGATTTTTAATATAGAAATTCAGTTATAAAGTTAACGTAAAGTAAGGTTTGGTTAACTGACTTTGTTGACCTTTACCATTGGAATATTTTGAAGCGTTTATAGACAGCATCAGTCCAGAAGCTCTTCAGCTGATCTACCTGGTTAAATGGTATGAAAGGTAAGCAAGTTTTTATTTGTTTTTGAGCATTGTGGAGCACTAGCGTTTACTTGTGTGCTAATTATACCAATATTTTCAATATTTAAACAAACTGGCGCGCTTTGATTTATAACTTTTATTGATTTGATTTTTGATATTCTCTTGACCCTACACATCCACCCCTTTCCCCCTCCTTCCAGCGATCTATCGGCACCCTTCACTTATTTGTTACGCAAATCGTACTACCATTTTCACCCATAACAATCAACACATTTCCCACAACATTGGATCTGCAAGCTATTGCATTGAATACATGACTGTAAAATCTTAAATCAAACACATGAAAGAAATGGAAGTGAGTTTGAAAAAATCTGTTACAGATTACATATTAACAAATGAAAATATACACTCCTACTCGACCATGTGGTATTAGACTATAAAACTAAAACAGCCAAAACAAAGTTATACTACAAAAATAGTAAACGATCAGTTCGAAAAAGGCGGTTAACAACAACATTCGACCAATATAATGAAGAAGGTTGTTAACAACCTAATAATACAACTAGCAGTGCAAAAACTGACACAACCCCATAATAAGAAGCAAAGGTGGGTAGTACAGGGTTGTCGGATTTTCAGAAAATTGTAGGTAAAGTATATGAAGGGAAAAGGATGCATAAAACCTACTATAGATATCATGGGTCAGACTTAGAAGGATACCTTTTGTAGCTTACCAATTGATTTCCATCAGTTTTCATTTGTTCGCTACCCTTCAATTACCAATTTAAGCGTATTTCTAAAAATTGTTATAACTCGTTCATTTGACTAAAATGTGTCATTTATGTTAATATTTGCGTAGATTACTACAGTGTAGTCAAAAAGTAAATATGGTACAAGATTTTTCACTTAAGACATAAACTAGTGTTTTTTTATAGAAACCGTACATCATTTTCCCCCATTGAAAAGCTCTGTGCTTTTCAGAAATGTAAACATGGTAATATTATTTTCAGTAACTACAGAATACATACTGCAGTAATTGATACAATTAAGGCGGCTGTGACAGTACGTTGAGTTGCCATATCTAATCAAAGGGTTCTTATGGAAAATCCCATTTTATACTCCATTTAAAACTTTTTTCAAAATCCTGATTGGCAGTTAGTTTAAATACCATGTAACTTAAAAAAAGGTGACAGTCTTTGTAGAAGCTTAAATTATAAGAGAATGCCAAAATACCGTTATATCAAGCTTTTTGCTGATTAATTTTCTTGAGACTTAAGACAATTAAAAATAAATTTAGAAACGACGTAAGTATACTAATTCAAAGATTAGATAAATATATTCCAAAAGATAAAAAAAGTTTGATTTATTTAATATTTACGCTTTGAAAAATGAAGCAAGACTTTGGCAAATATGAATAGAAAATGAATTTAACAAGTAAAGGGGTTTTTAATACATTCATATACTGTGTCCACATTTCGATGCTTACCATTGGTATTTCGGTTATTAGAAGAGATATAGCAACAGTCAAATGGGGAATGTTTTGCGGAATTGAATGCTCGCAACAAATCTCATTTCAAATTTATCCAGACTTTCTTCGATTATGAGATATTTTGTAAAAACTAAAATTTGCCAATTTCAATTTTCTTCAGTAACTCAATAACGCCTTATGCAACCGCTTCTGGACTTTATCATTGTTTAGATACTTTTTACGACAAATTCGTTGATGTTAACAGAAACCCCCGATTTTCATTTGTTCTCAAGGCGTCAGGGCTTTTTTTTTCTAATGACGGCAATTTTTAGTTTGTGATTACTTAGATATCCCTTGCGAAGAGCTTTTCAATAAGGTACAACATGTCTGAAAATCTTCATTTCTACAAGAGATATTAACAAAAAATTAATTAAACTCCTGAACGAAATTAAAAGTTCAAATTCAATTAAACAAACTGTTCAAGATAGCCACCGTTCTGCTCCACACACCTTTGGCACCTTGCTCTAACATAGTTACAAACTCTACGTAATGTGTTCCCATTTAATGATCCTAGCAAAATTTTCCAAGTCTCTGGTGGTTCGAAATTAAATGCTTCGTTTTTAGTGGCACTCATTAAAGTTTTCTCTTAAAAAATGTTGCACATCACGAGTATTATGAACCAGGCAGCCGTCCTGCTGGCATGAGATGAAATGAAAAACAAACACTCAACAGAACAAAAAAAAGCCAATAAATCCGTACCAATCAAACTACACCAGATATTAAAACCAAATCGAACTTGAAATCTTCTTTGATTTACCAAATGTGGATTTTCAGTAGACCAATGATGATAGTTATGCCTATTCAACACTCCACAATTGGTAAACCGTGTTTGATCTCCAGTGATAGTCTTTATCGCTTAAGCCTTGTGCAATTGTTGGTTTATATGAGTGGTATTTGTTTTTCTTCAATGTTTGGAATACCAGTTTCTTGAGTTACTCGACAAATTGATGTACTTGGATTGTTCGCAACATTTTTCAATATAATATTTTTACGTATGTCAGCATTGTTTACCTGGTACTTGGGGATTAAAGCATCCAAAGTTCATTAAATTTCTGATTATTCTATTAAAAATTGTAGCCTGGTTGTGATCTTTCCAGAAAATGCTGAGCATAACTCATGCAATCATTTTCAGAATTTGATTTTAAATAAACTTCCAACATATCAACCTTTTCTTCATTTGTAAATTTATTTGAAAATATCCCGTCGTCAATAGCAACGGATAATCTTGGGATATTTTCTTACTGGATCCCCCACGTGCTTGAATTAATTACCTGAAATTTCTTCTCGTTCACGAATGTTTTGAGAAAATTGTCCCTCGTGTTCGACGGATAATTTTCAAAACATTCGTGAGTCGAAAAAATTTCCGGTAAATAATCCAAGCACTAGGGAACTGAAAATTTCACAAAATTGTTTCAACATCTTCAACAATTCTCAAAGATTATATTACTACTGGCGAAGATAATTGTTAAGTGTTCGTATTACATTAATATACAAATACACCATTAAAAACCCAAAAAAGATAAATATTTAAATATGTGTAATAATGGTGAAAATTTACATTTTCACATAGTGTTTGGAAGTACGAGCTCTGTAAATAAAGTAATGAGGCTAGTTCGATAACACTTTTTATTTACAATGTAAACAGACATGGACTCTTTATCTCCTTCAAAATAGTTCCCTTGGGAAGCCACACAACGGTTATCCGGTTTTTCCACTCTTGATAGGAGTGCTTGAACTTAGAAACTGGAATGTCCTTCAGCTGGTCCGTTACAGGCTTTTTAACCTTCGTCGTACGGTGCTAAAAAAATTACATGGAATACGGTGTGGGGTACATTTGTACCCTAAGTGTAATGCAGTTTTTTGACTTCCTAATTTCATTTTGATATATTTATTTTAAAAAAACAAAGAAAAGTCAATACAAAACATAAAAAACTTGTTTAAATATTTAACAGAAAATCTTATGAAATAATGTTATAATAAAAGATAAACAAAACACTGGCTGCACATTTGTCTGCATTTTCTAACTTTTTTCCGATCACATAAATAACAGCGCCTGGGAGTAGGTCGCTTTACTTCTTGATGTTCTACTACATTTATATTTTCCAACTCGGGAAAAACATGCATGTTTTTTTCTGTTTCAAATATCCTGAGCGCATTGCCTCTGATCAGCCATTCTCCGAGCAGGAATTCTCTACGACAATCTTTACTAGCTGATTCATTAGTAAATTTCAAACCCCATAAAACGAATGCGATTATTCCGGCAACATCTAATAGTTGTCCAAACATTACCATTGGCCATCGATTAGTGATTCTACGTGCTGAATACTCTTTGACCATTTTGTCGGTAGTATCTACAGCACCTTTCGTTTTGTTATAATGAAGTATTATGTCCGCTTTAAATTTTGTATCTTCTCTTGAAATTGCATGATGTTCTGTAGATAGTAGTAGGACCGCCTTTGATTTACTGGAACATAAGATACCAACGTATGATGTACCTTTTTGAAAGCAAACGTACTAGAAAATTCGTGTTTGTAGAATTTCGGGAATGTATGACTTGTAATGTACCGCAAAGTGTCATTCCTTTTTCCAGCAACTTATCCTCTAATGATGAACTGGTAAAAAAATTATCAGTAGTAATGCCATATTCAGATCCTAATGAGCTGACAAGATCTAGAACAACCCTTTCTCCTTGTTTTTTCTCCGGCACATTGTTAATTTTCCCAAATAGATTGCATATTGAGAGTGCATTTTCACTATCCGCAGCAGCCCAAATGTTTAAACCCTTATCCGGGTTGCTCTTCATAAAAACTTAATGAACAACAACCTCTAAATGATACGAGTTGTTCATCCACTGTAATATGGCTCCCAGAATTGTAACACTTTTTAAAAGTTTCCATAAGGAGGTTAAACATTTCTCTAACTGGTGCACACCTATCGGTTGCTTTTCTACCCTCCCTCGGAATTAGATCATCAAACCGAAGAAATGTGGTTATGGCCTGAAAACGTTCACGAGACATTGATGCAGGAATAATTGGCCGTGCGTACCCTTTTTTTGTACACGACAGCATTATTGTCGGTTCTTTTCGAGCTTTTAAGGCATCCAAAATTATAGGAACCCCAATGTAAGCCTTAATTTCAACTGCATCTGTTGGTTTCCATGTTTTTGCTTTTACATTTGGATCATTTTGATTCCAAATTGTAAATATCTAAAAAAAAAAGCAAAAATGCATAGGTAAATACTTAAAATAAATAGATCAAAACAATATTTTTTACCTGATCTGCTTTACTATTGGTATGTAAAACAATAATCTTTAGTATTTCATCAGTCAAAAATAGTTGAAATACTTCAAGCTCTGAGGGAATGTTGCAGCTATACTGATTTAGTCCAGGTTGTTTTTAATAATATGTTGATGTCTATGACGAGTAGCTCTAAATGGCAATTTTTTCCAAGTTATATTAGCTTTAGTCTGGTAACACAAATTTTGTTCTTCCAAATATGCATCAGGTATGTCTCCCGTTTCACTACTGCTTGGTTCTAAACTTTCCATCGTGACAATGTCGTCGTCATAATTTATTATTTCTGGCTCACAATCACTACCTAAAAATTGCTCTTAACTCCTCATCACTCAGTTGTTTGGGATTTCGTACATTTGTATTATTTGCTGCCATAGCGTATGCGTAAAATAAACAACAAAAACAAATAAACCTTCTTTTTTCTACGACGCATAGTAAATACTAACAAGACAAGTGTAAAGTCGGCTCAAATCGGGTGGTCACGCCGCCAATACGTGAGTTGCGCATGCACAAAATGTGTCTAAAAAGTATAACTCGAAATACGGTGCGGGGTACAAACGTACCCCATGTCGCGTTTTATTTTTTTAAATCAAAACTATAAGATGTATTTTAGTAAATCGCTAAAAAATATATTGAGAAGGTACTAATTAATAATAAATTAAATCGGCAAAGCAAAAAATTGAACTTTACGAAAATATTCTGAAAATTGTGACTCGGGGGTACGTTTGTACCCCGCACTGTACGACGAAGGTTAATGTCTTCTACTGTTTCAAAAAGGTGTCCTTTGAGGTGGTTTTTCAATTTAGGGAACATGGCCTCAAGTCAGGATAATAGGGTGGTTGAGGAACAACGGGAATGTTTTTGTTTGTTAAAAACTCGGTAATTGAGAGTGCAGTGTGACAAGGTGCATTGTCATGATGCAGCATCCAGGTCTCACTCGAGCAACTCTTTTTCACGTATTTCAAGGATTTCTGATGTTTAACACAAAATTTGATCACACAACGTTGCTCGTAATATTTTTCACTCAGTTTTGAACGTGCAACAAAACTTGTTTTACAAAAAGTTTGCTTACATGTCACTTTATAACAATAGACTAAAAATATTAATGCTCACTGTTTTATCAGCAGTTCAGCTAAACATGTGTGTACTCTCATTACTTTATTTATAGACCTCGTATGTTAGAACAAGATGCTAAAGGTGTGTGGAGCAGAATGGTAGCCATATTGAACAATTTGTTTAATTGAATTTGAACTTTTAATTTCGTGCTGGAGTTTAATTTATTTCTTGTTAATATGTTTTCAAACATGTTGTACCTCATTGAAAAGCTCTTGCTATCTAACTAATCACAAACTAAAAATGGCCGCCATTAGAAAAACAAAAGATAGCGCTGATACCTTGAGAACAAATGCAAATCGGAGGTTTCTGTTAACATCAAAGAATTTGTCGTAAAAAAGTATCTAAACAATGTCCAGAACCGATTGAATATGGCGTTATCGAGTTATTGAAGAAAATTGAAATCGGCAAATTTTAGTTTTTTTTAAATATCTCAAAATCGAAGAAAGTCGGCATGAATTTGAAATGAAATTTGTTGCGAGCTTGAATTCCGCAAACGTTCCCCATTTCTATATTTTCCAATAACTGATGTTAAATTCATTTTCTATTTATATTTGTCAAAATTCTTGCTTCATTTGCCAAATCGTAAATATTCAATAAATCAAACTTTTTATCTTTTGGAATATATTTATTTAATCTTTGGATTATTACACTTACGTATTTTCTAAATATATTTTTAATTATCTTGTCTCAAGAAAATTAATCAGAAAAAGGAAATAACGGTATTTCGGCATTCTCTTATAATTTAAGCTAAACCGCCCTCAAGGATTTTGAAAAAAGTTTTAAATAGATTACAAAATGAATTTTTCAATAAGAACACGGCATACTATTTTTGTTATGAACGAATAAGTTCAAAAGTAAAATTATTAAATAATTTTATTAAATACATAAATAATAATGTAAGTAACTTGACTGTAATACATTATATTTAGAATTTACATCAGTTCTACACAAATAAAGACAGAATTTACATCAATTGGGGCTTGCATCTCGATAGCTCAGCTGGTTAGAGCGCTACTCTGGCAAAGTACAGGTCGTAGGTTCAAACCCTACTCGAGTAAACGTTTTATTTATGTATTCAATAAAATTAATAATAATTTTTAAACACAGCATCCTGTTACAGCCGCCCTAAATTGTAACAATTAATGCAGTCTTCATTCTGTAGTTACTGAAAATAATATTACCATCTTTACATTTCCGAATAGCACAAAAACAGGCTTTTCAATGGGGGAAAATGATATGTAGTTTCTGTAAAGAAAACACAAGTTTATGTCATAAATAAAAAATCTTGCACCATATTTAATGTTTGACTACACCATAGTAATCCACGTTAATAATTACACAAATGGCACATTTAATGTTGTTTGTGTATCTCGTCAAATGAACGAGTTATAACAATTTCTAGAAATACGCTTAAATTGATAATTGAAGGATAGCGAACAAATGAAAAGTGATAGAAATCAATTGGTAAGCTACGGAAGGTATCATTTTAAGTCTGACCCATGATATTCTATACTAGTTTTTATGTATCCTTTTCCCTTCGTTTACTTTACCTACAATATTCTGAAAAGCCGACCACCCTGTACATATCAATTGGTAAGCTACGGAAGGTACCATTTTAAGTTTGACCCATGATATTCTATACTATTTTTTATGTATCCTTTTCCCTTCGTATACTTTACCTACAATATTCTGAAAAGCCGACCACCCTGTACATACCCACATTTGCTTCTTATTGTGGTGTTGTGCCAGTTTATGCACTATTAGTAGTATTATCAACCTTCTCCATTAGACTGATAGTGTTCGTAAAATATCAAAGTTGTACTACGTGAATAACTGTTGTTGATTTTTAACTGATGTTTAATGATTGTCCATTGTTGTTTACTTGATGTCGTTTCTTTTTCCATTTGTTTCTCTAGATGTTACTTTTTGTTGTATAACTTTGTTTTGGCTTTTTTAGTTTGATAGTATGATACCATATGGTCAAATAGGTGTATATTTGCATGTGTTAATATGTGATCTAAAAAAGATTTTTTCAATCTTACTTACATTTGCATGGAATACCTTGCTGATCCAATGTTATGAGGACGGTGTTGATTGTTACGGATGAAAATGGCAGTACGATTTGAGTAACAAATAAGTGAAGGTTGTAAGGGAGTGGACAAGGGGTGGATGTGTAGGGTCAAGAGAATATTGTAAATCAAATCAGGAAATGTCATAAATCGCCAATTTATTTAAAAATCAAACATATTGGTATAATTAGCACACAAATAAACGCTAATGTTCCACAATGCTCAAAAACAAATAAAAACTTGCTTACCTTTCGTAGCATTCAACCAGTTAGATAAGGTGAAGGGCTCCTGGACCGGTGCTAAATATGCATTAATTTACACGGAATTCTTCGTTGTATACACAAAATACTTTAGAAAATGTTATACAGAAGCAATTTATTGTCTATTTTTACACAGCTGAGTACACTGTGATAAACAACAGTTCGGCGTGAGATATTTCAAAAGTAAAATACCAAAGACTGCACATATCAACCCGCTTAAGCGTAAAATTAATTCAAGGAATATGAAAGTATTACATATTAACACTTTTCTTTCTCAGTAGAAACGAGAATGTTACTAGTAATCGACGAAACACCAGTACAAGAATCTGCCCGGGTTGGTTGAAAATTCTATCTATAATCCATAAGTAGTAAAAGGGCTAACTTCCTCACGATATCTTTAGATAACTACCGGGTAAACCGTAGGTATAATATGCGTACTGTCTGTTACATCACCTGCCCCTAGTTCTCTCGACCAACTCAAGAGAATTGCCTCTTACTAACTAAAAATAACCAAAAACAAAAACCCTTTACCCCACTTCATCACGTCATCTTACCACTATTAAAAATGTTATATACTAAAATGCAAACTGGGCATATCTCCCGAGAAAAATATACTTCAAGCTACACGTGTATCCACTAAACCCTAATTAGAAACAAGATAACAAACAAACCTTTTTTTTTTCAGTAACACAACCCACATCGCCCAAATAAACCTCTAACTTCCCCATTACCAACAATCTATAAATGAATTGGTAGACTACTAAGTACGTAGAATCCATTACTCTTACAAAGCAATTCCCCGATAAAAACAAGTTATATTACGTTTCTTAATTTTCCTTCACAGCAATATGATAAAATTTAATTCTCAAAACATCCATTTCCTTTTAACGAAACTACAATAACAAAATAATATTCTCGGAAAGCTACAGTTTTTCAAAATTCTTATTTACTATATCTAAATATATTATTATTTAACAAAAATTCTAAGCCAAATTTCACCGTACGTGAAGTACAGGAGGAGGGTTGTTTGTACACACCAAATATGTATAAGTTGAAAGTATTAATGTTAATTATTAAAATGTTACTGTTAGATTTATGTATTTCGTTTACTGCATATTTTTTATGTATATAAAATGATACAACCTCCGCCCCTTGTCATTTTTCGATAATAAAACTCGAATAGTTTACCTACGATCACATGCAAATGAAACAAATTTCAGAAATCTTCTTTGTACAGTTTCATGATTTGTAATATGAACATTGTATGTAGGATACCAAACCAATCAGTACCAAAATATTTCAATGAACTTTGAAAATCTTCCTTACAGATATGGTAGATAAAACCATAGGGCTTTGGATACTAAACCATTGATATGATCAATAAAATTTAAATTTTTGTCAAACGTAACAAACACCCAGGTCTTGAGCCACATTTTGGTACGGTAAAATACACCATTAATTTATATGCGTAGTCCTTTGATAACATTTTCCTTGTATAAGAAACTTCAAGACATTTTGAAATATTCAGGGTCAAACGATTAACATTACACCAATTGCTGATGTTGCTGAGATTTACTTGTAGCTTACGTCCATCTGATTTGGAGGTAATGTCAGTAACAATTTTTAAATCGCCACCATGCAATGGATCGTGAGACGGAATAGCAGAAGATATGTCATAAGTAAACATAAGAAAAAGTAGCGGACCTAAGGTGGATCCCTGCGGAACACCTCATATTGAAATAAATACTGTTGAGGCATGTTTAGCATATTTGACATAATGTTTACGCTAAAATTGATACGATTGGATAAGTGCCAGAAACGAACCAGTAAGATCAAATTCGTGTTAATCAAAACGTGATGATCTATTTCATCAAACGCTTTAGAAAAGTCAAAAGATATGTAGAATCAACTTGGTTACCAGAGTTAATTACTTAATTAAATAAACTGCGAAAAGCATGCAAAATTTTTAACAGTATTAGTGCATAGATGTACGATTGGTATGTAGTTTACGATATCTGTAGGGTCACCTTTTTTTTAAAATGGGTGTCCGGAAACAGTGAAAAATTTAGTATCATGTTATAGATAAACGCCAACGGTTTCACAGAAATATATATGTGCACAATCCTTTAACAGAAAATTGTGGACGCCATCAGCGCCGCAAACAAAGGAATTGTTAGCTTTTTTGAGAGCCTGCGAAACATTCTGAAATATAATGCAGAGATATATTGGTCAGTGAACATATATTATTACTTAAGTGAGATTACATAGCAGTGGATTGAACATACATAGTATTGAAGTAATCGCGAAAACCATTGATATCAAGCGTAGTGTCAAGTTCAAAGTTATTAAAAGACGTGGGACCAGGTATTTTTAGTGTGAACATTGTTCCATAGTTTGTTTTTTTTAATCTACTATTGAATTTTGAATATTGTGGAAATATTACTTGTATGAAGAAGCTATCATGTTCTTACTTAGTGACCGTTGGCGTTTAAATTATAACAAGAATCTTACTCGAATTGAACTTTTTATTTATGTATTTAATAAAATTAATAATAATTTTTAACAGGTGTTGAGCTTTAAATGAATTATTATTAGAGAATTAAACCAAGGGGGGTAATTGTGACGACTGCTAATTTTAAGTTTAGACAGATACGTTACAGCTGTGCCTAAATTTAAAAAAACAGTTATACAGGATGTTTAATAAATGTTGCACTCTAATCCAGGGTTTGATTGTACATTGAAAAATAATGGTAGTTATCCATTTAAACCATATTGCTATAATGCTTCGTTAAGAAGATATAGGGTGTTTGAGATATTTAAATGAAATTTTATACGTTTGACAGTTAATGTAGGCGCATTTTTCATGAGGCGCATTTTTCATGTAAAAATGTTATTTTTAATTTCACCAGTGGCGTGCGTACGGACACATCAAAACACATTTTAAAAAAAATTGTATGCCCTGCATTTTCTCAAAATAAAATGTCGTTTCAATCATTTAATCATTTTCCTGTTTTTAACAATAAAGAAGATGGTGAAGATGATAATGATGGCAGTAGTGAGGAAGATGAGTACACGGACGAGCTAGACGAAAATTAAATTAATTTTTGGAATACTTTTTTATTTGGTTTTACAGTAATTAAAAAGATTTTACTTTAAAAAGAAACATTTTGTTTAATCCGGAAAACAAGCTATACTTATTAAAAAAAAATAAACGGAATGATTTTTTTTCCAATTTTTTTATGTAATGAAATTTAACATACCTACTTACTAACCTTAATTTTTTGAAATTATTTTTTAATAAATTCTGATATACGATTTTATAAATTAACAAGTTAAATTATACAAGTTTTTAAAATTTTGAAAACTATTAAACAGTTCTATTACATATCTCGATTTTCGTGAAAATGTGTAATAAAATGATTTTTATTCGGAAATTGTCGGAAAAGCGCTTGCTATATCGTTTGAAAAATAATATTTCTAAGAGTATTTCAAATCATTTTTAGTGTAATATGCCCGAAACTAAACGAAATAACTTGTTTAAAAGTTACGGTTAGAGCTCGAATTTTTAGTATCTATTTTTAATTGTTTTTTTGTAGGTATAGCGAAATTTGCAAATTTTTTTGCAATATATTTGGCCTACAGCTACCAATAGAAAAAGTTTTCCTGTGCGATCGACATTTTCCGAGCGTATGTCTGGAAAAACTTTCCACGTAATTTGTAGGGAGACATGAAAATCGCTCTTCAAAAGATCTTATTTAGCCGCAGAAAAAATGTAGGTGGTTACAAATCTCTAATTTTAACCTATGAAAATGTCATGTTGCTAGTGGCCCCCCCCCCCTCTTCAAACCGTAGGTTTTGTATGCCACGCGGTTGTTCGTGTGTATTATATTATCTCGGAATATAGCTATAGGCTTTTTGCGATAAGTTTAAAATGGCGACATACAACAAGCTGATTCACTGTTGCCATGTAGTAATATTTTTCATTAGTTTACAAATGAATCTTTTTTCGTTTCCTGAAAATTACGAATTTTGGACTTAACCGTTCTTTTTCACGCACCAATTCATATACAGGGTGAATCTTATCTAATCCGCCAAAATTAAAGGCGTGCTAGAACTCATCATTCTAAGCAAAAAAGTTCATATGTACATGGGTCCGGAAATGCTTCGTTTCCGAGATACAGGGTGTCAAAGTTGAAAAAAAAAATCGCGTTTTCTTCAATATCGTTTCATGAAAATTTCGTATACGGTTTTGGGATGACAAATTCAAATTTGTGGTCCATTTGGTTGTCGTTTCTAGAGGCGCCAGCGCAACGATTTCGACCCCTTTAAATCGTAGCAATTTTTTTTGCTACACTGTATGCCATTTTGGACTAGAAAAATCGATTCTCCTATCTTTTCTTCTAAAAAAAGGTATATCTTAGTGATGTCGCTAGGAGCAACCCTTTCCGAGAAAAACGCTTTTAAAACTCATGATGCATACACATTTTCGGAGGGTATTTTTTTGACAGGTTTATCAATAGGAATTTTTAATTGTTACTAAGTAACTTACTTGTTTACTTATGTACTTATCTGTCTCTTTGCGTTCATTGATAATAAAATTTTAATAAAAAATCCATAATTAAATACGATAGAATGCCTAGACATACAATATGTATACTTTTAATATTAATTTTTTTCTTTCTTTAATGTCTTTCTCGGAAAGGGTTGCTCCTATCGACTTCACTAAGATATACCTTTTTGTAGCAGAAAAGACAGGAGAATCGATTTTTTTTAGTCCAAAATGGCATATAGTGTAGCACAAAAAAGTTGCAAAGATTTAAAGTGGTCGAAATGGTTGCCGCTGGCGCCCTCTAGAAACCACAACTAAATGGACCACAAATTTGAATTTGTCATCCCAAAAAAAACCCGTATACGAAATTTCATGAAACTATTTCGAAACGGTCGAAAGATATTGAAGAAAACGCGATTTTTTTCAACTTTGACACCTGTATCTCGGAAACGAAGCATTTCCGGACCCATGTACATATGAACTTTTTTGCTTAGAATGATGAGTTCTAGTACTTCTTTAATTTTGGCGGATTAGATAAGATTCACCCTGTATAGCGTAGATAGCTCAGTTGGTTAGAGCACTACTCTAGCAAAGTAGATGTCGTAGGTTCAAATCCTACTCCAGGTAAACTTGTTGTTTATGTACGAGGGCAGTTTGCTGAGTCCGTGACTTATTAAATATATATTTTTTTGGCAAATAAGCATTTTATTTGTCAACATAGTCTCCTTTTAGCTCTATACATTTAGTCCAGCGTTTTTCCAATTTTTGTATTCCTTCCAAATAATGGTTTTCTCGAGGCCCTCCAAATAGGTGATGACCTCTTCATTCGACGCAAATCTCTTACCGCCCAACCATTTCTTCAGGTTTGGAAACAGAAAATAGTCGCAGGGGGCGAAATATGGAGAATATGCTGAATGGGGTAGCAGTTTGTAGCCCATTTGATGTTTTTTTTTGCCACGGTGACTACACACATATGCACACGTGAATTGTCTTGATGGAACAGCACCTTTGTCTTCGCCAAATGCGGTCTTTTCTACTTCAAATCAATATCGAATTAGTCCAAAAGCTCTGAAAAATATTCGCCGGTAATCGTTTTACCCTTTTCAAGGTATTCGATGTGAATGACACCGCGTGCATCCAAAAAAATTGTGGCCATGGGCTCGTTGGCTGACAGATCCACCTTGTCCTTGTTTGGTAAAGCTTCGCCCGGAGAAACCCACTGTCTTGATTGTTCCTTGGTTTCTGGTGTGTTGTGATGGATCAACAACGAAACGGCGCAAACACTCGTTCGGATTGCGTATGAATATCGCGAAACACTGCTTTTTGAAGTGGCCATACGGTTGCGCGTATGGTCGAGTGTGAGCAATCGCGGTACCCATCGCAGGGGTAGCTTTTTCATGTCCAAATATTCATGTAAAATGTGATGTACCCGCTCAGTTGAGATGCCTACTATCTCAGCCATCTCAGACACTTTCATTCTCCGATCGTCCTATATCATTCGATGGATTTTATAGACGATTTCTGTAGTGACGACCTCTTTTCGGCGTCACTTGTGCTGGTGCGACCACAACGGACCTCAGTAAACCACGTTTTAACCATTGAAATTGATAGTGTAAAGACAGTATCTTTCGATTATAGACGGCCAGTCTCATTTTTTTAGCGTTTGAGGAACCAGGTACACCTTCCGCCCTTTTACAGTCACAAAACAAAAAAATCGAAAACGGTAATCAAATTTCGCTATCCCGAATCGTAGCTGATATGACATACATGTACCTCTGAGCAATGCTACTCTGATACTACCTGACAAAGTAAACAAGATTCGTTAGCTCCTATGAGAGTCGCGCGCACAAATGAGTTAAGGCACAAAAATAATAAATATACTACACCTTTATTTCGTTATTTAGTTGTTTCACATAATAACGCAAAAATGTAATTGATAGATGTTCCACTTATACATTGATAAATTTTCTTTAATTATATATGTCTACGTACGGTTTAAAAAGAATTGACTGAAATATTATAAAACTAAAAATAATAATAAAGGAGTAAGTAAACAGTAAACAGTTAACGATAACATTAACTTTCTAACAGTTGTCAATAGAGGCTTTTCTGAAATTGTACCAAGGGTGCTATGTAGGTGTTTATAAACTGATTTTGATATTCCATACTAATGTAATTCTATAGCTGTAACGACTCCTAAATGATTGGCTCTTATGTATAGGTGGAGGTATTGTACTCTTAAAACGAATATTCACAGGATGAACGCCAGTTCTAAATTGAAATTTATTGTTCAGGTATGGAGGTAGTTTGGATGTAAGTATTGTATCGTATCTCAAATTTCATGTTGAAAAATCTGGAACACTGGACCTGTGGTAGGATCTGTAACAAACAAAATACACCCACCTACCACACAAAAATAAAAAACACCGAACGCGTTTCAATAGTTAAGCTATCATCATCAGCGGTCGACTAGGCCATTTCTTTAAAGTTGTAGAGATCAACTTGGTTCATTTCCTTTACCACGTAAGATTTTACGGAAGTTTTGGCCATTCTAATTACTGTTCGTCATTAATCTGGCAGCAAAGTTGAGCATACAAAATATAAACCTATTACGATTTGGACCACCACAGTTGTCTGAGTAAGGAATCACTTCTTTGGCGCCCTTATCCGAGACTTCAAAAATTGTAACAAACAACCAGAAATCTCATTAGACCCTCGTTAGCTGACATAACAGAAATCGTCGTTTCCCCTATCGAACACAGTAAAGTTGTATGTTGCTGACTTACTTTTGCAGTAGAATACGTTAACTTCGGACTGAGGGGTGAGTAACACTTTCTAGAGATCAAAATAGGCTACGCTTACAGTTTTATCACGACTCGCAATTTCTTTATCAGCATATTTCAAGGTTCTTGATATGAATTTATTGCTAAGGTGATTAAAATATGTTTCTTACATCTCTTTCTTCTTGAAACCTGTCATTGAATAAACAGCACATAGGATGCACTGATTCCTTTTTGGTTTAAAAAAAGTTATATTGGAGATTGAAAATATCCATATACTGTATTTATTTGTAACTGCTTTGTTTCCTTCGCCATGATAGTCAAGATGCATTCTGTGCATTTTGGAAATTGTCAGCTCCTCTAAATATTTTTTCGTAAAGTTTTATTCTTGTATAGTTCGACAGTACAACGGGAAACATATTTATATGCTTTTTTATTGACATAATTGTTTCTTGACCAATCTTATTGGGCCTCATCATGTGTTTACTTCTTTTATCAGATATAACTGCTCCGTCTTCTATGACTCTAGCAAGCGCAGTTGACACCCAGGTTTCAAATATTCCAAGTGTACGCAAAAACATAGTCTAGCAAAGTCTCACGTTCCCATCAGCAATGTTAAAATAAAATCGGCGGGAGAACTTCCTTCTAGGATGTGAAACGGCGGTCTGTCTTTTATCACACTTCTTTACATAATGAACAATGAAATCCCATTATCTTATATGGTCTCCTAAATTTCCGAAATCTGTGAATGTCAAACTATGTTATTATCACACAATTTTTCTCGGCGCTTGTTTATACAATTTTCTTTGCTTTATTTTCATTATAATCGGTTTCAATTATTAACTTCTCTTCAGTGGAACCTGGAGGTGCTATCATTATCTGTTATGAATGAAATCAGGGTCATTGCCAGAGAAGTCAGAGAATATGGCATCATCAATAATTGCTTCACCAGCTAACAAGAATCCAAGTACGTTCTCCACAATTTCTTCTAGAATAATCTGTATGGGTGCATTACAATTATCTCTCTTCATAATTTGACGTGTAACTGTGCTCTATGTGCTCTGTATCCCACACTCATGCAAATCTAAAATACAAAAACAATGAAAAAACCTGAAAGGGTATTATCAAATTAATTGTTGCTTCCAAAGATCTATTTGCATTGTACGCAAATTCCAAGATTCACTGTTAATAATTGAGTAACTGTGTGTTTCTAAACCTCAATTGAATTTAGTTTGACAGTTCTTAATTCCTTCTAGAATAATCTGTATGTATGCAATAAAATTATCTATCTCTAATGTCAACGAATAACACAACATTAGAGAATCGCAGGGTGTTATTAGGATGGCCTATAAAAAATGACGTTTTTTAATGAAAAACTGTATTTAAGGATAAAATAACAAATGAAAACTTTTATTCCTAAATTATAAACCGTTGTAAAGTAATATCTTTCGCCATCTTTCTGCAAGATCTTCAATGTCACGACGGTACCTTGTAGCGTCATTGGAATTAAGGAATTTTCGGCATGCAGCTTCGACTTCTTCAACACTTGTAAAATGCCGTCCACGAAGGAAGTGCGCCATCGATCGGAATAAGTGATAATCGGAAGGCGCAAGGTCCGGGCTATAAGCTGGATGAGGAAGAAGTTCCAAATTCAATTCCCTAATTTTTTGTTGAGCTTCTTCTGCAGTATGAGATCTGGAGTTGTCTTGTTGCAGAATTTCCCGTCCTCTGTTCACCAATCCAGTGTAACGCCGACTTACAGCATCATGCATCTTATCCAATTGTTGACTATAAAGGTTAACATCAATCGTCTGCTCATCAGGAACCAACTCAAAGTGACTAACCCCTTCAAAATTCCACCAAACACAAAGCATAACCTTCCTTTGGAACCTTTCTCGTTTGGGAACCGGCAATGCAGGTTGCCCAACAGTAAACCACTGATTTTCTGGCTAGGATTATTGAAGTAAATCCACTTTTCATCGCAATTAACGATCCGTTTAAAGAAACGTTCATCCCAAGGATTGGAAAGCAGTTGATCACAAACCTGAACTCGCCTTTCTGCCATTGTTGGCGTTAAATCGTGAGGGACTTCTCTACAGCGTTTTTTGGCTTTTCCAAGTTGATGCAAATGGCGCCTTACGGTTTGTTTGGAATACCCAAGTTCTGTTGACAACTTACAAGGCACTTGTCGATGGATTTGCTTCAACATCTCGAAGTTCAGCGTTACTGAACGAGTTGGGCCCACCAGAACCTTGTTTCCTCTTGAGACTTGTATTTCCGCCAGTAAATTTTCGAAACCAGCGCTGCGCCGTACGAATGTTCACTATTCCTTCCACTTCGCATATTTTTTTAACTGCGGCGGTTGCAGAAACGTTTTGTTTCCAGTAATGACGCAACGGTATCAAAATTTCGTATTTTCCGTCAGCCATTTTGATGTTTATTACTAGTTAGAAATAAAAGAATATCAGAAGAAAATTAGAAGGGGTCATTCGCCTGCTTGATTAGCTTTTAATACTGCATAGCATTAACATATAAAATGTTTTCTAGATTGTAGCAGAAAGCTAACTACAGAGAGTATAGTAACTCAAGATACTACATTATGCATTTAACTTAATTCATAAAGTTTGCAACAGTTACCTAGGAAAACTACCGCATCTCAAGTTGATACAGTATTCGGTGTACAAAATTCAGAAGTATCAGTTACTATATTACTCATTTTTGTTACGGTGATTGCCTATATTCATTATAGTCTTCCTGGCATATAGTAGGTGTTTTTCCCGATGCAAGTGTGATAGTATCTCACAATGACTAAATTTTGAGATACGTCGGATATGACGGTATGGTATAATATTGAATAATGCGTCTTTCAAGCATGTGTTCTGGACCTTTTAGACTGTTCCAAAATCATTGTATGTACCTTATGGTATGACACTAATGTAATGTAATGATTTTTAATTTTTTATTTAGAATGCCCATCAGAGTAAATATTTTTTAAACAAACGTATGCTTTTTGTATACATTTATTGATGTGCGATTGAAATGTAAGGTCAGAATCAATTACAACGCCTAAATTTTTGCAGACTGTATATTACAGTGTAGTATTATTGCAATGAGCTTTCTTTGAAAAACGACTTGTAGATTTGAGTATCATCAGTATGAATATGGTATTTTATATTTTAAGTATACAACTAAATACAGTCTGACCCTTGGGGACTTAATTATTTTTAGGAGATACCGTTTAAACCAAATATTCGCAAAATAGACTTCATTACTTTATAATCTATAGTGTCAAATGCTTTTGAATCAACAACCACTAAAAGCTTTAGTTTGCCGTCATCTGACGCTCTTGTGATATTATCTATTGCAAAATAGTGTCTCAGCTAAGGTAAAATTGTAGGCAGACATAGCTGTATGAGTTCAAGATTAATTTTATCTTCATCACAAGCGTTTGATAGTGTACTCAGTTACATGGAAATGGCAACACCAAGAAGGGGTAGGAATTTTTTGACAAAACTTTGCAGAAACGTTTAACTACTAATAGGTAACAATTGATTAATATTTCAAAGAAAAAGAACAAAAATGAACAATCTTTATTAATAATTGGTTCCCCATTGTTGTTACGGTAGAAATGGTCACTAGGACAAGGTAAAAGATAAACCTGGTTTTTGCACGGCTGGCTCGGCGTGCGGGTGAGGGTCTATTGGGACAAAGCAGTCTCGTCTCCGTAGCTTACGTTTCTACCAAAGTCGAAATCGGAAAATGTCACAATAGGTTCCGGTAGGCGCCAATATTCTAAAGAACACCCAGGGTGTTTTAAAATGCG
>JARFJB010001236.1:35000-38448 GCA_036346205.1 Vesta saturnalis | reverse complement strand
TCTACGTCGCATTGCTTCTGAATTATTTGACATTTTGTAGAAGAAATGACGTTTGCAGTGCCTCCGAAAACTTTTAATATCTCGAAGACGCATACCGGTAGAGAGATATGGCTTTCGTTTTTTACTTCCGAAAAGGGTACCTCATCATTCTCATTCATTTCCAAAAATCTTGCTTTTAGAATTCAATAATTTCTATTGCTCCGAAAATAATTTTTTTCCATATTTTTCTTACATCAGCGGATAGGAAATTAAATTTCCTTTCCATTGATGTAACATTATCGACATTTTGGAGTGATAGTTTTCGAAATATTCACATTTTTATCTAATTTCAGTTTTTATTGCGCATTTCCGCGGTGCTTTGGAAAACGTTTGTCAATTGTTTTAAACTGATAAGAAACGTCAGTTTATCGAGCTTCTGTTGTGCTTTGCTGTCTTGTGTATTACTTTAAGTGTTTCTACAAGACATTTCCATTAAAATGTTGTCCGACGCAGAGTTGATCGACATGACTTTCATTCTTGGAGAATGCCAAAGAAATGCGTTACTGGCGTCAACGATTTATGCGGTACGGTATCCTGAACGAAGACTTCCCCGAGAAACAGCCTTTCAACGTTTTGCAACGTCTTGCTTTTAGAATTCAATCATTTCTATTACAAGAAACAGAGAAGAAATACACAATAAATACATAAGGAACGATCAATAAATACATAAGGACAATTACTTAACGATTACAGAAGATATACAAAAGGAATGCACAAGAAATACAGGTTATCCTGTTGACACGTTCCCTCGTTTGATACTGCACGCGTCCGGTGTTTGTAAAACGTTGTAACAACTTTTGAAATGCTGTTTCTCGGGGAAGTCTTCGTTCAGGATACCGTCCGCATAAATCCTTGACGCCAGTAACGCATTTCTTTGGCATTCTCCAAGAATGAAAGTCATGTCGATCAACTCTGCGTCGGATAACAACATTTTAATGGAAATGTCTTGTAGAAAAACTTAAAACTGGTACACAAGACAGCAAAGCACAACAGAAGCTCGAGAAACTAACGTTTCTTATCAGTTGTTTAAAACAATTGACAAACGTTTCCCAAAGCACCGCGGCAATGCGCAATAAAAACTGAAATTAAATAAAAATGTGAATACCTCGAAAACTATCACTCCAAAATATCGATAATGATGCGGTACCTTTTTCGGAAGTAAAAAACGAAAGCCACATCTCTCTATCGGTATCCGTCTTCGAGATATTGAAAGTTTTCGGAGGCACTGCAAACGTCATTTTTTCTACAAAATGTCAAATAACTCAGAAGCAATGCTACGTAGACACATAGTATGGTCATTAAAGTGACCTTTACATTCAACGAGGAATTCAAAAATGTAATAATATATAGGTTGTTCTGTTTAAAATAACGAAGTTGGCATGAGTTTTCAATATAACCGGAAGTCCGCCATTTCTGAAAATAATTTTAAAACGTGTAGTTTATGACTGTGGACAACTTTTATATAAGACATTTTTTCGTATTTGTAATAGTAAGGGAGTTATGGAGCAATCCCGCTTAAGTGGGCCACCCTGTAAAAATATATATATATATATATATATATATATATATATATATATATATATATATATATATATATATATATAAACAATTGATAAACATAGAAAGGAATATGAATTAAATATATGGGACCTAGTATATGTAGAAAACGGAAACCGACTAAATAGAAAAAAATTGGATGAACTTCGAGTCAGACCGTATGAGATACAAAAAAAAATTGCTAATTCAATGTATGAAATAAACACTGGGCACAGAATAAGAGAATCAAATTTATTTCACATCACAAAACTTACGCTAGTATTAAATACACAAATATACGCAAACCACATTTCTTATTCATCATTTCGTTCTTGTCCAGGGAGGGAGTTGTAAAGGATACGTATCTGTTTGGGGTTGTCTTGGTAGCATAGTTGTTATCCAATGACAGTTAACCAAAATTGAATAAAATAAAGTGGAAATTGAAGAGGAAGAAAAAATAGGCTTTAAATGTTGTTTCTATTGTTTATGGGTAATATTATAAAGAATTTTGTATTTAAAATAATATATAAATAAATTCTATTGTTTATAGAGAAACGTAATTATTGTAGCACCGGGTAGAGGTCTCATGGCGGACTCGAGAATGGGGATATAATTATTACTGTGAAATGCATCTGTTTCCCTTTATCTTAGTGCGAAGTTCCCACTTAAAGAAAGACGGGGTTATAATGTACGTCTACTATATATATTTTAAATGCAGGACTTAAAAACGTATGTCGATTTTAAAGTCAAAGCGTATGACGCTGTCAAATGTCTTCTTGGCTATTTAACCTCAAATTATTCTTCGTATTTCGTTTCGTATAATTGAAGTTATTTATTTTGCAGCAAATAATGATGTCATTAAAAGGTAAATCTTCGAAAAGCCAAACTCAAGTAATGTTAATGAATATACTGCATTATTTCGAGACGGAATGCGATAACGGGGGGCCAAGTTTACCTTTAATTTCCATTATCCAGATACGCTAATAATTTTCACTATTTAAATTTGACAGCGCGGCTTAAATTTGAAAATAACCTAGAAACATTGACGATGTTTTGTTGGTATTCAAAATTACTAACTATGTGAACCAATAACGACTATGTTTTTAAAATCTTAAACCATGCTTTACCAAAAGATGAGTTATAAGACACCTCTCGCCGGCCCGACCATACCAAAATTTGAGGCAAAGTTCAAATAAAATCCTATCCTATGATTTTTTCATTACATGTGGTCATATTTATTATGCAGTGTTTCGCTAGGGAAGAGAACTATTTAGAGGTGTTGTAACAGGTCAAAATAAGAAAACAGTTTCATAAAATCACAAACGTTTGGTTTTAGTGTCAAAATAAATTTCTCTTCTTTTTGAAATAACATTCTAAGGTTATGTCTCTGTAAGACAACAGCAGAGAAATGTTATCCCTACTACTACGTAGAGGAACATTTCTCAGCTATTCAGATTTTGCTTGAACGTGGTTCATCATACAAAAAAGTTAAGTAAGTAATTTTTGTTATTCGAAACGGATTTTTATACACCGTTATAAGTTATTACGGATGCCAAAATTAGGTGTAATCTCATAAATCGTTATGAGATGTATAAGAAAAACAATTGGGAACTTTTTACACGCATCTTAGAAATGACGACTAAAAACTTTTTTGCTAAAATTACCTTAGAAACAATTATTTTCGTCTCTAAAAGCGAGGGAAATAGGATTTTTTGAGGAATGTAAAAAAACTATGTTAATCACTACATTATAATGGAAAAATTTCTGTCAATTTTTTGGCGTGGTGTAAGTTTTTTTTTTAACATATTTACGTCGTAATTGTTAATAAAATTCCAAGTATATAAGAATTTTATTAAATACTATGATCATCCTT
>JARFJB010001236.1:0-30000 GCA_036346205.1 Vesta saturnalis | reverse complement strand
TCTTATAATTATGTATTATAAGTGTTTTGTAACCAGAAGTAAATATTCGAAGACCACGGCAATGCACAAGGAAATTCAGCAGAAGAAACTCGATAAGCTAATGAAGGAAAGAACCAACCAACATCAATCGAAAAAACACTGTCATAAACATCTCTAAACGACAGTTGAACGAAAACTAAATGCAAGTTCTGGACAAAGGCTTGAACTATGCGATAACAGCTATGAAATTAGATCCTGAAAAAGCCGAAGAATACAGAAGTAAGGTTAGATAAGTCCTAGATTCAGCTAGACGAACTAAACCTAACCTCTCTAACCTAGAAAAGAGAGCGGTCATTTCCCTTAAGAAATTCTCCCGGCAGACAAAGGAAACGCGACTGTGGTAATGGATATGGACACTTACAACAGTACGATCCAAAAACTACTAGACGGGGACGAGTACAACCAAATACCAAAAGACCCCACACCATCAATCGAAAGACGGATATACCTGACGCTGGCAAAACATAAGAGAGAGTTTTCCGACTACCAGAGAACTAAACTTACCCCACACTACGGCAATCCTCCGCACCTGTACGGCCTACCAAAGATTCATAAGCAGGGAATTCCTCTGAGACCAATTGTGAGCTCGAGAAATTCACCTTGCCACCCATTAGCACACTATCTGCTAGGTATCATCACACCCTTATCGGGAAAAACCGAGTCTATGGTCAATAATACGTAGTACTTCGTGGAAACCATCAGAAACTTCCAACCAAACCACGAAGAAATACTGGTAAGCTTCGACATTGTGAGTCTATTCATAAATGTGCCTACCGATAAGGCACTAACTATCATAAGAGACAAGCTGGAAAAGGATAAAACGTTAGACGAACGCACGCAACTCTCGGTAAACACAATAATGGAACTTCTGACAATATGCATTAGAACTACATATTTCCAGGTAGAAGACAAATTCTGGCAACAAGAGTTTGGGATGGTGATGAGTTCCCCACTATCACCCATAGTGAGCAATATATATATGGAAGACTTTGAAGACCAAGCGACATCCGAATTCACAGAGAAACCAAGGATGAGGCTTAGATACGTGAACGATACTTTCGTAGTTTGGCAACACGGCAATCATAATCTAGATGAATTCCTAGATCATCTAAATAGCCGCGCACCCTCCATAAAATTTACAATGGAATTGGAGTCGGAACAAAAACTACCATTTCTGGATGTACTTGTACACAGGAATGACAACACTTTCACGACAAATGTATACAGAAAACCTACCCACACAGGGAGGTACCTACACTACAACTCCAATTACCACAAAAACGTGAAGTTAGGTGTGGCAAAATGCTTGTACGATATGCTCAAAACAAGAGGAACTGAACAAAGAAAAAGAAAATATCTCTAGAACACTCAAAGAAAATGGCTACCCCGATCTAACATCTAACCTAAACAGGGAAAGGGTAACCGAAAAAGAAGAACCTAAATATACAGCGATAGTGCCATATATACAAGGTACCTCAGACAAAATACGAAGGATAGGCAGCAAATACAAGATACGCACTGCCTTCAAATCGACCACAACGCTCAGGGGAATAGTAACCAAAACCAAACCATACAATGAAGATCAGAATTCCAAGAATTGTGTATATAGCCTACCATGCGAATGCGGCAGAGCATACATAGGAGAGAGCAGTAGACCACTCAAAGTGAGAACGCAGAAACATAAGAACAACGTCCGCAAGGGCGAAACAGAAAGATCAAGAATCGCCGAACATGTCTGGAACGAAGACCACCGCATCCAATGGGATAACATAGAGATCGTGGCGAAGGACGAGAACACAACTCGTCGAAAACTCAAAGAAGCCACATACATCGCACTAGCAGAAAATCCAATAAGCCAAGCTAGTGTAGAAATGAAACCTACATGGATTCCAATAATGCGCAAGAAGTTACTGCGCAACATGCCCAATAAACTTCAGCGCAACCAAAAGTTTTATATATATATATATATATATATATATATATATATTAGATTACTCAGTGGCTCAATGCCAAAAGTGTCAGACTAGTAAGTGAAAGGTACAAAGTTCGAATCTGAGAGTAGTCAAGTGCTTAGGAAAAATGATATATAACATATGAATTTGACTCAAGTGCGAAATCAGTCCTTCTCGGGACTAAGCCTGATGACCGAAGCAGAGTCCGCTTCCGAAACGTCGCGTTCAAAAAGCATGAACTATGGAAATAGGCCGATCAACTCCAGTAGTAATTCTTATAAAATTAATTAATTTCATAATAAATGTTCAAAATGTCCACCGAAAACATCAATACAGCATTGCAATCGATCTTCAAATTCCCGACTGACATTTCTTAACATTTCTACATTAATACTCTGGAACGCTTCTCGTATTCTATTCTTCATATCATCTTGTGTAGTTAGAGGTATTTGATACACACGGTTTTTCACATAACCCCACTTGAAGAAGTCAATTTTACTTAACTCTGGTGAACAAGCTGGCCATGCAATGGTTCCTCCTCTTCCCACCCATCTTTCAGGAAATTGGATATTAAGATGATTATGAATTATTCTAGTTTGATGTACCGGAACTCCATCGTGTAACAACCACATTCTTTGACAAATGTTAGGAGAAACGTTTGCCAACAGTAATGGTAAATGATTTTCTAAAAGGTCCAAATAAACCTGACCATTCACTGTTCCATCGAAAAAATGTCGTCCAATTACGTGATCTCCCACTATACCACCCCAAACATTCAAAGACCACCTAATTTGACTATGAGTTGCTATAAGATGGGGATTAATTAAAGAATAATAATGGAAATTGTGTCTATTCACAGTTCCATTTTTATGAAGCGTGACTTCGTCTCCAAAGAGAACAAAATCAAATAAATCCGCCTGATTGTGGATTTGGATTTGTTGTTGAGCCCATTCTGGGATAGTCATCTTCGAGTAACTCTTGATGCAACTGTATATGGTATGGATGTATTTTAATTTTTACGCAGTATTCTTCGGACGGACCTGTCACTAATATCATGCTGACCCAAGATTTCACGTGTGCTCTGTACTAACATGTGGATTATGCGTAACTTCAAGCATCACGTTAACTTCATTTTTTGCGTTAAGTACAGGTTTTGTCCTTTCCTTTTTTTCATAAACTACAGAACCCGTACTATTAAAACGATCTATTAGCGTTTCAAACGTTATTTTCTCGGGTTGTCTTCGTGCGGGATATCTCTCTTTGTAAATTCTTTGTGCTAATAAACTATTTTTCATACATTCTCCCAGTACCCATCTCATGTCTGTTAATTCCTCAACAGGAAAGTTCATTTCAAACAGATTAATAAACACTGCACAATCTCAAAGACGTTTGTTAAATGATATTATTACTGAATAATATCTATCTGTCATTTGTTCACGGCTAACTTGTTATAATAGAAATTGTTAAAAAAATCTCTTTCTGTTATTAAACTGAGAGTATAATTCACATATTACATGGTACATTTTTGATTACTTTCATTGGTAAAAATACAAAAACAAAATGGCATAATAAGCTATCAAATCGATGATAATTTTATCACAACATGTTGACTATCACATGATTTTAATGATTAAATAGTTTATTGTCAAAGTGACAAAAAGTTTCAAAGAGATAAATAATTGTATTGATTATCTTGCAACTGTAATATTTACCATCAAAGTGACAGATCGTTTAAAATTGTAAACTTTAAAAAATATATTTTCTATTATCGTTCATTATACTCTCTTACCAAATATAACACGTGTTATGATTAATAATCGATGATACTACTTGTTAAAACCTGTTGAAAATTGAACGAGTGGTTCAATTTTCATGGATTTTAGCTCGAGCTATCACCGATAATAATCATAACACTAGTTATATTATCCCCGAAAATGTCTCAGAAATTAACGATTTTAGCTATAGGGAGTGATTAATAAAAATGAAAGAACATAAAGTATATTTTCACTTTTTAAAATAAAATACAAGGTGATTCATTTGAAAAAATTGATAAAACATGTGTTCGGGTTTTGGCTCGCTCTATATTCAATTGGCGCAATAATAAAGAAATTGCACTTTCTCGTAACACTGTACCAATGTCAAAAAGTTATGCCTGGAAGAAATTATTGTTAGGTTGTTCTGTCTAGGGTATACAGGACGTTGAAATGAGAATGATTGTCGTATACAATTGACCATAACTTTTGAAATACCCTGTATAACGTAATGAAACTCTGTATTGGAAGTATGAGGGAGATTAGCTTAATCTAAATTTGAATAATATAGGGTGCCCCATTTAAAAAAAAGTATGTTTGGTTCACCCTGGTAATATATAACACCCTGTAAAGTACGAAAATAATTTTACAATGTGAAGTTTGATGTTGCCTATAATTTTTGTAAATTTATTCCAATATTTACTTTACTTACTAAAAAAACACAATGAACTTGTAACAAACGAAAAATTGTGGTAACTATGCCAACAATATTGCATCAATGCCATCGCGCACTATATCAGTCTTGCAAATTAACATTAGTCCCCCTTATTAGAATACAAATCCAAGTTTCTGCCAATGAGGTTACGACAATGCACGAAGGACCCCCAACCAGGGCGAAGCCCCGAGAGCAAGTTGCGAAGTCCTACACCTGTCTTGCAAATTAGCATTAGGCCCCATTATTAGAATACAAATTCAATTCTCCCGCCAAGGGGATCACGACAATACGCGAAGGCCCGTGGACAAGTTCCGAAGACCTATGCCAAAAGGTTCTTAATCTACAAGATGGCCGACAAAATGGCCCATTACACGTACAACCAATCAGGTAAAAGGATGGGTGTGCCCTAAGCTTAACCCCGCCTTAATTAAGCCATAAGGGCCTTATGTAGTCTTAACCCCTCTTTAACCTAGCCAAAACGGTCGCTAGACCACCGGAGGTTTCGTCCTCAAGTGGCCCCAATTGCAGTTTTTGTCCCTCAAGCAGCCCCACTCGCAGGTTTTTTGTCCTCAAGTGGGCTCATTCTACTGTTTCTATTCGTTTGGGTATTGTGACTACGAGAGTTTGACATTAGTCAGGGCTGAAACTATCCCATATACTCTGTAGTCAGGAACGTAATTTTGATATCGTTCTTGCTGGTTGTACGCGTAATTGTTTTTTCATTATATACCATAATGTTTCTAAGGTGATGGATCTAGACTGCTAGATGTCTATTCTAAAACCGGAATTTCATTGTCTGACAGCCACTTTATGACTTTTTCGCTGTTTGGGACGCAGCTTCATCCTGTTGAAAGACATACTTTACATCGGCATTTTTGGAGTTTTCTATTATATGTTTCAGGTACGTTTCTAAGGTATCCATGTACCGGATGATTCATCACGATGTCCCATATTCATCATTTTAATTTACAATTTAAATAGATAGAAAAAAAAGAACCGCAAAGTTTTAGTAAATTTTTCGAAGAATTCAGCACCATAGTAGTTTTAACTGGTATACAGGGCGTTCTCAAAATATGCGTAATTTTTTTTAAATGAATCGCCCTATATGTTTTACCATTTTTCTATTCTATATTAAATCCTAGTAAAAAAGGTAATTACAAGTATGTTAAAATTCCTACTAGTTTTTGAGATATTGACAGTTAAAAAATCAAATACTCCACATCTTCAATTTATTACTAACTGACGTATCAAAATCTAGAAGACCTGTTTAAAAAAAAGGTGCGAGTCGTTTTATAATTTTGTCTCAACTGTCAATAGAAATAATAAAATATGGTTTTCATGTTAAAGTAATAATAAACTTTCCGATATTTTTAGTTGTGGTGTTTATAACGCATTACACTTTGTTAGAAAAGCAAGAAATTTTACTTTATATAGAGAACAATTACAACGTTACGCGACAAAAAGAGCATATAAAACATTACACCCTCTGACTGATATTTGTCGAAAAACCATTGTAAAAATCTCCAGACATTTTTAGCCAACTCAGGTTTGGCTCGACAGCGTAGGTGTTTGAAGGAAATGAAGCTCAAGAATTGTATGTTTTGTTAAGTGTGACAGAAAATCCTATCATTTCAATAAGGCAAGTGAGCAGGCAATTAAATGTTTCCTACAGTTCAGTTCAAAGAGTTTCGAAAAATAACAAACTAAAGCCATACAAAATGCAAAACTCTAAATTTCTAAATGGACAACAGATCAAGAACGGCTCAACTGCTCAACAGCATTGGTCAAGTGTAAACCCACAATTCTTGAGGCAACTCAAATTTCAAGGACGAAAATCCGTAAACACGTGATAATGCGGCATCTATAACGGGGCCATACTTTTTTGAGTGCGCATTAGCTAGTCAAGAATGTCAACTTTTTGCATACCACTTTCGATAATTTTCTGGATGACATGCCTCTAAATGGAATCTTATTTTCCAGCAAGATGGAGCTCCATCACATAATGTCCTAATTAAGCATTTAAATCACAATTTTGACGAATAGATTGGGAAATATGGGACTATTCAATGGCCAGTCAATGATCCCGATTTCACACCACTTGATACTTTTTTTATGGGAGTATCTGAAGAATAAAGTTTATGGCCTTGATTTAAACAGTAAGGAACACATTAAAAAATCTGTGAGAGATAACATAAATTACCTTAATAATACAGACTTCACACAAACAGCGACTAAAAATCTAAAAAACCTTTTAGACTTTGTTTGGAAAACCAAGGCGGTAACATTATACATTTATTGTAAATATTTACATAAATATATAACTATATTTAACTTTAATGGGGCTAAGTTATAAATTATATATATATATATATATATATATATATATATATATATATATATATATATATATATATATATATATATATATATATATATTGAGATGATATTTGTTAAGCTAAATATCATAGTAAGAAAGATATGAGTTCAGATTAAAAGCTACATTAAACATAAATTAATTGCATTGGAATTGTCATTATAATAGTCTCCGAGCATCATCGGAATTGTAGAAATATGTATTTTCTTCTATTAAATACATGTAATCCATTTGTATGATGATATTCTAGTCTAGTAACATAATATGCTTCTATTCTAAACCAAAAAAAAGTAAATTGTATCAATCAACGTAATAGGAGTAAAGTACATGTTAAAGAGTGTGAAATTAGAACAGATTTAACAAGATTCGTATAACTTACTGTGTTTAAAAGTAATATTAAACAAATATTGTGTTATAAACTTACATAATAAAGTGATTAGGAAGTGTTACAACTTAAATTAACATTCTGGATGTAATTTAAGCAGAAAAGTTGAGAAAACAGATTATGTTGATTTTGAACGCAGTGCTTGTGATGGAATTATTCAACATAAACCATAAGTGTTAGAAACTGGTGTAGCCTTATGCATTTTGGGTCGTAGAATGCATTTCTGTTTATAGTTTCCTGTGGGATGTAGAATAAGTTAGACATAAGTAAATTTGTATATAAAAATTTGTATATTTATTAAAATTTAGATAGATTAGTAATATTAAAAGGAAATATGTCATGTGAGGTGTCTATAGAAAGGAAATTTTGTGTAGAATTCAAAAATAATTATGTTTTTAAGATCTGTCGGCTCATAAGAAAGAGTAAAAATAATACTTTACAAATTTCTGAAATATGATTAGTCAATCAGAATTAAGCAATGTTATGTTTGTATTAACAAAATTTGCTAAGGTGATTAGTGTTTATTCAGAAATTATATGTGGTAAAAAAATTGTATAACTCTCTCTTGCAATTCTTCAAAAAGTGAAAATGTCACTCGAGGTGTACATGAATTAGAAATTTAAGATCGTTCATGTGATTCGTATAACCTAAAAATTTAAAAATACTAAACAATTGAAATTTAAAATTAGTAGAAATAAGGTTAACGTAAACATTAGTCCGGGTGATGTGTCATCGGTATACAAGTGAATGTAAATCGAATTATTTCAATTTTTCTTTTAAATTAAAAATTATTTAACCAAAGTACCAGTGCGTTATTATTTTAATTGAGATAAAAATTTAAAAGTTGCAAGTGCATAATATATTTGAATGCAGATAAAATTATTGTATTTTTGGATACAATAACCTGAAAGTGCTTTTGGAAAAGTGACAAAGCGAATATTGATGCAGCATACTTATGTATATTGGTGCTGTAGACCTTTCACCGATGGAGTAAATATTTATGCAGCATATCAATAACATGCTGGTACTGTAGATCTTCCAACGATGGATCAATAATATCAATGGAATTCGAATTACTTCTGAATTGGAATTTGGAGCAACTGAAAGAAAATATGCATTAATGCGAGTTTATGAATCTTATGCATTTATTTGAGGTTACGTTCAATATTATTATAATTAATTTATGTTCATGAATGTAAAGGATGCAAGTGAATTATAACTAGTCTGGAAATAGTACAACTAATTGATTTTATTTTAAAAGAAAAAAATACTTACCCAAATTATATTAACGTTATTGTTTAGTTATGATGAGATGCACACATATATTCAGGTCAATAAAATTCGCATGCGCACAACATGTTATATATTTGCAGATGGTACAAGGTGTTTGAATAAAATTAAAATACACACAATTCCAGATTTAATTTAAAATCATAATTGAATTTATTTTACAGAAAAATCTTACGTAAATGTTTAACGTTTCTTTTTTTAATACTGAACTATATTGAACTCTATCCTTTGAGATGCTAGTCGAGCCAATTTATTTAAATAAGTGTTTGAATAAAATTAAAATACACACAATTCCAGATTTAATTTAAAATCACAATTGAATTTATTTTACAGAGAAACTGTACGTAAATGTTTAATGTTTACTTTTTAATACTGAACTGTAATTAAACACTATCCCTTGAGATGCTAGTCGAGGCAATTTATTTGAATAAGATCAACAGTAATTATCATATTAAACTGATCATAGCACAACGTGCTGAAGTAGTAATAAAATACATTACAATTTACTAATACAATTAATTTCTATTGTTTCACTTAAATCAAATATGGTAATTAATTTATTATAAACATAATTAAAATTAAAATTGTAAATATTAAAAATTATATATATTTACCATTTCAAATTTGAATGACGCTAAACGTGAGGCAAATCCTATTAAAAAAATTTTGTTAAATTATTTACATCTCAATATATATATATATATATATATATATATATATATATATATATATATATATATATATATATATATATATATAGTGTATGGAACACTCTTGTAAAATTGTTATTTATGAATCGATTTTAATTTTTTTTTACCAAAATTAAGAGGACAAAAACTGTATATTAGGACAAGGGAATACATTTAAATTCATGAAACCAAGGCAGATTTTTAGGGTCAATAATTAAGAAAAAGTGCTAGGCATTTTTTTATTGAAAATATTTCTACGCCACTGTCTTCAGTATCTTTCAAAACAGATTTTACTTTATCATAATCTCAATGACAATATAACATGTTTTACAGCGAGAATGGCCAAATCAGCCTGCCATGGAATTCCATGGCAACATTCGGAAACGTCAAACTGATTAGACTTAATATTTTTCTATGAAAATAAAGAGTTATAATTATGCAACAATTAAGTTTACGCGAAAAAATTGAAATAATACGCCTAAACAAGGCCCGTACGGTCAGAGAAACTGCTACAGAATTTAATAATAGACATCCTGACAGACACCCAATAAGCTGCAGTACTGTTTACAACATCAATAAAGTCTTTGATGAAACAGGTACAGTTTCACTACATTTATTGAAAGCAAATAATAATCGACGTCAACGGGCGAGTCAAAATGATCGTTCGATTTTAAATTACTTCCACAACAATCCTAGACACAGCTTAAGAGTAGCAAGTGTAGACTTGAATGTGCCTAAAGAAACCATAAGAAGATGTCTTAAAAAGAACAAAATTAAACCGTATAAACCAAAGTTTTCGCATACTCTACGACTGAAAGAAGAATAGAGTTTTGTTTGTGGTCTCAAGGGGAATATCTCAACAATGGCAATTTTCTAAATCATATACTGTTCAGTGATGAAGCCACTTTCACTACCAATGGAGTGCTTTCATCTCAAAGCCAACATCATTGGTCTAACGAAAATTCGGAATGGGTAATTAACTGCAGAAGTCAATATTCCCAAAAGGTGAATGTGTGGTGTGGCATTCTCAACGAAAGGATTATTGGACCTTTCTTTTTTGAACAAAATTTAAATTCACAACTTTTTTTGGAATTCCTGGAACATGATTTCATGAACGCTCTGGAAAATATTCCACTACGAGATCATATGAATTTACATTTTCAATTGGATGGGAGTCCAGTGCATAATGCCGCTATGGTGAGGGAATGGTTGAATACTAACTTTGAGAACTGTTGGATAGGTCGTAATAGCCCATTAGCAGAATGGCCACCAAGATCTCCAGACCTAACCCCATTAGATTTTTTCCTATGGGGTACGATCAAGAATAAAGTGTATAAATCGCGGCCTCAAACAATCCAAGATCTTTGCGGTCGAATAAGAAACGCTTGCGCCGAAATAACTCAAGGCCAACTTAGAATGGTACAATGAAATCTTTTAAGGCGATATGAAAAATGCATTGAACTTCAAGGAGATCTTGTGAAAGCTTCTACAATTTAGTGTTTAGTTTTGTTTCATTTTTCGGATTGTTTTTTACAATAAATCTTGTTCTAGTAGATGTTCTTAATTCATAATTTTTTTTCTATCCGACATTTTTCAACGAAAATTGATATCCAACTGTTTTGAAAGATGCTGAAGACAGTGGGATAGAAATATTTTCAATAAAAAATGTCTAGCACTTTTTCTTAATTTTTGACCCTAAGAAACTGCCATCGTAGGCCTTGGTTTCATGAATTTAAATGTATTACCTTGTCCTAATACACAGTTTTTTGTCCTCTTAATTTTGGTAAAAAAAAAATTAAAATCGATTCATAAATAACAATTTTACAGGAATGTTCTGGTTTTAGATAATATATATATATATATATATATATATATATATATATATATATATATATATATATATATATATATATATATAATGTATATGTATCTATCTTTACATAAAAATCAGACTTAAAGTTGGGCCGGCGAGAGGTGTGTTATGACTCATCTTTTAGTAAAGCATGGTTTAAGATTTTAAAAACGTATGTCGTTATTGGTTCATATAGTTAGTAATTTTGAATACCAACCAAATGTTGCCAATGTTTCTAGGTTAGTTTCAAATTTAAGCCGCGCTGTCAAATTTAAATAAAATTATTGTTCGAATATCTCGGGATTTAGCATTCTAAAGGTCTTAAAAATCCTCATCCACTCGTATAAATAAAGTCGAATTTCGTTTAAGGTCTGCTCGCACTTATTCTGGCATGTAAAGTCCACCGAGTGTGGGTAGTCATATGATAAAAATATATTGTACAACTGTAAACGATTATCAGAACCGAGACCGGGTCAACAAAATTTCGTTTTGGATCTGTTTTACAAATTAATTATATTAATAATTTTCAATAAGAAACGAATTAGCTAGCAGTAGGCAGCGCCCGAATCAAGTGCGAAAAGTTTGGTTAATTGCGGTGGATCTAACTGCGTCAAAAGAGTCAAGACTGTAATTTGGTTATCGAAACCACTTATAAATAACTGATTGTGTCATAAATAAATACACTGTATTGGATATTAAAAATGAGATTTATTATTAGTTAATAATAGACCGGTTTTAAAAATCTCAGTTTACAGTTTGTCAATATATATATATATATATATATATATATATATATATATATATATATATATATATATATATATATATATATATTCTTTACAATGTTATAAAGTAACTAAGATTCTAATTTTTGCTTTAAATTCAAATATTGGACATCTTATAATTAAAAGTCATCACCTTCACTTTCACTATCATCTTCACTTGACCATTTCCTCAGCTCTTTTTGAACGTCCCACCACTGGCTCATTTCCTTTTCAGCATGTAAAATACACTTTTGCCACAGTTCTCGAGTTACTTGGTTTAATGAATCCTTCCATAGCGATAAAACATTATCGTCCCTGAAGTCCTGTCTTCCAACGTTTTTGTTGTAATACTGTTTACAATTTGCCCATGTTAACTCAATAGGGTTGAATTGGCAGTGATACGGAGGTAAACGTAAAATTTGATGTCCCCATTGATGAGCGATTTCATCAATTGCATATATTTTTGGAACTTATAAATCCTTGGCAATTTGTAATAATTCCACTTTCAGCATATCATTCGAATGAGGAATGTTGTGTTTTCTTAAAAATTGAAGATCTTCTTTCTTCCAACTACTTGAAGGTAATTTTTCTACTAATGTAGAATAACTGGTATTGTCAAGAATTATCAAACTTGTTTTTTCTAAATTTGGTGAAAGCTGCTCTTGAAACCATTTTTGAAATAAAGCAGCATTCATATTATCGTGGTAGTCTGCTGTCTTACTTTTACTGGAAAATACCAATGATGAATTAGGTATAAAACCATCCTTGTTACCAGCACTCAGCACGATGAAACTAAAATTTATTCGGTTAAAAATAGTTTTAATAAATCGGACTATTTTAATTACAGTTTCCCTTCTCCTAGCGGTTTGGTTTTTGTGCTTTTCAATTCATTATCATGCCAAGGTTTTTCGAACGCTTCCTGGACTAAAAATCCACGTATCATCCAAAAATCGTAACTAATTTCACAACTTTTATTAGCAAAATATTTTCGCAAAAATGTTGCTCGAGCACCAGCAATATGAACCTGCTCCATTAAACGCCTTCTTCCATCGTGAACTTTGAATTCAAAACGAATTTTGTGTAACAATTATTTCAAACTCGTTTTACTAAAGGTAAATATTTTATCTTCTTTAAGTTCAGTTTACAGTTTTTCGATAGTAATATGTGAGTCTAAAATTAAACAGTGTTTATCTCCATTTCAACAATAATTTATGAATTATTTAACAATTGCATGCATGGTGTAAATTTTTCGTTTCAAAAAGTCCTCTGACTTCCAACGCAGCCTATGTTTTTGCGGTGAATCCGGCGCCGATTTCCCAGATTCTAAAGCGAGAGCCATTCTTGCCTTTGTCCGAGTTACGGTTTTCTCGGAGATGCCGCATGCGAGAGCAGTTAGCTGCAACATAATATTACATAAATATAAATTTAAATAGTGAAAATTATTAGCGTACCTGGATAATAGAAGTTAAAGGTAAACTTGGCCCCCTGTTATCGCGTTCCATCTCGAAATAATGCAGTATATTCATTAACATTACTTGAGTTAGGCTTTTCAAAGATTTACCTTTTAATGACATCATTACTTGCTGCAAAATAAATAAATGCATTCAATCAATTGGAAATACATTTTGCATTATAAACGTACCTCGTAATAGTGAATATTAATAATAATAGTTTTGAAAAAAACTGTTGTTTACAAATGCAATGGAAATTAATAAATTATGAAGCGAAAGATAAATTATTATACCTACAAAACACGATGCGATTATACGAAACGAAATACGAAGAATAATTTGAGGTTAAATAGCCAAGAAGACATCTGACAGCGTCACGCGCTTTGACTTTAGAATCGACATATGTTTTTAAGTCCTGCATTTAAAATATATAGCAGACGTATATTATAACCCCGTCTTTCTTTAAGTGGGAACTTCGCACTAAGATAAAGGGAAACAGATGCATTTCACAGTAATAATTACATCCCCATTCTCGAGTCCGCCTCTCCCCGGTGCTACTATAACTGCGTTTCTCTATAAACTATAGAATTTATTTATATATTATTTTAAATACAAAATTCTTTATAATATTACCCATAAACAATAGAAACAACATTTAATGCCTATTTTTTCTTCCTCTTCAATTTCAACTTTATTTTATTCAATTTGATAACAACTATGCTACCAAGACAACCCCAAACAGATACGTATTCTTATACGGTCCGATTCGAAGTTCATCCAATTTTTTTCTATTTAGTTGGTTTCCGTTTTCTACATATACTAATTCCCCTACAATTAATTCATATTCCTTTCTACGTTTATCGAATTGTTTTTATTATAATCGTGTGATTTCTTTATATTTTCTAGTGCTATTTCTCTGTCTCTTTCTAAATCTGTTTTCGTATAGTGTTGTTTTAATACCAGTGGTAAAATGTTTATATTTTCGTCTTCTAATAAGCTTTCTGGAGAAAACTTAGTCACCGTATGTTCTGTCTTATTGTACATATCTACACATTTTTGAGCTATCGTTGTCCAAGCTGTTTTCTTTTCTCCTTCATTTATTTTACATCTTATTTATTATTATTATTATTCTTACTAATGTCTGATTAAGTCTCTCATTTATACCATTCGAAAAAGGTGCGTCAACCGCTGTGAAAATTAATTTTATGTTCTTTTCATTTAGAAAATATTTAAATTCTTTTGAATTGATCCCAGGGTATTGGTCTGTTAAAACTATACCTACATCGTTATTTCGTGTAACCAATTTTGTCATTTTTATGAAATCATCAGATGTTTGAGTTTTTGATGTTGTAATATAAGCATATCGTATAACATGATCAACGAGCAGATGTAAGTATTTCTCTGTTGAGCGAGAGCTTCCAAAGCTTCCAATTGTATCTACAAACACGATTTCAAACGGGTACGTTGGTGGATCCAAGTACGATAACAAACCGATTCTAGATTTTTTCTTGATTTGTTTTTCATACATATTTCGCACTGATCACAAATATTTTTAATGCTATTTGTCAAATTTTTCGCTGTGTTTGTTTCGTAACTGTGTTCTTCCAAGCAGGGGCGTAGCTACCTTGGAGCAGCTGAAGCAAACTGCTCCGAGCGCACGAATTTTGAGGGCGCACGAGTCAGGGAGCGCAAATTTTAAAACAGCTTATTATTGTTATTATAGGTTTTTGTTATGAACGAATAAGTTCAGAGGTAAATGTGTAATTAAAAATTATTATTAATTTTATTAAATACATAAATAAAAAGTCTACCCCGAGTAGGAGTTGAACCTACGGCCTGTACTTTGCTAGAGTAGCGCGCTAACCAACTGTGCTATCGAGATTCAAGCCACAATTGATGTAAATTTTGTCTTTATGGTTGTAGAAGTGATGTAAATTCTTATTATAGTGTTATTTTACTAAATAGTTTTATCAGGCGATAAAATAGGTTTAATCAATATATGCACACAATTTGACAATATACTTAATAAATGTTGTGTGCGCTGTGCGACTGCTTAAAAGCTGAAATTGTAATTGTACCTCTAGTATTAGTTTTTCGAGGGCGCTCTATGACGTAATCGTGTTTTGTAGCCACTTTCAACTTTGAAAATGCACTTGGGTTTGAAAAAAAATATAAACGCGGCGATAAGCGGTTTAAAAAAACATCTATGCAAAGTTGCAACTTATTATCCTTCGTTCTCACGAAAAAGGTGTTTTGCGTATGTAATAGACCCAAATTCAAAGAATCGCTATTATGTTTATGCATGTACAATCTACCTATCTTCTTAATTCTTACAAAAACGGTATTTAAAATAACAGGCGGCATGGGTTTTACATAAACTTGTTATTCACTTTCAATAGAAAAAAAAATACATATTGTGAGATAAATCGTAAATATTGCAATGATTAAGTTTTTGTACGTTCTCGGCAATGTTTATTTAATTTGATATACGTTGTGGTTTTAAAATAAGGCCTTCCGTATCCGTATCCTCAATTTATTTTTAGTACTTCGGGCTTCGAGCCCCCTATACCTCCGTCTAATGTTGTGATTTGTGGTTCTGTTGTTTGTGTTGTCGTGTTCCCTGTTTCATTGGTGGGTCGGCCGCTTTATTGATTGCGGCATTTTTTGTGTTTTGTCTTGATTTATTGTTTTGTTGCCTTTATTGCCTTCATGATTTTTAAAATTAGTGCGTAATCTTCGTCGTCTTCGGTGATTTCTATTGTTGGTTTCGTTGGTGTCGGTTTTCCTGCGGCTGTCTGGGCATAGGTGATATGTGGGTCCGTTGTTCTTGTGGTGTAGGATCGTTTTGTTGTGAAGTTTTTGGTGATGTTTTCGGCTGGGTCAGCCGCCATAGTTCGCCGTGTGGCTCGCAGTTGCAGCACTGTGGTGGATTTCCATCTTCCCGCTTCTTCGTGCACTCACGGGTTAGGTGTTGACCCGTGCACTTTACGCACCTGCGGCGTGGCAGCCACTGGTTGTGTGGCGAACCTTTGGCAATTAAAGCACTGTCCTGTGCCATTTCTCCGGTGGAGGGCTTCCACACGTACTTTTAAGTAGCCTATCGATTGTAGATTGAAAATCTCCTTGCCTTTCGTTTCTTGCTAGTTGGATAAGCAGCATCGGGGTCTTCCGTCTTTCGCGGCCCGCGAGCATTCGCGTGATTTTTAGTATATCGTATCCTTCTGTCTTGAGGTCGTCATTAATTGTTTCAATGATGTCGTCGTCCAGGGGGATCCCTTTGATAACCGCTTTGATCGGTTTTTGTTCTTGTAGTAGGTATACATTGAAGTGTATACCTACTTCGTCGAGAGCGTTGGTGGCACTTCTGTAGTCGTCGGGGCTGTTTAATATTACGTTTATGCCGTTATTTGTAGTCTTAGTTGCCTTCGGTGTGATGCCGACGGCTGTTAATTTTTTCATCGCCTTTGAATAGTCTTCTTGGCGGTGTATGATCAGAGGCGGGATCCGTTCCCTGGTCTTGGGGGTTTCATTGGCGGTTGTTTCTTCTTCTGTTCGTTGGCGCTTTGTGCCGTTTTTTCTTGTGACTTTTGTGAAACCGTCCTCTTGGGGGAGGAGGGCTTCTTTTTCGGCAGGGGAAGTGATAACTTCCATTTCTGCGGAGTCTTGTGTGGGAGTTGTCTCGTCGTTTGGTGTGGTAATTTCGGTTTCGCTGGAGGCTTTTGTCTTCTTTCGCTTTTGTTTCTTGCCTTGTTTTGGCGGATCTTGATTATTTTTCTCGGTCTCGTCTTCGATGGTTTTATTATTAGTGTTATTTGTACTCGTAGTCGGGGTTATCGGCTTGATCGCTTGGAGGTACAGCTTTTCAAGCGCTGCGTACTTCTCCTGCAGGTCTTCGCACATTCGGACTAGGTCGCCGATTCGGATATTTTGTTCCCGGATGATGTCGTCCGGGTCTTCATCGTAAAGTCGTCGTCGTTGTTCTCGTACAACGTCTTCCTTTGTTATGACCGGACTTGTGGTGAAACCACAGTTCCGGTGCAGTTGTTGTTATAATAATAACAGGTTTACGTACTCGTAGTAGTAGTATTTACGCGAATGCTCCGAGGAGCATATCGAGAGCGCGAAAGTTCTATGTAAATTTATCAGATCGCACGTGTGCTTTCGTCAAAGGTTAGCATAGAACTCTCCGCCCAAAATAAGGCCTTTAAGCACGTACTGTTTATATAAGCAAAATACGATTTAGTGGCTCCCTCCGTAAACCATTCTAAAACTAGCTTATAACTCGTTTTACAAATTTAATTGACAATGCTCGATCTGTTTGACGAGTCAGCAGGTTACATGCATAACAGCAGTTAAGAAAACAAGTCGATACAATCATTTTTATTTCTTTTAAAAGTGTGAAATTTAAATTTTTTATAATCATTTAAAAATTTTTAAAGCATAAATTACATATATACATTATTATTCCTTACCAACATTGATCGTATTCAATCATGCGTTAAAAATACATATTTATAATTAAGAAACCCTATTGACGATAGCGATCACTTATATTAAATTTTATTTCAAACAATATCTCCAAATACATAATTATATTAAATTTTTGGCAAGATCTTTAGAGCATTTTGTTCTTCTTTCCAAGAACAAATTAAAAGAGAGTAATGAACTAGATTATTAATTTTTAAAACTATCTTAATTATTTAAAGTGACTTTTTTAATTATTTGTCAAAGTTGAATACAATTCGATTTTATTCAGATATGTCCATCGTTTATGTTTTGTTGAAAAAGTTATAAACACTTTAACATTTTTTTGAAAAATGTAATTATTTTGGCAAGAACTTTAGAGCATTTGTTCTTCTTCCTCAAGAACAAATTAAAGACTAATGAACTAGATTATTAATTTTAAAACTTCGATAAAAAAATTCAATGCGGATATAACTTAAGAAAATAGGATTTGAAAAAATTAGAAATTGTATTAGGTGTGGTTGAAGACAATACACGTAGTTTTCTATGCTGTTTATAATTACAATGATTAATATTTAATTTCTAAATGAGTTTTCAGAGTCATTTTTAATGTTGCATAAATTTTAATTTTATGAGTAGATGTATGCTGTCGTTTATATGTTCTATGCAAAACTCAAAATCCTTCCGAAATTTGTTTTAAAAATATATAAGTATTTTTGGCAATGCCTTTTGGACTTGTTTTTCCAAAAGAAATTAAACGATACCAATAATTTAGATACAAATTCTACAAAAGAATCGGATGGTCTTTTTAAATGGGATAGTTGCTCGTTCCATAATGTTTGCATTAATAACAATAGTTCGTTTTCAGAAAGCAAACTTTCTTCGCACTTCACTAGTCTTTCACTACACAACGTGCAATTATATTTGTTAAACAGCTTGAATACTAAATAACCAGCTAGATACACAATACTACAAGATTCCAAATTGTAGGACTAACTGACTGTGTTTGTATGATAGATTCATTATCATTGCCACCGTCACTAGCACTCATATAATATGTCGATGTGTTTTGAAGTACTATTTGGTAATTCGACATCCGATTCCAACGGTTGGTTATCCAATTCAAAAGTTTCGGCTTCATCTATTTCGCATTTGCAGAATCAGCTGTTTGTAATCTTATGAACATATTTTGTTGCATAGATATTCTAAATTGACGAACAGAAGGCGTTGGATTGTATCCGCCTTGCTGCGAACTACTGAGAAAAATTTTCTAACGCATCCTGATTAATATGCCCTGTTATTAATACTTCTTCTTTTAGTAAATCATTCAATAGTAATATTGATCGAATAGTCCACTTAAGCCATCTATGCAATAAATGTTATTACGCATTTTTCCATCACTATACACGCGAATATTACTACAGTACTTTAACCCGTTTTCCAAATTATTTAATGAAGTATTTCTATATATGGACAAGGGTCTTCGATGAGGATTAGGATCTTCTAATGTTCTTATTAAGGAATCAAATATGTTATTAATTTCTTCAATAAAATTCAGTATTTTCGCACGTTGAACTGTCAAACTGACGTAGTTTTGAAACAGTTCTTATTGTAGAAGACATGGTGTGGCTAAAATTTGCGCAGCAAGTTTTACCATTTTTGAAAGGTGTTTATTTAGTGAATTGAGTTATTTTGCTCAAGGCTCTAGAGTTTGTACTACCTATCAATTTCATAGTCTTCAACACGTCGCTCCAAGATACTGCGTTTCCGTTAACCACGAAATTTAATTTTGAATTGATGAAATTATTTCTTAGACTTTTCAGTAAGTGTGAAAACACGTAAAAGTTTTGTATTGTTTATGTATATTACAGGGTTTTATAGCACTAATTTTGTCAAAGCACTTTGTTATTAGTTCCTTGGTCGCAAATGAGAACCACAGGTTTTAAATACATATCTAATAATTTTTGAATAACAGTAACAATTATATCTTTTAAATTATCCGCCTTGATTGGTCCCGAAGATATGTAATAACAAAGATTTTCAATTTGTAATAACTCTCAGATATACTACCATAGCGGTATTAGCAACTTTGTCATCACGCCCTAAATGACCAAGATCTCGTAATTCAACGATATCCTGAAATTTATTGAACTCTAATTTTCTTTTGAGCAATTTCATCAAACATAACCACATTGTTTCTCGTCGTCATTCATTGTTTTACTTTTGTCATCAACTTTGTGTTAGATTTGTTGTGACGCCGGTTACTAAATTAAATTTTTAACCACGATTGAATTGTTCTTTCAGATGGTAAAACAAAACCTAATTTATTCCGATATATTTATAACAGGTGATTTATAATATGAGATAATGCTACCTGTTTCTCATTATATGACCATGGTGTTTTTTCTGTGAAATAATTGCATGTTTATAAAAGTCTTTACAGATACACTTTTATTAACCATCGAACCTTCAACAACGTTTTGGTGTTAAAGTTCTTGTTTTCAGTTTAAACCTGGTGTTTTGAATGGTTTTGCTTAATTTTTTGCAGTATACGTAACTGAGATTTAAGTTTCCTACATTTTGGTGTTAAAGATACTGATGTGCTTGAGGACGGCATATTCAAATCCTGTCACTGACGCAGGATTCGCGCGAATCACTGTCCTGTCCTACGAGGAAAGATCTCCGTTACTCTAATTTTAGGTGAAGGCGATGATGGCTCTGAATCCGTCAATGATGGAGGTCGTTTTTTTGAGTAGGTACGATTTTATAATCACAGGTGAAGAATCTAAAGGGTAAATGATAGCAGCAATTAATTATTAATTCCTTATTTAAGTACTTTTTTTTTATTGAAATTATATTCTGAGGCAATATTTGAGGTAAGATTATCCTCAATGCTAGAACTTGTTTGTTTTGAATGTTTTCTAATTTAAAATTGTTAGTGACTAAGATTTTTAATTTATCACTCAGCCAATTTAATTTAATCTATTTGATTTAAAAATGATATTATATAATTCGACCTTCATCGGAACTATGAATTTTCAGGTATTGCACTTTTACTTAATATTTTACGAACAGAATTCTGCAAAATAAATTTGGAACTAAAATGTTTTTCACAAATTAATTTTGTTTTAAGTCTTTATTGTCTATCTCAATTATTTTAATATTGCAGTTTTCTTCCACGTCGCATTCTTTTCATCATTAATAGGAAATTTAAAGTAACTTAAGTCTCTTCATTTTTAAAGTATTCTTACAATTTATCACACAAATACTACCAGCATGGTCGATTTTTATTTACAATACTTAACTACACTAATCACTTAACCATATAGTTTATATATTAAAACATGAAACACGTAAAACATCACAATACACCGCAATAAAAGTTGTCAGAACGAGCGACGTAAACACAAACGAAGTCGAAGCTGTACGTTGGGTCTCGATAAATGTACGCTTATGCGCCACCACGCGGTCGATTGATACATACAGTACATTTCTTTCCATAAGGTTGCGTATCTTCACAACTTATTAATCAATGAAGATACTTTAATGCTTGATTGCAACATTTTTCATTGTTCCCGTGACACTCCCGTAAATAAGCCACTAATACGATAACAAGTTATAGTACACGCGTACCGGAGTACCAGTGTTTCTTTGTTTAGTTTGTGAACTTGTTGATTTGTGAAGTTGATTTTTGAATAAAAGTGTTAATGTTTTTTTAAACTTATTAAGTGTACTATGATAGTAAATTAATGTTTCCTTAAGTGACTTTGTCTTTGGACAATTTGACTGTATTGATTGACTATTATTTAAATTGATTTGTGTGCTGCAGTGTTCTTGATTCGTGAATCAGTGATCCGTCGACATTTAGCAGTTTATTTATTTTTAAATTTGTATCTTAATCAAGTTAGAAACATAATGTTTAATTTAATTTTATACCAGAAAATATTAATTGAAGAGAATACAGTATATTTTGATTTTCAAATGGCATTCTTCGTTACTTATGCTCTCTAATTTTAAAACGAATTTCTTAAAGTTGTGAATTATTAAAAAAAAGTTATATTTATGTAACGTATATGTTGATGTGTTGCAGGTACCAGCGGTAGTATTTAGCGATGTCTGCAAAAAAAAAAACTGAGTGGCGCTCAGTTTAGAAAAAGAAGACTAGAAAAGCAAGAAGCCGAAAAGGAAACTTTAACCGTTTTACTGCGTCTGCTACATATATGCGTCCAAAAAAAAAGTTGCCTTACCTGCGACTGACGCATATAGGCACAACGACTTATACTGTTCGCGACGCGTTCCGCTTTTAAGCGTACTAGCATTCTACCGAGGGTGGGGGATACCCTCACACACTCTAGCTAGTTTATGCCGCATCGCGTATTTGTGGTAGTCACACGCAGTCGTAAAGAAGGAACTGGAGAAAGAACTCGCTTCTGAAAATGTCTGATATACTAAGGCCAAGACGCGGAACGTTCTATACACTTGCTGAACTAGAAGAAATATTGACCCGAAGTGATTCTGAAAATGAGATTGTTGAGGAAGAATCTGCCGACGAAGAGTATGAAGCTGCCGTAAACGATGGTGCAAGAGAATGGGAGGATGCTACGTTTTCTGATCAACAGGGTGATAGTGAAAGTGATGAAAATGTCGGAGCTGCCGCCAGTCATTGTATCAATGAAAAATTAGTTTCGGAAGCAACAAATTATCAGCCTCATACTTTTTCGTTTGATGATAGTCAGTGCGGAAATAATATCCCCGAACTAAAAGTGTACAACACACCGTATGAGTGTTTTGAAGTGTTATTCGATAAAAGATAACCGAATATATTGTCGAGGAAACCAACAAGTTCTACAGGTATGTTTTGGAACATAAACAACATGTTACCCCGCCTCAAGGTTGAACAAGTGGAAAGACACAAACGCGAAAGAGCTGCACGTCTTTTTTGCATTGAATTTCCTTATGGCGCGTGTCAAAAAACTGGAGATACAAGAATATTGGTCCAGAAACCCGCTGCTTTTGACACTTGCTTTTGGTAATACGATGCCTCGAGACCGTTTCTTGCTTATATTGCGCATGCTGCACTTTTCTGACAACAATGTACCAAGAGACGACGATCCGTTGCGCAAAGTTCGGAGATTGTTGACCACCTGCGTAGCAAGTTCAAGGAGTCTTTTACACCATTCCGGGAGTTGTGCATCGGTGAAATTTGTTTTTCAAGCAATATATATCCATCCAAGCGGCATAGATTTGGAATAAAATTCTTCATCTTGTGCGATTCAGATACCGGCTATATTTTGGATTTTATAATTTACTCTGGCGCCAAAACCGAAGTAGATAAGACCGATCTTGGAAAATCTGGTGATGTGGTAATCACATTATTGGATAGGTATTTTGATAAGGGACACACCCTCTACATAGACAATTGGTATAGCAGTCATTCTATGTGACAAACGATGACAAATACCTGCGGCACTGTCCATAAACAGGAAGAACATGCCAAAAATGCAAGAGAAGTTGATGAAGAATTTACATTTCATGCAAAGTAAGATTATTTCTAAAGTGGTGTGACAAAGGGGAAGGTTATGTGCTGAGCATTTCTCACGATCGTCAAGTTTCTTCTGTAGAATCGGACAACTGGGAGAACAACGGTAAAACCAAAGTACATCGCCGACTACAACAAATGCAGTTGATAAAACTGACCTGCTGTTGAGCTCGGTCTAATGTGTACGAATGAGCACAAAATGGTACAAAAAGTTATTTTTTCACATGTTGGACTTCGCTTTACTCAATGCTCATACGTTATATCAAGACGTGCCAAAGAAGAAAGTACTTTGGCCCGATTTCAAATGGAATTGATATCGGAAATTATTGCAGCAGCAGGCTGAAACGATGTAAATACTGCTAAGGACATAGACCTACCTGCTCCTTACCGTCTAAGTGCACGACATTTTCCTAGAGAATTAACAAAAATCCAAACTTGCAGACGGGTCAGAAACTGATGTTTGTGGACTGAAAAAGAGGAAGGAAACGATTTACATGTGCCGGGAGTGGATGTTGGTCTGTGTGCAGTGCCGTGTTTTGAGAAGTATCACACATTGAGAAAGTTAAGTAGTTTTTCAAACAAAATATTCACTTTTCATTTCAATAAAGAATATATGTTTATTTAAGAAACTGTACCCACTGAAGAATGTATATTTATTTTAGAAAACTACGTACGGAAAACAAGAATAAAATTATTTTGAAAACTGTAACTATTGTTTTGTAACCAAAAGAATTAGAAAGAAAATAATAAAATGTTTTGTCTCTTAGATAACCTATCCTACTTCTCAGATCATTTTGTGCGAATGAAAGTAGTTTCGGCATGATGCTTTGTCGACTCGCTGCGCAAAACGCATATTAGCGCCGCAAGGAGTACCAACTCCCGGCGACACGCAGCCGCAGTGAAAAGGTTAAAGAAAGTGGCTAAAATGCAAACATTTTTTAAAACTGACAAATCGGTCGATTCAAATAATTCACCCGGTTGTATTTCTCATGAATATAAACCTTCATCTGACAATAATTCTCGTGTCAAAACAGAAACCGACATTCACATTAGCATTAAAAATATATCTACCTCTGAACCAATTGAAGCAGAAACTAAAGTTCTTCCAGAAATGTCACGGACTGATACAGAAATAATAAACTCATCTGATAAAGGAAAACTTTCAGGAACTTAATCTGAACAAAAACACACAGTTATTAGTCTTGGTCCTTATCAACCAAGGGGGCGCTTCCCCATAGATTCAGCTGGACGCAATGTAAACAGAGGCTTCAAAGAAAGATATTATTATAAATATAACGGACACATAATAATTAAAAAACAATGGTTGTGTTATTCAACAGAAAAAAATATGTGTTGCTGTCAACCATGCTGGCTCTTTGATACAACAAACTGCGATCTAGTTTCAGAGGAAAATCTGATTGGCCACATTTAACAAGAAGTATCGAAACGCACGAAGAATCAAACCAATATGTAATTTCTTGCGAGGTTTACTACCGATGGCAAAGTAAATTATTGGCGCAAAGTATTGCGACGTATAGTTGATGTAACTCTCACACTGGCTATTAATAATTTACCTTTCCGAGCACATGGAGCTACAAATATTAAAAATACGGGAACTACGCAAGGACATTTACAAATAATTATATTACTTTCGCGGTATGATGATGTTTTGGCAGACCTTTTAAAGAAACCTAAAGACAGTACGAATTACTTAAGTACTGATATCCAAAATGAGTTGATTAATTTGACTGCAAATGAAATCAATGCTCAAATAAAAAATGAGATACAGGAAGTCGCTTTCATAACAATAATAACGGATACAACCCAAGATTTATCAAAAATCGACCAGCTAAGTACTGTATTCCGTTATGTTGTCATAAAAAAAAAGATGAAAATGAGAAACCAATACAGTTACAAATAAAGGAAACGTTTTGTGGATTTACACAGGTTACTGATCAAACATCACAAGGATTGGAAACCGAAATTATAAAAATAATTGAAAGTTTTGCCAACCCATCAAAATTGCGTGGTCAAGGCTATGACGGGGCTGCAAATATGAGTGGTGCCTACTCAGGATTACAGGCAAGAATTATGAAAAGAAACCCTGCTGCTAGATTTGTACAGTGCTGTTCGCACAATTTAAATTTAGTGATCAACGATAGTGTCAGCAATGTACAGGAAGTCCGAAAATTTTATGAGCAACTTGAAAGAATTTATGTTTTTTTTCAGTTCTGTAAGGCAATGTTATGGAAACAAAAAACAAGCAATTTGGTAAAAACATTAAAAAGGGTTTGTTCAACACGGTGGTCTTCCCGTGTTCAGGCTCTTGACGCGCTATTTTGATGTTATTAAAATATTAACCTACTTGACATTAAACGGAAGAAGTCAGGTCGAGCAAAGCAAAGCTAAAAGTTTGATAACTTATTTTGAACAATTTTCAACCATTACCTTGATAATTGTACAAAATAAAGTACTGGAACCTATTAATACTGTCTCCAAAATACTGCAAGGTACTCAAGAAGAAGTAGAGCAATCAATTGAGATGCTGTCTTCACTCCTAACCCAATTCCAAAACTTAAAATATAATTGGGATTGGGATATTGTTAAAAACGAGGCATTTGAATGGAGCATTGAACCTTGTTTCCCCAAAAAGAGATTGCGTCGAGTCAAAAAATTGTTTGACGAACTACAAGTGGATGGGCCCATTTAAAATAGTGAAGAATGTTTTAAAGTGGAAGTTTTTTATAAAGTAATTGACATAATACTTAATCAATTAAATATTAGATTTAAATCCGTGCGTGCCAGTATATCTTATCGCATCATCTGATGAAACTATTTTGGCTGATTCCGAATTGTTGAAATCGGCACCCCAGTCTCAAGTAGTTTCTCAGATATTATTACGTGTGTAATTTTTAACTCTGCCGGTCGACAGCAACAACAGAACCAAGCTTTTCAAAGCTCAAACTAATCAAAACATATTTACGAAGCAACATGTCTCAATCCCCTCTTAGCTCTCTGGCCACAATATCAATTGAAAAACAATCTGGTCAACTTGATCTGGATAAATTAAGTTAGGCTGGTAAATAATTAAACGACATTTTTAATAAATATTCGACAGCGTCTTTTTATTTTCGTACCACTCAAAAATGACACTTTTTATAAAGAGCGAATACATTCGGACTTCCTCGAAAGTGACCGATCCCAAACAGAATGACCAACTGCATTAAACTGAAAAGTGGCGCCAAGTTTTAATTTTGAAGTTTTAAAGTTAACAATTAATTGACCGATTTGCAATAGAAAAGGCAAGAAAAAACAGTTTTAAGGTTTGTAAATGTTTTAATGTAGTATATAACATAATGATGTCTAATTAATTCAATATTACTGTGTGAATATGTCATATATTTAAAAATTTTATATCAATTGTCATTAAATAATGTTTAAAATTGAAATTAAAAAATAAAGACGAGAAAATCTAGTATTTTGTTGGAACATTTGTGAGAAAAAAAGGAGGCACACAGATCTTATTTAGTCCCGGACGCTGAATATTTCACTGAGTTTGAGGAAAATATGCATTTTGAAAATTTTAATCTAAATCCTTCTGTTAGAATAGACGGTTTCCATTAAAGTTTAACATTTAAATGAGAGAGACAAAAGTTCTACCCTAGTTGTGTCTCAATTTAGCAGGATGGCCACACCAACGTAAAATATCACCATGTATTGGGAATCCGCTTTTATGGTTCTGACCTAACCTTTTTTATTCGCGCTCTGTTATAGTAGTGCCGGGAAGAGGTGTCTCATAGCGGACTCGAGAATGTGGATATAATTATTACTGTGAAATGCATTTGTTTCCCTTTATCTTAGTGCGAAGTTCCTACTTAAAGAAAGACGGGTTATAATTTATACGTCTGCTATATATTTTAAAGGCAGTACTTTAAAACGTATGTCAATTCTAAAGTCAAAGCGCATGACGCTGTCAGATGTCATCTTGGCTATTTAACCTCAAATTACTCTTCGTATTTCGTTTCGTATAATCGCATCGTGTTTTGTAGTTATAATAATTTATCTTTCGCTTCGTATTTTATTAGTTTCCATTGCATTTGTAAACAACAGTTTTTTTCAAAACTATTATTATTAATATTCACTATCACGAGGTAAGTTTATAATGCAAAATGTATTTCCAATTGATTGCATGCATTTATTTATTTTGCAGCAAATAATGATGTCACTGAAAGGTAAATCTTTGAAAAGCCAAATTCAAGTAACGTTAATGAATATACTGCATTATTTCGAGATGGAACGCGATAACGGGAGGCCAAGTTTACCTTTAACTTCCATTATCCAGGTACGCTAATAATTTACACTATTTAAATTTATATTTATGTAATATTATGTTGCAGCGAACTGCTCTCGCATGCGGCATTTCCGAGAAAACCGTAACTCGGACAAAGGCAAGAATGGCTCTCCCTTTAGAATCTGGGAAATCGGCGCCGGATTCACCGCAAAAACATAGGCTGCGTTTCAAATCAAAGTCAGAGGATGTCGACGAATACGTGAAAGACTTTTTGAAACGAAAAATTTACACCATGCATGCAACTGGTAAATAATTCAGAAGTTATTGTTGAAATGGAGTTAATCACATATTACTATCGAAAAACTCGAAACTGAACTTAAAGAAGATAAAATATTTACCTTCAGTAAAACGAGTTTGAAACAATTGTTACACAAAATTGGTTTTGAATTCAAAATTGATGATATAAGAAGGCGTTTAATGGAACAGGTTCGTATTGCTGGTGTTCGAGCAACATTTTTACGAAAATATTTTGCTAATAAAAGTTGTGAAATTAGTTACGATCCTGTCTTTTTGGATGAGACGTGGATTTTTAGTCGAGGAAGCGCTCGATTTGAAAAGCACAAAAAACAAACCGCTAGGAGAAGGGAAACGGTAATTAAAATAGTCCGATTTGTTAAACATATTTTTAACCGAATAAATTTTAGTTTTATCGTACTGTGTGCTGGCAACAAGGATGGTTTTATACCTAACTCATCATAACTGAAGAACTGTGGCAAAAGTGTATTTTACATGCTGAAAGAGAAATGCGCCAGTGGTGGGACGTTCAAAAAAGAGCTGAGGAAATGGTAAAACCTCTAGTAATCAATGCCGGAGAGTCGAGTGAAGATGATAGTGAAAGTGAAGGTGATGACTTTTAATTATAAGATGTCCAATATTTGAATTTAAAGCAAAAATTAGACTCTTTGTTACTTTATGACATTGTAAAGAACTATTATATTTAACATATACCTCTGTAGCTGTACTTAGGTTTACATTAGATATATATATATATATATATATATATATATATATATATATATATATATATATATATTGACAAACTGTAAACTGAGATTTTTAAAATCGGTCATATTATTAACTAAATAAATCTCATTTTTAACATCCAATACAGTGTATTTATTTATGACAAAATCAGTTATTTATAAGTGGCTTCGATAACTAAATTACACTCTTGACTCTTTTGGCGCAGTGAGATCTGTCGGCTAAAACGATCCTCCGCAATTAACCAAACTTTTCGCACTTGATTCGGGCACTGCCTACTGCGCTAGTTAATTCGTTTCTTATTGAAAATTATTGATATAATTAATTTGTAAAACAGATCCAAAACGAAATTTTATTGCCCCGGTCTCAGTTCTGTTAATCGTTTACAGTTGCACAATATATTTTTATCATATGACTACCCACACTCGGTGGACTTTACATGCCAGAATAAGTGCGAACAGACCTGAAACGAAATTCGACTTTATATACGAGTGGATTGGTATTTTAAACACCTTTTTTAGGATGCTAAATCCCGAGATATTCGAACAATAATTTTATTTAAATTTGACAGCGCGGCTTAAATTTGAAAATAACCTAGAAACATTGACAATGTTTTGTTGGTATTCAAAATTACTAACTATATGAATCAATAAAACATACGTTTTTAAAATCTTACGCCATGCTTTACTAAAAATGAGTCATAAGACACCTCTCGCCGGCCTAACTGTACCCTTGTTTTTTGTACCTTATTTGTAATTCCGTCGTTTTGTATTAATCCTTTTGTTTACATAATCATTATTTCCATGCTTTTTTCACATTGCATTACCTACTTCTATCAGCTATGTTCATTTACCTTTTCTTTCTTCCTTCTTGTTAATCACCCTGCCTTTAATCCTTACAGGAAACAGTCTTTTTCAAGACTCAATTGTTTACAACCCTGGTGTATAAGTAAGTATTTAAGTAACTGATTTGCTTCTCCTTACTTACTAGCAGGTGTGTTACTTTCTTAGTGGACCAACCATCTATATCATTGCAGCCAGAGGACGTTCCAGGTGCTTTTTACGCCAGGTGCAAATATTGAGGATCACTCTAACAATTGCAAAGATGGTTAGAATGTAGCATTAAAGAAAACTGGAAGTAAGGCAATTTAGCGTTAGTAAAAATTTAGTACACATATGAGAAATTAAACTTTGTTTATTTATAGTGTCATTAACTGTATTGAAGCAGGGCGAGAAACGACATTTCATTAGCCATTGATGGAGGCAATACATGAAACGAAATTGTTGTAACTGCATCTAAGCCAACTACTGCAACTGAGGAGCCACTTTTATGGGTACATCCCTGATCGTGATATTCCTCAATATTTCAACAAGGGCCATATCCATACATTCCTTGTAAGGTTT
>JARFJB010001235.1:0-38595 GCA_036346205.1 Vesta saturnalis | reverse complement strand
TGTGTACGTGTGGTATGTGCGTGTGTGCGTGTGTGCGTATGTGCGTGTGTGCGTGTGGCGTGTGGCGCGTGTGCGTGTGTGCGTGTATGCGTGTGGGTGTGCGTGGCGCGGCCGTGTTCGTTGCGGGTGCGTGTGCGTGTGTGCGTGTGGTTGTGTGTCGTGTGGCGTGTCGTGTGCGTGTGGCGTATGGTGTGTGTGCGTGTGTCGTGTGTGCGTGTGTGCGTGTGTGCGTGTGCGTGTGTGCGTGTGTGCGTGTGTATGTGTTCGTGTGTGCGTGTGTGAGTGTTTGCGTGTGTGCGTATGTGCGTGTGTGCTCGTGTGCTTGTGAGCGTGTGTGGATGTGTGTATGAGTGTGCTTGTGTGCGTGTCTGCGTAAGTGCGTGTGGTCGTGTGTGCGTGTGTGCGTGCGTGCGTGTGTGCGTGTGTGTGTGTGTGTGCGTTTGTGCGTGTGTGCGTGTGTGCGTGTATGAGTGGGTGCTGTCTATTAAATTTCGTTCTTTATATATTTTTTTCTATATTGTATTTTATCTCTTTCCTTTTTTATTTCGTCGAATTACTAAGCTTTGGATGTATCATCCAACATGGTGCGTCAACTCCTACCTAAGTAATTTTGATGTTTTCCTTTATCTTCGTAGTTTTCATACTCCCCATGTTGACGCTTTGCAGCACCTCGACACAGCAAACTTTTTGCAATAGTTGCTCCTTTTTTCTCCCTCGTATCAATATCAAGCCTTAGATATCTGTTTAATTTATAAACCTTTCTAACAACTTTTTGATAACATAATTGGTTTTACGCTTTTACATTTTTTGCGTTATTGGACTTCTATTACTCTAGATTTCAATTATGATGTCTGTTCAAATTAAAAAAAATTAACGTAAAGGTTAAATTGCATCTGCATTTATAGTTGCTTACCTTTTGTACCCGAGTAGAGCGGTTGTACAGTTAGCTCCGATTTAGAACGGCGAACGTGAGGCGAGTTTACTAAAGAGAAAATTTACTAATACTGATAAAACTTGAAAAAATTAATAATAATTTTTAAATGTATTTTCCATTAAAATAAGTTGAAACAGTTATTCTGCAATTAATAATTATAATATATCGTAAGGTTCCTGTGAAAATAATACTATATAATAGGAAAATGACATTCATATGTCGAAAGTGAATTTAGGAATCAAATAATACTCATTTGCGTATGCTCCTTTTGATATTTATTGAATAACTTTAACAGTTTAAACGCCCAAAAATGCAGTACAACGGTAAACCTGGGTCTAATTTGAGCAGCCACAAATTCGTTCCATGCATCAATGTTGGGTCTAATGTCACATCAGATCTCACATGACAAAATTTCTCGTTCCGTTTTGTGTTGTCTCGCCTTTCTCGTCCTGCCACATCTCATCAAATACCATCTCGTTCCGTTTTGTTTTGTTACGATTAATTTCACTTCACTTACTTCACTTCACTTTATTTAATTTCATTGTAGTGTGCAATTCCTCTTTATTTGTGCATGTTAATGGCATAGGGAAAAGTGTCAGGCAAATTAGCTAAAATAAAAGTAAGGTTTGCCGTTTAAAAGTTGAAAGTAGTATTGTGCATGATTACGAAAAACTATCACCGTTAAAGTACACGATCTCGTTTTTTTGCCCTTGCTCTATGAAAAATTTGCAAAATTTCCTAGAAACTAAGTGTGCACGGTTTTGAAATAGGTGTTATCTTACGATAAACTTTTCAATTAAGGCGTAGTTACTTTTTGCTCGATTTTCATTTTGATCACTTGCTCCACTTTTTATATTTTTTAGCTGTGTTGCTTTAAACTATTTGGTGTATTGATTTTTGGGTATAACGTAATACAAAGGATCGGTAAGAACTTTCTAGCGGATTCCCCTTTGTTCATCATTTTAATATGTTGGAATGGCCCAAAAATCATTTTCGAGAGGATGACTACAGTGTATAGGAATGATGGGCCATCATATTACTAAGCTAAATTTTGGTCAAAACAGTTTCGTTGGGAGAGGAATTCAATTGAAGACAATCCAAGAACTGGCCGGCCAGTGGAAACGAGGACGGGGGAAATTGTTCGCAAGGTTGAGCAATTGGTGCTGGAAGATAAACAAAGGTTTCCGTGTTTGCCAAAGAACTTAAATATCGGAAACAACTGCATTAAAATTTTGCATGAGGACTTAGGATGACAAAAGTGTCTGCACGCTGGATTCTAAAGTTGTACCAGAGCAAAAGCAATGCAGGAACAAATTTGCCGAGGCAGTTTGGGGCATAAGTGACTTTTGAATAAAATATGGTGACGAAACGTGGGTCCATCACTGGGACCCCTAGCAAACAGGAATCGATGCAGTGGGTTCAAAAGGCTCCCCACCGCCGAAGAAAGCAAAGACACAATTTTCGGGAAAAAAGTTGATAGCAACTGTTTTCTAGGATTCTGAGGATGCTTTGTTAGTGGAATACATGGAAAGAGGGCGCACAATAAACGCTGCAACTTATGGAAACACAACTAAGAACTTAAAAACGGCTCTCTTGCGAAAACGGCCGAACTCGCATCGTGAAAAACATTGCTGCTTCATGACAACTGCCGCGTGCACAAGGCGCACCTCGTGCAGGGCATTTTGAATGGGTGCGGCTTTGTAGAGCTTGACCACCCTCCTTATAGCCCGGATTTAGCACCATGCGACTTTTTTTTATTCAGACATTTAAATAACATTTACGGGGTAAACGATTTGAGTCGGATGAAGCTCTTCAACAAGAAGTACAGGATTACTTTGAGGACCAAACAAATGAATTTTTTTTCGGAAGGTATGGGAGAACTGGAGACACGTTGGACTAAATGTGTTAATATAGGAGGAAGTTATGTAGAAAAATAAATTTTTTGTTTTCATATATCTGTTTTCCTTCATAGCTAGGTAGATAACTTAAAAAGCCCCCCTCATAACAACAAAATGTATTATGCTGGTTTGGTTAAGTGTAGTGCTACTCTCAAAACGAATATTTGTCGATGAAAAGTAATTATATAAAAGGACAATGTCCACTTTACCTTAAAATCAATAGAAGGTCTTAACATGCCTTAAACAATCTTTAAAGTGTAATGAAACACGAAAACTCGGAATGACTGAGCTAGATACGTTCGGTATACAATCGTACTGGTGGGTCGTCTTAATTAAAAATCAAATAATTATCAATTTTTTATGTAAATACAAACATGGACTCAAGACAAAGTATTTTTATAAAAAAATTGTTACCTTATAGGTTTAAAATTTAACTCATTATACGGCGCGATCAAAAATACCCGACGTAGTCACCATTTACCACAACATATGTGATAGCACGCCCATACTAAATATAACCTCAAAATTGACGTTTAATGTTTATGAGTGAAAAGGAAAGTGGCGCCGCTCCTTTGAAACATGTCGTTAGTAACCATTTACCGCAACACATATAATAGTACAACAGTATTAAATATAACATAATTGTAGTGTTACCCATACTTATTAATTGTTAGTAACAATTTGTAAAATAAATTAAATCATGTTTCAATTTGCTTTTCGTTCTTTGCCTAATTTTGAATAAATTGGGCACTCCTTAATATTAAACGTAAAATGTCAATTTTGAGGTTATATTTAGTGTGGGCACTAGCACATATGTTGCGGCAAATGGTGATTAACATCATGTTTCATAAGAGCGGTTATGTCAGTGATTATTGATAGCATTGCATAAAGGCCTAATTCCAGACACTTCAATCCATTTGGATTTAAAGAAAATAAGTACTGCTTTCAAGATCTATCGAAACTATTGATGGAACTTTTTATTGCATGCTCAACTTAGCAAAACCATTGTGGTTTAACTAGATAACGCTTGTCATAATATCTATTAAGCAAATTTATGTTAGAATATCCTCTTCGGGCCCACGAGTCACTGCGATGTTGTTTCTGGCTGCAGTACATTATCGACTTAGGTGCCAATAATATAAAACAAGGCTCCAAAAAAACGATAATGCGATACATTGGGTACTGCCCTATACAACAAATCGGATAACACAAAAAAAATTCTATTGATGGAATTTAAGAAAACAATTTCTTTGCATGATGGCACATCGAAAAACATTATAAGAAGTACATTTCACAAAAATTAAGCTCTTGATCGTGATTGTTGTTCGTCGTTCATAAATTTTGGCAGATGTGTGGTCTGCCAAACGTACCCTCTTGTCTGGAATTGGCAAAACATTTCTTCTTTTCAAATTATCCTTTTCTGGATATTCTACATCACTTATATCTCATTCTTCGTCATTTTCGTCCTGTATAGAGCAGTATAACAAAGCTCTTGCGAGTGAAAATTTGAAATCAAGGTAGCGATGAATTTCTCATTTGCATGTGGTCCGAGCATCTTCTCTGTATTGACGCCAGGAAGCTGCTGCAGCAAAATCCACGAAATGGAAGATGCAAGGAATTGTCCATTTCTTGATCCTGCTGCTCATTGAATACTTTGCTATTACGCGATCGAGTAAATCAACCCCGCCCATATTTTCATAGTAGCTTCGAACCACAGCAGGGCGATTGATTTCGATATATTTTTTATTTTGAACAGACCAGCAGCGTCCACATTGTCCCAGCGGATCATCCCCAAATTCAGCTGAAGAAATGTGTGTGTGTCTAGAATCAAACCACTTCACTGCAGCGATTTTGTTATCTTCAGTAACTAACATGTCATAAGACCCTCTTCCCGATTTCTTCAATTCTGTTTCGGTTTTGAACGGGATGGTAGTTTTCGGAATTCTCTTCTTCATTAACGTGCTCATTACATAAATTGTGCGCGAAAGAAGCGCATCAATCAGGGGTAATGATTTTAAATATCTATCTACAAACACTGAGACTCGTTTTGAGAAAGTGTCAGTAATCTTTAGGACTACTACTGCTACCTAATGTATCACCAATGATACATGCATTTCTAATGAATGCACAAGTCTAACTATGAAACGACCTTTCACATGCAGGACATTATAACGAATAATAAACATACATTTGATCAAAATAATCGCTAAAATTGAGATTTAGTACCTATTTACCTTTATTGTTAAATTTCTTGGTAGCGGCGGGCATGTCTTGTCGTATTTCACTTAGAAATAATAACATCAACGAGCATCAAGATGTACAAAACGGACATCATGTATGACGCATGTTATACAGGGTGATTGGTCGAAACCATTCATTAGAAGTATTAGGAGTTCCAGCCATGGCTGATTTCTGAATTTGTATCTGGACTAAGTGATTCATATTCTATTTAAGGAAAATATTTTCATGATGACTGCACTTCCGGTTATACCGGCAGTAGCCATCAACTTTGTTATTTTAAATGGAATCGTATCCTTTTTATGGTATATTCGAATTGTACTCGCCATTTAAGTAGAAATTTTATCAATGTTCCCTATACTTAAATTTAATAGTTTTTGAGATCTAATTTTTTTTTCGAAAATTATGACGTTTGACAATGCCTACTGGCGCCTTTTTTAGTACGAAGCAAGTAATATTGACGTTATGCATAGGGGTATCCTTAAGATTTACGCTGATGCTTCCGGTACTGCCGAATTATCTACAGGGTGTTCAAAATGTGACTTCCATCTTTTGAAAATAAAAACCATCAAAACTTAACTTTTTCAAATACAATGCCCAATATTTTCTTCCTTTAACGGATGTAGAATAAAATTCTGCATTGATTTGTATTAGCATTCCCTATACCTATCTTCGATAGTTTTTCTCATATTGAGGTATCTGTTCTGAAATTCAAAACGATTTACCTGATTTTTCCATGGATAGCCATGGAAACCACAGCTAAGTTTGTTGTTAGTAGCTGTCAATACCTTTTGTTGTGTTTCTGTGTTCGGTTTATCAAAATGGAAAATGGGAAGTATTCAAACAGGGATATTTTGAACTTATTTTATATTCATGGAGAATGTGATAACATTACTAGCAGAACTCGCCGTTTGTTTAATGACCGATATCCTCATTTAACACCAATGAACAAGCACAAATTTAAGCGAATAGAGTCAAACTTTTTACGGTATGGAACAGAGAAAGCTGCCAGAACACGATCAAAGCCTATTACTGGCGAAGATGCTAATAAAGTTAATGTCCTAGCATATTTTAATAACTATCCCCACGGCTCGATACGGTCTGCTGCAGAAGATTTTGGCCTGTCTTACTATTCCATACAATACATCTTAAGGAAGCATAAAATGCATGATTATTCGTTTATCTTGGTTCAAGCACTTCATCCAGGCGATAATTTCAAGCGAGTGGAATTTTGTGAGCAAATGTTAATCAGAATTCAGGAAAACTCGCTGTTTTTACGAAAAATAATTTGGACGGACGAAGCAAAATTTACCAGAGAAGGAATTGATAATCGACGTAATTGGCACTATTGGGCGTCGGAAAACCCACATTTCAAGCGAGAATCAAATTTTCAAAACAAATTTAGTTTTAACGTATTTTGTCTTGTAATGAATGGTCGTGTCTCTTTTCAAATTTATGATGAAAATTTGACAAGTATAAAATATTTGGAAATTCTGAGAACGGATGCCTCTGAATTTTTAGAAAATCTGCCTCTTAATATTTTACAATACTGCTGGTATCAAATGGACGGAGCTCCTGCACATTCAACGCGTGACGTTGATCAAGAGCTCACCACTATGTTTGGTGATCAGTGGATCGGTCGAAACGGACCATGGCGGTGGCCTCCCCGATCTCCCGATCTAACTTCACTCGACTTCTACGTGTGGGGCGAAGTCAAGAATCAAGTATACGCCACTCTAGTCCACACAAGAGAAGACCTAGGGTTAAGAGTAACGACGGCATTTCGCCAGTTAAATCGTCATCACGTCAAAAAAGCTTGCACGAAAGAAATTCAGTCAAGACTTTTAGGTTGTCTACAACAAAATGGAGGCCACATAGAACATTTATAAAATTTTGAATTGTTTTTCTTACTTTCAATAATATTAATAGTTATTATTTGCATATTACTTTTATTCTCATCTTATTTGTTGACGAAATTTAACAGTTCTGTTTGCTTTGATAAACTACATTAATGTAATTGGTTTCTGCATCTGTAGTAGGCTTCGGCCGTGGAGATATCGAATTAATTTTTCTAAATTTCGGACGAGATTTTAGAAATACCTGAATAACTGAAAAACTGTTGAAGATAGGTATAGGGAATGCTAATACAAATCAATGCAAAATTTTATTCTGCATCCGTTAAAGGAAGAAATTGTTGGGCATTGTATTTGGAAAAGTTAAGTTTTGATGGTTTTTATTTTCAAAAGATGGAAGTCACATTTTGAACACCCTGTAGATAATTCGGCAGTACCGGAAGCATCACCGTAAAGCTTAAGGATACCCCTATGCATAACGTCAATATTACTTGCTTCGTACTAAAAATGGCGCCAGTAGGCATTGTCAAATGTCATAGTGTTCAACCAATAATTTTCGAAAAAAATTTAAATCTCAAAAACTATTAAATTTAAGTATAGGGAACATTGATAAAATTTCTACTTAAATGACGAGTACAATTCGAATATGCCATAAAAAGGGTACGATTCCATTTAAAATAACAAAGTTGATGGCTACTTCCGGTATAACCGGAAGTGTAGTCATCATGAAAATATTTTCCTTAAATAGAATTTGAATCACTTAGTCCAGATACAAACTTTCAGAAATCAGCCATGGCTGGAACTCCTAATACTTCTAATGAATGGTTTCGACCAATCACCCTGTATATGATACAGGTGGCTGAATGCGATATCACTTAACGTAACGGAGAAATAAAATAAAACCCCGAAGTATTAGACAGGGTGGATACTCTAAGTGGAGTAAATTCTGTAACTCAAAGAGGTGAAGTCCGGAAGAAAAATCATGATAGGCATTCTTGATAATTGTTTCCAGTCCTCAATATGAGGGTTACAGTTCCTTCACATATCCACCCCCGGAGTGAAGCCACCCCTAACTTTTTTTTTAAAGGTAAGGGTAGGTTAAGTGATACAGCGTGTGAAACCTTGCATTAAGAGGAATACAACGCAGTATTTATTTTCTCAAAATTTTAAGCACTATTTTGTTGAACAAAAACATCAAAATCAAAAATAATAAACAAATAAACGCACTCTTTTAGCAAAGGAAGTTTCATCTGAAAACTTTCGACTTCTCTGCAAAAAAATCTTTTCTTATGGGGTACACTCATAACTTTAAAGATGTTCAAAATGGGGTCCATGTGTTTCTTGACAAAGACCTAACCGGCGATAAAAACAAAATCTCACGTTTTGAAACATGTCTTGTAGAATATTTCTGATTTCTGCAGTTACTCTGTCCCTCAGATCCTGAAGGCCGGTCGGTAATGTAGCATAAACCTTACTCTCCAAATATCCCCATAAAAGAAGTTAAGGGGTTTATGATCCGGGGATCGTGGTGGCCATTCAAGTGCCCCTCTTCGACTAATACATCTATTCGGAAAAAATTGATTTATATAGTTCCGTACCGGCAATGCATAGTGCGGTGGAGCGCCATCTTTCTGAAACCAAACTCTCTCATCCAAGTCATTTGGATTGTTATTTGGAAATAGACGCCTTAAATTTGGGAGCAGGTCATCCGTGAACATAGAAAGATATAACTGCCCACCAAGATTACCATTCAGAAAAATTGGTCCTACCACTCGATCTCCAATAATCTCAGCCCATACGTTTAATTTTTGTTGATGTTGTGTGTGAGTTTTCCGCATCCAATGGGGGTTATGGTCAGACCAATAACGACAATTGTAATGATTCACTTCACGATGCAAATAGGAAGTACATTCATCCGAGAAGAGAATCCATTCCAACTGTATGTGACCATGGTCAATGAAGTCCATCATTCGTTCACAAAACTCAATTTGTCCGTCTGAATCTTCATCAGTTAATTCTTGTAGCATTTCATGTTGTAATGGTGCATCTTTTCAGTTTTTAGAACCTCTAAAATAGTTCTATGACTGACCTCATTATCGCGCGATAATTGCCGTGCCGAAATGGTGGGGTTTTCTTGAATAGCCAAAAAACGTTCAGCTTTGCATTTTCACCAACTGCCTCTCTTCTTTTTCTTGGCAGATTCCTGACATGACCCAATTCTCTATAGTGCCTTTCTATTTTGCTAATTGTGCCTTGAGAAATCCGCGGTAAACCGGGATGATTTGCTTGAAATAATTCAGCTACCTCAGCTTGAGTACGACTTCGGTCACCATATCCGATCACCATTAATATCTCAATGCGAAGGGCTTCCGTTAAATAAGCTATGCTAAATAATTTACTACGCTGTGAAGATGTGAAAACTACAAGAGGGATTATTTACTTAAATAAACGAACAAAGAAAAATATAAGGAACAGGCAATATTGTAATTTACTAATGTGAACGCTAACAAATCAAACAGGTAACTAAAATCGAGACTAAAACACAGAGATTAAGAGCGTTTTTCATCAACGATAAGACCTGGCTTGCTGAGATAATAAATGCACGTTATCAATGTAAGGTCCTTTCTCACAATTTTTATATTTGCCGGGGCTAAACTGCAATCGGTCTTTAGATTAGAAACTAAGGAGGGGGGTGGGTTCGTCGGAATATTTAAACTTTAGCTCTACACTGTCCACATAAAATAATCACAGTAAAACGGTTTAAAAATATATTATCCTATTATTTACAAATATAACGTATTGACACTTAACCTAGGCTAATAACATTATGAACTACTAACATAAATATAAACTTGGGAAATAATGAGAAAACAATTTGGATTTAATACTTAGACAGCGGCGTCGGGGACATCCACTAGGTCTGCGGCGATTTTGGATGTCCTACTTCCTTCCACTCACTTGATACGACGGCTTACTGTTGTCGAAGTCGTTTCTGTAAATAAATATTAATACTCCCTAGTTACACTCAATGAGGAATGTAATATAAATGATTAATAACGTTGCGTTTAATTAATTATTTATGCTGGATACGGCCCTATCTACAAAAGAAAAGAATTTATAAACAAACTACTGGTTATTTAAAACGAGGGTTGCACATATCTATGTCACCAGTGAAAATCGATATGCCGAGTTCACGGTTGTACGCAGGACGAGCGTTCACCGGTCTAATTGCTTGCTTTTCTTTACCTTCAGTAATTTCTGGAAGACGGATAGGCGCGTATGCTTCGTGAAGCAATTTACCTTCGCGATCTATTACGTTCGATAATATGAATACCTTCCGAGGGTTTCTCTCGCATTAAATTTAGACCGGGCGGATTATACAAGTTTGGTTGTATAATTAATATATTTGCGCGTTATCTACTGGGATGTAATTTTATGGCGATGATTTCTTTTATGCAAATGAACGAAATCTCACGTAGATACAAATGAACGTTACCAAATGGTATACGCACCAAAAACGCGTATTTATTAAAGGCGCTTTTTTATACTTGCGGAATAAGCTGGTGGAAAACAATTAATTGATTGTTTTCTTGAAATTCAATTACTAAGCGCGTGGTTATCGGTGTACGGTTTTCCTTCTCTACCGGTCTTTGACGGATACTCTACGTTTAATTTGTTTGTGATTACAGGCACTTCGGTCTTCGCCAGCGAGCTGGTGAATGCAGGTATTTTAGAATGTAAGTGAGAGTAAATAATGAGAGCTGCAGGTCTATACAGTCCTACCTAGCTCCCGTCGTCAGGTATATGGTAGCGTGGTGTATGTTTTTAACTCCCGCCAACTTCGTGGCTTTGCCCGTGGCGGTCTGGGGGTTTGTGTGTGTTTGCGTTTGTGTTCTCCCGACTACTTCGTGGCTTTGCCCGTGGCGGTCTGGGGGTTTGTATGTGCTGGTGTTTATACTCCCGACTGCTTCGTGGCTTTGCTCGTGGCGGTCTGGGGGTTTTATGTGTGTTGGTGTTTGTGTTCTGAATTACTCTACAGACTTACGTGTCGTTAATCACAAAGATCGAGGATAGCTATTTATTTACAAAAGGTTCGCGATGCGCGGTGGCAAATACAGGGAGCTAAACTCGCGGTGGCTATCACTAGGTCTGCGGCGATTTACTTTCAAACAATCGTCACGTGCAGGTTTTCTGGAACCGGAGTTAGTCTAACGGACTAACTACTACAGGAGCTGGTAAAACCAACTAAATACTTCTCGGCGGCGGGATGCGTTCACGAGGCGTGACGGAACTCTTCTACTCCTGCTACTGGTCGGCTACTCTTCGTATATTCGGTTTTTTTACTACCCGTATCTCTCTTATAATTATAATAATAATATTAATCCAAAAGGTGCGCGGCGCGGTTTTTATAGGGGACTCTCGGTAGGCGGTGGTGGCTTCCGTTTGGGGGAATCCTATATGTAATTGGCGGAGATTACTCTGACGTATAAAACATTCGATGTTTTATGAAATCTACGTTGGGGGGGAAACAAATTAATTTTTGGTTGTGCAATCACACGAAATAATGAGAAATATTAAGTTAGGTACTGAGTAATATGGAATACTAAGAAATATTAGATCAAGTCTTGCAGGTGTTTGAATACTAAGAAATCTTACATCATCTCTTTTACGAGGGCTGATTGTTAAATAATTAATTAATTAAAAAAATTTTGTAGTAATGAATTACAGTTCGTTACATCAATACGGCACATTTTTATCTACCGACCATTCAAGCATTGTCGAAATTAAAAAGCATTTAGTGAGTGTGAGAAACACAGAAGATAAAGATTTTTTTCTTTAACGATAAGATAAGGCTTGTTGCGATAATAAATGCATGTTGTCACTACGGTACATTTTTACCTACCGGCATTTCAATCGTTTTCGAAATTAAATACCATTGAGCCACAGAAAGTTGTTCATTTGGTTTTTTCACTTTATTTCTCCAATGCACGAGAAAATAAATACTGCGTTGTATTCCTCCTAATACAAGGTTTCACACGGTGTATCACTTGACCTACCCTTATTTGAAAAAAAAAGTTATTGGTGGCTTTACCTCCGGGGGTGGATATATGAAGAAACTGTGACACCCGATTGAGGGCTGGAAACAATTATAAAGAATGCCTATTATGATTTTTCTCCCGGACTTCACCCACTTAGAGTATCCACCCTGTATATGATACCTTGGGTCCGAAGAGGATATGCCATAGAAAGTGATTTTTAAAATTAATTTAAATTAGCTGATATATTATTAAATTCAAATTTAGATTTGCTCGTTTTAATAAATATTAGTAATTGTATGCACAACACCAACACATAATAAAAAATAACAAAAGGTTTCAGTTCTAAGCATGAATGTCTCTATTTTTATTTTAAACTGCCGCAAGCGATTCATGCTACCTAAAAGGGTTATTTGTTATTAAAACTTTCATGAAAGAATATTAAAATTAGAAAATGACTTACTCTACCTAGGGCTATAAGCTTCACTGACTTAAGAAATTATCATTAAATTCAACAAGAAAGAACATTTAAAATTCTGCTTGAGAGGCTTTTGAAGATTCCATTATTAATATGAATGTTCCAAAGTGAATTTAAAATTGTTTCGGAGTTAAAGTAACAAATAGTGTTTATACGTATTTTAATAATACTGTTTAATGTAATCAATATTGTATGCTAATGTTAGATACTTTGCACGATACGAAATCGGTCGAGATCGTTTGATTTTATTAAACTGCGTGTTAAAGTGTGTGAATAAATAAAACCCAATTTTTTTTCTAATGCTTAACCGTATGCATTAGTAAAAAACCTCGATTTTATCGTGAAATTTTTTTAATATATTTACACACTTTAAACGTTTCCCCAGCAATTGCCACTTCCGTCGTCAGTAACAATGTTTTTATAAATGTTACTGCGCAAAAACGTTATACGACATCAAATATAAGGGAACGCAAACATTGCAATGAAAGGCACATAAATGATACACCTTAAATTTTTGGTACGTCTAAATTATTGTTGTTACTGTTCCAACCTGCTGTAAACAAAGCTGTATCGATTGTGGCATGTACAGTTAAAGGTAAGTTTAATTAATATTAAATTGACATGACCGGCTTGGCGCAGTCGTGCCACTAATACTACGTCTACCTGTTCTGGGTTCGATTCTTGACTGGACGATCTAAATATAAGGCGACCATTCGTCCCTTCATAATATACGAGACAGTTCCTTTATTAAACACATCATTTCGTATCTGTAATTATTTTAATAAACTACGTAAATGTTTCGTATTTATAAAGAAGTTCCTTTTTTGTCCCGTTTCTGACGTATCATTGTCTAGAAAATGCGACACAAGTTCTACAATATACGGGGCTTTTCTAGAACTTTTGTTGACTTAAATAAATAGAGCGCGATCCCGCTTATGAGAGAATATTAAGTATCCAGTGTAGCATGAAAAGAATTGTATCTTGTACGTGTGGAAAATAAATGTACCGGTGCATGTAAATAAATATACTGCAAATAATTCGTTAGTTAAGATTAAGTGTTAATAAATAACTGTTTTTAAATAAATAATCGTTATGGTGTAGGACGGTAAAAAATCAGAAAATGCCAAAAAGAAAGTGTACATTTAATAGAGATTTGGAAAGTGAATATCCATTTATTAAAAGGACAACCTCCGATAGTGATGTAATGTGCTCAAAATACTGTACACAGTTTTCACTTGCACAACACATATCGACACTTAAGAATAAAAAGACAGACATTGCAGCTTCTATTAGTAGTAAAGTGTCGTATCTTTTTCGTAAGGATACATTTGAAAATGATGAACAAGAGCCAGCTGCGATTGAAGATACTTGATCATATCACAATGTGATCCACAAACAGTACGTTGGTATATGGATCGCACTAGTACGCTAACAGAAAGTTATTTCCAACAAAAATTTGCACGTGCTAGAACCAAATCTGACAGTATTTTGTGCAACGGTTTACAAAAAGAATCATTAAGCTCCGTAGAAAATGAGCTTGGAACTGTTAATTTTGTAACAGTCTATACCGAATGTTCAAATCACGGGAGCGTGAAAAATTGTCCTATACTCGTAAGATTATTTTATGAAACACAAGGGCATTCGAGGCATACTAGAGAGCATAAAACTCATAACCTTGTATCTAATTTAAAAGAAATATCTTCCTCTCTTTCCTCTCACTAAGGAGTATTTGGTACCCTGCACACTCTTCGGGTGATGCGTCATACTCCGTATTTTTTTTACATAAATGGTCAGCTTACCTAAATGGCCTCACCGAGTTGGTAGAGTAGTGGTGACACGGTCTGCTTAGCATTCGTTAGGTAATGGGTTCGAATCCCGTTACCGTATACCTTGTATGAGGTTCTCTCAGGGAATTTTCCTCATACACATGTAGCGCCATGATCACCGCGTATATGCACACCATGTGCGGCTACTTAGGCGAATCCTGGGGTAGTATTTTTCCTCTCAGAACCCTAACTCCGTTCCTTACGATCCTATCCTGACCACACCCATCCTTAATCCCACCAAGCATATATACGTAATGTAGGTATGTATGCTGGGAATCCATGATTGTGGCTGAAGAACCTCGGAAAGCTCATAAACCCCTTGGAGAGGGAATGAAATACTTGACCTTTTCTTTCCTTTCCTAAATAGCCTCTAGATTTGAATGTTTGCAAGTGTTAGCTTAATAGCTTAGATTAAATTATGTGTGTACATCTATCTTATGTGTATTATAACCTAATTGATCTGATTTTAATGTAGCAAACAACTTTATTAGTCATATTTATTTATTATTTACTAGTCAAATCGTAATTTTACTTTAGCCTTCCTTTGATCATTAGCAAAATATCATTTTTATAAAAATTTATATAGTAACATTTAGTTATAGGCTTGCATATAACATGTAATTATCACTCTTGCAAGTTTTCTTTTACAAATTTTTTTCCGCTATCAACCTTTCAAATGCATTTACCAATCTATTGTTAACAAAGCAAAGTCAATGTGTTTTATTCACTGTCCACGCCGCACAACGTGCTACTTGAGCATTCCTTGCTCATTCAGCCACAGGGGCGCGCCGTCCACGTGTCGAATGTGTCAGCAAACACAGGCGCCAGGAGGCCAAAGGCTCCGAAGGCGCCTTAAAAATGTATATAAATTCAAAATTCGTTATAGGTTGCGATTAAAATAATTCAATATCGCCTTATTTTATTATAACTTATTTATGATCTCAGTAATTATTCTTGTTCTAGCATGAATAGTTCGTATAGTCGTGTTAATATCATGTATACAGTGGACTCTTCATATTAAATCGCCACCGATGGATATATAGCCGTGGGGGCGGGAGCGCGCGGGCGACGCGGCGGCGGAAATTTGTCCACGCACGAATTTACAAAATGAAGCGCAAGCGTTCTAACTCGTTAATTCTTGTTAAAACATGCATTATTTGAAATCGTCTATGATTGAACAAACATATTATTTGCTTCATTCTCCTTCAGCAAGCAGTACTGCACTAGTGTAGAATTTATGTACCCTGTATTTTTAAAATATTTGTGAGTGAATGTGAATTTAAGTATATCAAGAACATTAAAGATTAAAGGTAAGCTATTTTGCATTTAAAATAAACATAGATACATAACAATACGCATTTCCCAATAGGGTAGCGATCATGTTTGCAAAATCTAGAAAAAAGTAATAAAGCGAAATTATTCGAAAATGTTACTTCATACTTTCCTATAATTAAAGCAAAACTAAAGCAAATAACGCAAACAAGACTTTTGGTAATAGAATAATTACATTTATAATTTATTGAATATTTTTATTTAGATGTCTCAAGAAAGAAAGAAAAAGAGACACTCCGGGCATCAAAATTTAATTAATAAAAAAAGACGCCAAGAAGAACAAGAGAAAAATGCTTCAAGATTAACATAGTATTTTACGAAACAAACGACCAGAACTGACCAAGATTATCCGCCAGATTCAATTCAGGAATCAGTACCCGGTTGCAGAGTAGATGAATTCAAAATAAAAAGTCAGCCAGGACCAACTCCCAGTGAAGATAGTCAAATCGTTGAAGATATTACCCCTGTTTTTGGATCTGGGGACTATACTGAAGAGACAGGTACAGATACAATAAATAAATGTGCATTTGATAACCCAGGGCTTTGGCCGGAACCAATATCTCACACATCTAGGCAAGCTATTATGAAAACGGGTCCTAAACAAATAAAAAACTTTAATTTTCCGCGCGATTTGTTGGGTCGAAAAGTTTCTGAAAGTTACTATAAGAGAAACTTAAGAAATGGTGAAGAATGTAATAGAAATTGGTTGATTTACTCAATTACGAAAAATAATGTTTATTGCTTTTGTTGTAAACTTTTCGAACCTTCTCAGCAAAATAGATTTATTCAGGGATTTAATGACTGGCATCATATAGCAATGTACCTGAACCGCCATGAAAAAACTTCCACTCACTTTACTAACTACTAAAAATGGACAGAGTTGTTTCTATCGTTCAAAAATAAAACTATTGTTAATTATTTACAGCAAACAATATTAGACATTGAAAGTAAACGATGGTATGAAGTAATAAAGCGAATAATTTATGTAATTCAATTTTTATGTAAACAAAATTTAGCACTTCGAGGCAAAAGCAATAATTTTTACAATCGCAACAATGGTAATTTTTTAAAATGCATTGAAATGCTAGAAAAGTTTGATCCTATTATATCGGAACACACACGACGTATAGATAGCGATTTTGAATTTCACAAAATGCCAACATATCTAGGAGACAAAATCCAAAATGAAATACTTTCCTTAATTGTTTTTAATATTAAAAATCATATTATAAATTTATGTCGACAAAATAAATATTTTTCAATAATATTAGATTGCACTCGGGATGTTTCTCATATTGAGCAAATAAGTTTAATAATTCGATTCTTTCATTTCAATTTAGCATTAGGATCGACTGAAATACATGAACATTTTTTAGCATTTTATCCAATTTTAGATGTTACGGGGGCTGCATTAACAACATTTCTTACTGATCTATTAAAAACATTAAATTTAGACATAAATAATATAAGAGGCCAAGGCTATGATAATGGCTCTAACATGCGTGGCCCACAAAAAAGAATTTTAGATTTGAACCCGCGAGCTTTTTATGTTCCTTGTGCGGATCACAGCCTGAATCTAATTGTAAATGATGCCGCTAATATCAACCATGAAACAATATTTTTTTTTAATATAATACAAGAATTATACAAATTTTTCTCAGCGTCTACTAATCGATGGAATATTTTAATCAAGCATGTTACTAATTTAACTTTAAAGCCCTTATCCGAAACACGCTGGTCAAGTAGAATTGATGCCATAAAGCCTCTCTATAAATATTTACCAGAAGTTTTTGACGCATTATTTGAAACTTGCAATGACCACACAAGAGTCGACGAACAATCTAAATACCAAGCAAAATGTCTGGGAGAAAAAATTTCTACATTTACATTTATTTGCTCCGTTAAAGTGTGGTATATTTTAAATCAACTAAATTTTGTGAGTAAAATGCTTCAATCTCAAATTACAAATTTGCAACTTGCTTTGGATGCATTAAACAAACTAGATACATTTTTAACTAATTATTATCGATCTGATGCTAGTTTTGCAGAAATTGTTGAAAATTCCAAATTAATTGCAGAAAAGTTTGACATAGAAACTGAATTTCGTAGTGCGAGGCGATTAAGACGACGTAAAAATCTACTCAATTTGATTATGAACATGAAGATCAACCTATAGTAAATCCTGAAAATTTATTCTAAGTAAATTTTTATTTCTGTATAATAGATCAAACTTTAATTTCGTTACAAGACAGATTTTCTTTATTAAAAGAACATATGGATTCATTCCAATTTTTATATTCATTAGATAATTTACAAAATAAAGAATACCTATTATCTTGCTGCAAAAAATTACAAGCGAAATTAACTCATGAAAATCAGTCCGATATTGACGCAGATGATTTATGTGAAGAAATTTTACAATGTCAAGTATTTATTACGAATTCAAAAAAAGATACATCCCAAATAATTCAGTATATTTATTCAAATGATTTAGTAGGAGTTTTTCCAAATTTTACTGTAGCACTCCGTATTCTTTTATCATTACCTGTGTCAGTTGCGTCAGCGGAGCGGTCTTTTTCGAAATTAAAAATCATAAAGAGTTATTTACGCTCCACAATGGCGCAAAATAGATTATCAGATCTCGCAATAATTTCAATTGAGTCTGGCATACTGGATAAACTTGATATTCATGATATCATCCAAACTTTTTCTTTGCTAAAAGCTAGGAAAGTAAAATTTATTTAATGTCTTATTTACATTGTTTGTATTTAATTTACCGTATAATATGTATTATGTTTATATTATAAATATTATATTTTTCATTTATTATTGTTGTTTATCTGTTTTCTTGTATTTGTAATTTTATATTTTAAATAAAAAAGTTTACACAGACTATTTCAATCTTTGTGTGTTTTTTATTTCAATGCGTTAAGAATATAACAAAAACAGTCATTTCAATGTCCCTAAACATAAGCCTAAAAATTATAGTATTTCAAATTAGTTATTCATTATTTTTATTATTAATTTTTGATACAAACGTTTTTAATTAATGGGGCGCCATCAAACATTTTGACACAGGCGCCATATGCTCCTGGCGCGCCCCTGTTCAGCCATAGTGATGGGTTCTATTTCAGAATTCACCTAAATAGCCACATAAGGTGTGCATCTACGTAGTAATCATGCTGTTTGAGGAATATCCCCTAGAAACACTCATTCAGAGTAAATAGTAACAGCAAACATAAATTAAAATTAAAAAGTAGTAACAATAACAATATACCACGATACACAGGTTTTATGAGTTGTTGGCAATTTATTTCATTAATATACAAGGTGCGCCATTCGTGCGTCGAAGTACGATATATCCGTTAATATATAAACTATATCAACTAAGTTATTTTCAAAAATAATAGGCAACTTCAAACTATACATTATAACATTATTTTCGTATTAACAGGGTGTCACATATTGGGTGAACCAAACATACTTTTTCTGAATTATACAGTATTTTGTATTTTGTGTCATTGTTTGTGGTAAACTCGTAAATTAAGTTTATTTATTTTAGGTTAAGTCTAAAACACTCACACAAAGTGAATGTTAGGATTGGAACAAAGTTCAACTCAATTTATATCTCGGGATACAGCAATTTGTAATAAATTAAGTACATACAATAAATACCAAATAAGGATAATATACTAGATTAGATATCTTGTCACACCTGATACTCACTTTTTACACGTTAGGGTGACACGTTAAAAGATTAGGAGATATTAGATATTTCATAATCACTACATTTGAGGTCACTTTCCGGGTTTTTAAATTTTAAGTAATTTAAGGTGCACAAAGAAATATATACGGGAAGCAGCACCTGTTCTATTCATTCATATTAAATACAAAGGCGTCATCCTGTAACTCGTGCGTGCGTGCTTTCGTGTGTGTGAGTGTGTGTGCGTGTATGTATCTGTGTCTCCATCTTTGTCTATGTCTGTCAGTGTCTGTGTCTGTGTCTGTGTCTGTGTCTGTCTCTGTCTCTGTCTCTGTCTCTGTCTCTGTCTCTGTCTCTGTCTCTGTCTCTGTCTCTGTCTCTGTCTCTGTCTCTGTCTCTGTCTCTGTCTCTGTCTCTGTCTCTGTCTCTGTCTCTGTCTCTGTCTCTGTCTCTGTCTCTGTCTCTGTCTCTGTCTCTGTCTCTGTCTCTGTCTCTGTCTCTGTCTCTGTCTCTGTCTCTGTCTCTGTCTCTGTCTCTGTCTCTGTCTCTGTCTCTGTCTCTGTCTCTGTCTCTGCCTCTGTCTCTGTCTCTGTCTCTGTCTCTGTCTCTGCGTCTGCGCCTGCGCCTGCGCCTGCGCCTGCGCCTGCGCCTGCGTCTGCGTCTGCGTCTGCGTCTGCGTCTGCGTCTGCGTCTGCGTCTGCGTCTGCGTCTGCGCCTGCGTCTGCGTCTGCGTCTGCGTCTGCGTCTGCGTCTGCGTCTGCGTCTGCGTCTGCGTCTGCGTCTGCGTCTGCGTCTGCGTCTGCGTCTGCGTCTGCGTCTGCGTCTGCATCTGTGCCCCAAGTTTAAGAACTTCATTTTCTTTCTATAGGATAAACATACGGTACGGTAGGCTAAGGCAGTCTTAATTGTCTTTATTAACGTACAAACAACATAAACGAAATGTGGACCAGACTACAAAAACAGGCAAATCAACAGCAAGCGATAATGATACAAAGGTATCTCCATTTTTAATTATTCAAGACAAAAATTGCACTATCATGCACGCCATTCTTATGTATTTTAAATCGGTTTTCCGTAATGTAGAAGAAATGGGAATGCATTAAGTGGGTTCTGTTCGGATTTGCGCACAAAATATAGACCATAACATATGTGCAGGGCCGTTTGTAATTATGTACACTAAAGAGAAAATATCGAAATATACCAAAATTTTATTATGAAAGGAAAAATGACACCAACGTAATTTAAATATGTTTATCAATGATAACTAAATTTCAAAACTTAAATTATGGTAACGATAGCCAAGGATTGGCACGTTACAGACTTTCGTTAGTTCCTTCTAAACAATGAAACAGAAACGGGACAAAAAAGGGAAAATACGAAACATTTAGGTAATTTATAAAAATAATTACATATACGAAATGATGTATTTAAAAAATAGACTATACCGTACAATACGGACGAATGGTCGCCTTAATTACAGTTTAAGTGCCTAAATATTTTATAAGATAATTTAGGATTAAGCTATACTTAAGAACAATAGTATAACAACTAGACATATTTCCTCTGAGCACTGACCAATTTATTTACAGAGAGGGCCAAAAGTACCGCATAAATTCAATTAAATAATTAATCGGACACGTCGATTTTAATTTTTTAAGCGATTTTTTTGATGGTAAGTTCATGTATACAGGGTGGCCCAAAATCAATTTATGACTACCAACTTCATTTTTACAAATGAAAACACCTATTTTTTATTTGATTTTTGGCTTCTGCTTTAAATTTTAAGTAAGTTTTGTGTACCATTTTTATCCATTTTTTGACGTAATACAGGGTGACCCATGTAGAAGATAAATTTACTTTTTCATTTTTTTTATGGAACCTCAAGTATATTATGATGTTTTTGAGTTCTCTGAGAAACTCTGAACATATTTCATGTAACATACGCATGTCTAAATTCCACAGCGTTCGAAAAAATTATTAGAAATAGCCACAGAACTTTAATATTTAATAAATAACAAGTGTTTCAATAACAGTTGAATATCGACATGGGTCTATTACATAGAATATGTTTTTACATTAATAGTTCTATCGTTATTTCTATTTTATGTATTTTTTTCGAACACTGTTGAATTTAGGTACGAGTATGTTACAAGAAACATGTTCAGAGTTTCTCAGAGAACTCAAAAACGTCATAATATACTTGGGGTTCCATAAAAAAAATGAAAAAGTAATTTTATCTTCTTCATGGGTCACCGTGTATACTTGTGTGTCACGTCAAAAAATGGATAAAAATGGATAACTAAAAACAATATTTGACGTGTTCCAGCATTTTCATGAAAAATATTTCCTTCAGTTTTTAACAAATTTATGCGGGACTTTTGACCCTCTCTTATGTGTATTTCTCGATAACTGTTAAGTTTAGGTATAGGGCATGATACATACAACTTACTTAAAATTTAAAGCAGAATACAAAAATGAAATGAAAAATAGGTGTTTCCATTTGAAAAAATGAAGTTAGTAGTCATAAATTCTTTTTGGGCCACCCTGTATACATGAACTTAGCATCAAAAAAATCGCTACAAAAAATTAAAATCGACGTGTCCGAGCGTTTCTCCAAAAAACAAACACCTAATTTTTAATTGAATTTATGCGGTACTTTTGGCCCTCTGTGTATAATAATTACGCTATCGTCTTCATGTACATTCCTTTTCCTTATTATATACTTAATTAAAAACATAAAGAGCTTAATTTAACTTTTATTCTTAATCGCACACATTCACTGAAATTGTGCTACAATTAGAATAGTTTCGTTTGATTGATGTGTGGAACTATACATTAAATGTATTCTTGCATGTTTGTAGAGATTAATATTTTGCAATTTAACCAACAATTAGTCTATTTTAGTTTACATGCACTGAAAACTTTTTTTGGAAGGTTAATAAAGAAGATTAACCGCTTTTATTACTTTTATCGAATGCTGTTAATATAATGAATTTATTGGTAACGATCAAAATATTTTCATTTCCTTTTTCCTTTTTGCACAATAATTCCATTGAAAAAAAACTCATTTATTGTATGAATATTAATGAAAATGAAAAACAGAATAATCCTCTTTTGTCAGGAAAAGATGAGACAGATTAATTCTTTATCAGTTTTGATATTAATATTCGTATACCTTTATAAATATGACAAATCTCGAATTAAATTATTTTATTTAAACTTAATTTTAATAAAATTCTGTAATACAAAATTATAAATGTAATGACATTACAAGAAAATTGAAAATTACGCTTTTCTGCTTAGTAAAGCATACAAATTGATGGAAAGTATATTTGAATATGAGAAAATAAAATGTTCGCGCTTGCATTTCTAAAGCATAACTTACTTTGTTTTTTATCAATTATATTTATTACTATTGAAACTTAGACGGACATTGGTTTATTAAATTTTTTAAGAGGGGAGCAAAAAGAAAGCACAAAAAACAATAGCGAAATGCACTGTTTCTGAGTGTACTCTACTGTCAAGGGTTTAAAATGAACTGGAAAAGAAATCGGTTGTTCAGATTATCAGAATTATAAAATAAGTCGTATATTCGTTAATACTCTTTTAAAACTAACCCATTTGTTATGGTGTGGTGATGATAGCCCTAGAGTATATTAATAATAAGATATCAATACAAACAAATACTTCACTACAATTTAATCCAACAAAAGATTTCAACTCTCATTTTATACATTGTACGACTTTTATTTGCTAATAGTACACCTTGAGTAACAATAAATACATACATTTAGGGTAATAATACAAATACCTATAAGCACTTCACTTGACCATTTGATTATTTAGTCTGTGTTAAAGATTAACTCAATTTTATCAAACTCATAATCTTTTCTTACTTTAATTACAAATTACTCATTTTACTAGTTGTTCGGAATGTCATTCGCCAGATGATAACTATAATAGATTCTCACTGATGGTACATTATTGTAATTAAAAACATAATTGGAATAAGACACTTTGAAATTGTAGAATAAACCTGTGGTGAATGTTTATATAGAAATTGAACATCTTTTTTTTCGCTAAAAGAATTGGGAAACTTGACCATAACATAGTTACATAATTCAATTGTCTTCTTTACTAAATAAACTTTGTTACGAGCCAAACGAACACTAGCGAAGTACACTATTCCGCACATATGAAGTGCATTACCCCGAACTAGTTCGTGGGAAGAACGGGGTTCTTACTACTAACACATACTTGCTGACACGGTTGTTGCACTTAAATTCCGAAAATATAAGTCAATATTGGGTCACTTATAAGTTATGAACACGACCACTAATATAAACCTGAAAGTAAACTTGTTCATTCATCAAAAGAACCCACCCCATCTGTACAAGTTACTTGTGTCTGTGTATGTGTATGTTTCTATGCTTGATTCTATGCTGTGTCTGTGCTTGTGCTTGGGTCTATGTATGTGTCTGTGAGCGCAGGTGTGCGTTCATGCGTGCGTGTATGCGTTCGTTTGTGCGTGCGTGTTCATATTTGTTGCAATGGCCCGCGTGGAGGTAGAAGGATTATCTTGATTCTATTGAAAAATTATTTATGGAGTTTTTTAATAATTTTTAGAAAGTTACTTGCTGCCCGTAAAATTTCAACCTCATTTTCATTTCTGGGTCTAGCAACAGATCTTTATGGCTGACAAAACGAACCAAACTCGTATGTGTGTGTGCAGTAATATGTGTACTACGAAGCGAAGCGTAATAAATTTCTAACATATCCCGTTTTTCTTCATTTGAAAACGAAATCATATCGAGAAACTGGTAATAAATTGATTAAAAAGCAACAACTACTGAAATTTAAGCAAACTGTTAAATATGTGTTAATATTAAATAAAGGAATGCGTGTTCTTTCCAAAGCACTCTTCTTCTTTCAGTTATGCTCATTATACATTCATAGCTTAGTTCTTATCTATTATTATTAGGATTAACTATTTAATTTTAAATACTTCTGCAGTGAGTTCCCAGGGCCAAATTAGGATACTGTTCCCTCTTTAAATTTTATCCCAAAATGCACCCCTAGAATTCATACTACAACGCTCTCAGAGTTTAATTTAAAATGTAGAAAAATCACTTTATCTCCGTAAATTATGAACATTTTTTATTGGTTATTGCAGTCAACCTGTCTCATACAAGTCAAAATTTGATATAGATTTCAAAAAAATCGCACCCGTTCAGCAGTGGCGTCAACCGTCAACCCTTAAAAAATCAAGTTTGCAAAATAAATTAAAACTTTTCTGCTTTATTTTGGTAATAAATTTTAAAATAAAGGAATTTTGTCTTTTAAATTTTTTTTCTAAAATTGACGGTTCTTGAAAAATTAATTAAAATATTTGAAAAATAAGTTTGTATTCTGCAGCTAAGTGATCTATACTTATTTGATAATTGCTTTATTTTAATAATACATTTCAAAATTAAAATAAAAATTTAAAAAACAAACGAAATACAAATTTTTTAACAATTACTCCCATTCACTTGAATGCAAACATTCGCTCCATGTATTACGGACATTCGCGTTGATCGAAATATCCCTGCAATTTGCCTAATTTCCTCAAATGCTTCAACTATGCGATTCCCGAGATCGTCTCTAGTCATTGCTGGAACTGAATAGACTTTTTTTAACAGCACCCCAAACAAAGAAATCTAAGAGATTGTGATCCGGTGATTTAGGCAGCCAGGCAATAGAAACATCGTTACCTCGTCCAATCCAACTGCGCGTGCAGGTATTGACTTACAGGTAATCCAAAATGTGATGAGGCACTATCGTGCATAAAGATTGTCGCAGTTCTGACATTTAATGGCATATCTTGTAAAACCTCCCACAAGGTATTCTGTAAAAACTCCAAATTCGCAGCGCTGTCTAGTTGATTGGGTAGCATAAAGAGACCAATAATAAATTCTTTAACAATTCCTGCCCAGAGATTTATGCTGAATTTATATTGCAAGCGAACTTCTTGACTTACATTAGGATTCTCATCTGCCCAATTGTGACAATTATGGGAGTTAGAGATGCCATCTCTAGTAATACAGGCTTCGTCCGTAAAAAGAATTCGAGCAACAATTTCAGGATCTTCAATGAAATGGTTCATCGACCATTGACAATATTCTCTGCTAAGTAGTGGATCTGTCGGTAGAAGTTCTTGAACTTTTTGGATGTGGTACGGTTTTAACAGTTGTTCAGTAAGTGTTCGGTGAACAAGATTTTTTGAAGTATTCAATTGAGAAGCGACGCGTCTAGTATCTGTAGTTGGATTAGACTCAGTCATTTCCAAGATGCGTTCTTCTACCTGAACAGTTCTAATATGACGCTGACGTCAAGAATTTGGCTTCCTTTGAAGGAACTACCTGTTTCAGAAAGACGGCGGTTAATGGAAGCAAAAGTGGAATAGTGAGGTTGATGTGTATTTGGAAATCTTTGTAAATATCTTCTTGCTGCAGCTCGAGAATTACCTCCGCATTCGCCACATACAAAATGCATCACCTAATTCTGAATACGAATAACGTTCCATCACAGATAATAAAATAATAAACGGGAACACGAATTATTTTTAAAGTTTTCTCAAGAACGGTCGATTTTAGAAGAAAAATTCCTTTATTTTAAACTGTATTACCAAAATAAAGCAGAACATTTTTTATTTATTTTGTAAAAATAATTTTTTTTAAGGGTTGAAGGTTGACGCCACTGCTGAACGGGTAGTTTTAGCGATGCGACTTTTTTTTTAATTTCTATCAAATTTTGACTTGTATAAAATAGGCCGACTGTATCAAAATCAATAAAAGTTTTTCATAATTTACGGAGATAAAGTGATTTTTCTACATATTAAGTTGAACTTTGACGCGTATTACTTTTTTAGGGGTGAATTTTGGGATGAAATTTAAAGAGGGAAAACTATCCTAATTTGATCCTGGAAACATTTTTGTAGATAATTTCATGAAATTTCTTCCTTGTAACTACTTCAATTGACCTCCGAGCCATAGAAAACGAGATTTTTGCAAAAACTTATTTTTGTGACCTTTGACCTTTTAAGGATTAAAAAAATTACTGGGACCATTTTTTTGCACTGACGGCCTTTTTTAACTGGACTGCTATAAGACATTGAAGAGATAACTTGACATTTGGAAAATTATTTCTCGTATCCATAGCAACCATTCGTAGCATTCTCGAAATAAAGCCTAAGGAATTAAAATTTTCCGTTTTTCGGAAATAAAAGTTTGATTTAGGTATAACAACATGTTATATAACTTTGTGGTAAATCTTATCGCCAATTCGATTACGTAACAAAAAATAGGGAATTCCATTTAAAAAAGATAGATTTTTTTGCATTTTTAACTCTGGCTGTAAAATATAAATTTAGACATAATTCTCAAGCAAAGATTTTTATTTTGAACTACAAACTTCATTGAATTTTAACTTTTTATCTTAATCCAAATAGGAGTTCCTGCCTATTTTGTAAACGTCAACCAATTGTCGAGATTTCGGAAAATAATTTGTATCTCAAAAACCGTAATAGATGGGAATCATATAGTTGCAATAAAAAAAGATTCAAAATTGTGGTTCCCATCCAAAAATGCAAAAATATATAAGGTATTTCATTGAAAATAGGAAAGTAGATAGCCACTTCCGATATAACCTAAAGCGTTAGAAGTCTGAAAATATTTTAGTTGAATAGAACAATTATATCTGACTCTAACTTTGTATGTTTTAATTTGGCCACAACCCATAAACTTCTAACGAACTGTCTCGCTGAGACACCATGTATATATATATATATATATATATATATATATATATATATATATATATATATATATATATATATATATACAGGTGATTGGTCGAAACCATTCATTAGAAGTATTAGGAGTTCCAGCCATGGCTGATTTCTGAAAGTTTGTATCTGGACTAAGTAATATTGACGTTATGCATAGGGGTATCCTTAAGCTTTACGCTGATGCTTCCGGTACTGCCGAATTATCTACAGGGTGTTCAAAATGTGACTTCCATCTTTTGAAAATAAAAACCATCAAAACTTAACTTTTTCAAATATAATTCCCAATATTTTCTTCCTTTGGCGGATGCAGAATAAAATTCTGCATTGATTTGTATTAGCATTCCCTATACCTATCTTCAACAGTTTTTCAGTTATTCAGGTATTTCTAAAATCTCGCCCGAAATTTAGAAAAATTAATTCGATTTCTCCACGGCCGAAGCCTACTACAGATGCAGAAACCAATTACATTAATGTAGTTTATCAAAGCAAACAGAACTGTTAAATTTCGTCAACAAATAAGATGAGAATAAAAGTAATATGCAAATAATAACTATTAATATTATTGAAAGTAAGAAAAACAATTCAAAATTTTATAAATGTTCTATGTGGCCTCCATTTTGTTGAAGACAACTTAGTGGTCTTGACTTAACTTCTTTCGTGCAAGCTTTTTTGACGTGATGACGATTTAACTGGCGAAATGCCGTCGTTACTCTTAAGTCTAGGTCTTCTCTTGTGTGGACTAGAGTGGCGTATACTTGATTCTTGACTTCGCCCCACACGTAGAAGTCGAGTGGAGTTAGATCGGGAGATCGGGGAGGCCACCGCCATGGTCCGTTTCGACCGATTCACTGATCACCAAACATAGTGGTGAGCTCTTGATCAACGTCACGCGTTGAATGTGCAGGAGCTCCGTCCATTTGATACCAGCAGTATTGTAAAATATTAAGAGGCAGATTTTCTAAAAATTCAGATACATCCGTTCTTAGAATCTCCAAATATTTTATAGTTGTCAAATTTTCATCATAAATTTGAAAAGAGACACGACCATTCATTACAAGACAAAACACGTTAAAACTAAATTTGTTTTGAAAATTTGATTCTCGCTTGAAATGTGGGTTTTCCGACGCTGAATAGTGCTAATTACGTCGATTAACAATTCCTTCTCTGGTAAATTTTGCTTCGTCTGTCCAAATTATTTTTCGTAAAAACAGCGGGTTTTCTTGAATTCTGATTAACATTTGCTCACAAAATTCCACTCGCTTGAAATTATCGCCCGGATGAAGTGCTTGAACCAAGGTAAACGAATAATCATGCATTTTATGCTTCTTTAAGATGTATTGTATGGAATAGTAAGACAGGCCCAAATCTTCTGCACCAGATCGTATCGAGCCGTGTGGATAGTTATTAAAATATGCTAGGACATCAACTTCATTAGCTTCTTCGCCAGTAATAGGCTTTGATCGTGTTCTGGCAGCATTCTATGTTCCATACCGTAAAAATTTTGACTCTATTCGCTTAAATGTGTGCTTGTTCATTGGTGTTAAATGAGGATATCGGTCATTAAACAAACGGCAAGTTCTGCTAATAATCTTATCACATTCTCCATGAATATAAAATAAGTTCAAAATATCCCTGTTTGAATACTTCCCATTTTCCATTTTGATAAACCGTACACAGAAACGTAACAAAAGGTATTGACAGTTACTAACAACAAACTTAGCTGTGGTTTCCATGGCTATCCATGGAAAAATCAGGTAAATCGTTTTGAATTTCAGAAGAAATGAACAAATACCTCAATATGAGAAAAACTATCGAAGATAGGTATAGAGAATGCTAATACAAATCAATGCAGAATTTTATTCTGCATCCGTTAAAGCAAGGAAATATTGGGGAAGAAGATAATAAGATCGCCGGACGTTAAAAAGGTAGAGAAGGAAAAAAGTGGTAACAGCGTAGTGGAAATTGAAAAGCGGAAGGAAAAGAAAGAAATGGAGGAAATAAGGGAGTTAATCCGTGAAATGAGGAAGCTGAAAGAAAATATGAAGGGACTAAGGAACGACATCAAAGAAATGGAAGAAAGAGAATAGGAATGAAAGGTGGAAAAACAAGAATTGATAGAGCGAATAGAAAAATTAGAATGAAAAGTAGACGATGACGAGAGAAGGAAAAGGAAGAATAACACCGTGATAAAGGGGTGGAGATGCAAGGAGCCACCGAAAGAGGTGAAAGGGATGATGGAAGGGAGGTTAGAAAAGTGTTGGTAATAAACAAGAAGGAAAATGAGATAGTGGTGGGGGAAGTGGAGAGATGGGATGAGAAACAGAAGATTATCTCAGAGAAGATGAAACTGAGGGGTACAGGAATTTACGTAGACTAAGACCTAATAAGGGAAGAAAGGGGTATACAAAACAAATAAGAAACAGGGCAGCGGAAAGAAGAGCGTGCGGAAGAAAAGTATGGGTAGGATATAGAAAAATGGAGATAGTCGGGGAAAAATAAGTATAGAATGAGAGAGTGAAGGAGCTCAGCAGATAAAGGGGAGATGGAAGGGACATACATAGACCAAAAAACCAAAAGAACCGGTAGGGGGTGGGGGAAGGAGGATGACGAAGCGACAGCGAAATGCAGAAAGGAAGAAAGGAAAGGAAAAAGAACAACAAAGGGAACACAGGAAAAACTACACGAAGGGGTGGATGAACAAAATATACTGTTCTGGAATGTCGCGGGAATAAGGAATAAAGATCCAAAATTTTGGAAGTATGTCAGGGAGCAGGACGTGGTGGAATTACAAGAGACATGGTTGGAAGAAAAAGAACGGACGTGGTGGGAAAGGGAAATGCCAAGTGAATTCTCATGGATGGTTCAGTGCGCGGAGGGGAACAATACAAAAGGAAGAGCAAAGGGGAGCAGTGGGAATAAAAAGAAAATGGTTGGAAGAAGAAGAGGCACTACAACAAAGAAGAGGTATCATAGAAAGAAACATACACTGGGGTAAAGAAGAAATAAAAAAAGTGACGGTATACAGTAGAAAGATGAAAGAGACTAGAGAAAATTTAGGGGAGGTGATAGAAGAGAGGGGGAAAGGTATGACAATAATAGGAAAAGATTTTAACGTGATACTACGGGAAGAGGGGGGATTACCAGAAAAGAAAGGAACGGGAAAAAGACAAAGGATACAGTGTTGAATACGGAAGGAAAAGAACTGTTAGAAATGTGCAACGGGAGGGGGTTGGAAATAATGAATAGAAATGGAGAATAGAGAGTGGGAATGCACGTATATAGGAGCAAGGGGAGAATCAATAATAGATTATGTAATTAAGAATGCTGAGGCTGAGGAAAAGATGAAGATATTTAGAGGGGGAGAGGGTTGAATCGGGCCACCAACCCCTGGAAATGATAATGGAAGGGGGGGGAAGAAAATAGTGCAGAGGAGAAGAGGAATATATAATTAAGAAGATCTGGCAGAAGAGAGTATAAAGAGGTACAAAGAAAAAATGGGAAAAATAAGATGGGAAGGTTATGGAGTGCAAGAATGTGTGGAAGAAATGAGAAAGAGAATGGAGGAAGCAACGGAAAAAATCAAGTTTACAAGATGGAAGGGGGAGAAAATGGGGCGGAAAATATGGTGGGATATAGAATCTAAGGATGCTAAGAGGAAGGCAATAAGAACACTTAGACGGTGGAGAACGGGGAAAGCGGAAAAAGAAAAATATAAAGAATCAGTAAAGATATAAGGAAAACATGCGAAAGTAAAAAGGAAGAAAGCAAAAAGGAAGAACAGATTAAGGAGATAAAAACAGAAGAAGACGTATGGAAATTTTTAAAGGAAGAAAAGCGGAGGAGTCAAACGAGAATACAAGTAAAAGAATGGGAGGTCTATTTCAGAGACGCTCTGAAGGGAGAGCAAGTACAGGACGGAGAAGGAAGACAAAGTAACAAAAGACACGAGATAGAGGAAAAAGAAGAAGAAATAAAGGAAGAGGGGTAATAAAGAAGGCAAGAAAAGGAAAGCGGCAGAATAAGATGGGACACAAGGTGACGAGTGGATATATGGAGGAGAAAAGGTGCCAAAAAGAATGACGGAAATAATGAACAACATATGGAAAGGAGAAGGATTCCCTGAGAGGTGAAGGGAAGGATATATTTGCCCAGCGTACAAAAAAAGAGACAAGAATCGGATGAAAAATTACATGAGAATTACATTGCCTACAAAATATACGCAAACGTTCTGGAAGAAAGCTTAAAGAAGGAGGTGGAGGAAAAGAAGCTGTTACCAGATAGACAGGCAGGATTCAGGACAGGAAGAAGAACGACGGATAACATATACATATTGAAGCACATGGCAAAGAAGGACAAGGAAAGAAAGAACGGAGGTAAAATGGCAGCGGTACTCGTAGATATAACAGCGGCCTTCGATAGGGTGAATAGGCAATAGTTGTAGGAGTTCATGAGGAAAAAAAAGATAAACGAAAGGATAATAGAAAGGATAGAAGAAATATGCGAAGAAACGAGGAATATGGTGAGAGTAAATGGGGAAATGAGTGAAGGATTTGTAACAAGGAAGGGATTGAGGCAGGGATGCCCACTGAGCTCAAGTCTGTTCGCGGTATATACTGGAGACCTGGAGAAGACATTAAGGGGACAAGAAGAGGGAGGCCTGGTGGTGGGGAACGTCAAAGTATGGACGCTGACATGCGCGGATGATATAGTGTTATTGGCAAGGGAGGAAAAAGAAATGAGGGGAATGTTAAAAACGTTGGACACGTATTTGAAAAGGAAAGATCAGGAAGTCAATGGGAGTAAAACTAAGGTAATGGTATGGAGAAAAGGGGGAGGAAAAAAGGAGGAATGGAAATGGAGGGATGAGGAGATACAGCAATAAAGGAATTCACATACCTGGGATATACAATGAGACAAGACAATAAAGATGGGGAACATATAAAATAGCGAGTGTGAAAATCCATAAGGAAAAGAAAATTATTATTTGAGAAACTGATAAAAGGTGTGGTACTGTACGGCGCGGAAGTGAGGGTGTGGAAAGAACACAAAGAGATAGAGGGGCTGCAAGAGAAATACTGGAGGTGGATACTGGGAGGAGAAACACCAGAATACATCATTAGAGAGGAGATGAAAGTAAAGAAAATAAGGGTGGAAGCGGGAAATATAACAGTAAAATACGAGGAGAAGATGAGTAGAAGAACGGAGTGTAAAATTCTACAAGAATGTTGGAAATAAATAAAAGAAAGAAGAATAGAATATGGACAAGAAACCAGGAAAGATTATTACGAAAGGAACGAATATGCAAAGGAAGACTAAGAAGGGTAGGAGTGAACGTGAGAGATGACATAATTAGAAGGGATAGAGATGTGCAAAAGCACGAAAAATGGTCGAAGGTAAAAGGAGGAAAATACAATGTAAACTATAGGAACATTAAGGGAGAAGGGATACCGTGATACTTGATTGGGGAAGGGAGGAGGGAAAGAAAGAAGATGATAGCGAGATTTGGATGTGGAAACGAAGAGAGGGGAAATAGGTACTGAAGAAGGAACGAAGACAGAAAATGTAGGCTGTGTGGAGAAGAGATAGTGTCGATTAAGCACATGTTGCAAGAATGCAGGGAATTGAAGGAGGACGAGAGGACGGTGGAAGATACTAGAAGAAGGAGGAAGGGGAGCGGAGTGGATTCAACAAACATGGAGCAGAAGAAGGCAGTTAATGGTAGAAGAGAAAAGAGGGAAGAAGTTGGTGTGAGTGAAGGAAAGAAAGGAGAGACTGCAAAGAGTGTAAATGGAGAACGCAAATGTAAATAGTAAAATGCAACACTTTGCAAAATTGTTGTACATTAAGCAAATAAAGTATATTAGTAGTAGTACAAGCGGTAATTCTACGCACTATAATAGATTATCTTATTAGAAGTAAAAACAACAATTTATGCGGCGAACGGGAACTCTATTTACTGATGGGCGTGATCCATATTAACCCAAATAGTGATTTTTACTCCGAATTTATACTACTTTATACCAACTGCCACGTGTCTAACCACCACGCTGCACAAAATAAGAAGAATGAGTGAGCTCAGCCAAAACTCAATCGAACGATCGGAAGACCGCAGAGCACTAGGATCGCATGGTTGTTTTGGAGGTATCGATAATATAGTTGGAGTGAGAATTTGTTTACAGAGAAAAGAACCGAAATGGACGCCACAAGCCTTAAAAAGAAAAAAAGGAAAAGAAAAAGATTCTTATTCCTTGGAAGAGGGAGAGCCTGGAAAGCTTGAAACAGAAATGAGCCAAATATTACTGTATAGCTATATAAGCGTGACTAACAAAAGAAATAAGTTATGTACAGTATGTACGTTATTCCCACAATGCACACAAAAGAAAATAATAAAATATAAATTAAAATAAGTTTACGAGGGCAAGTTGTGACCTGGAGAAGACTTTAAGGGGACAACAAGAGGGAGGCCTGGTGGTGGGGAACGTCAAAGTATGGACGCTGACATGCGCGGATGATATAGTGTTATTTGCAAGGGAGGAAAAAGAAATGAAGGGAATGTTAAAAACGTTGGACACTTATTTGAAAAGGAAAGATCAGGAAGTCAATGGGAGTAAAACTAAGGTAATGGTGTGGAGAAAAGGGGGAGGAAAAAAGGAGGAATGGAAATGGAGGGATGAGGAGATACAGCAATAAAGGAATTCATATACCTGGGATATACAATGAGACAAGATAATAAAGATGGGGAACATATAAAATAGCGAGTGAGAAAAAGGAATAATCTAATAGGGCAAGTGTGGAGTGTAGGGGAAAGACTGTTTGGATGGACATAAGGAAAAGAAAATTATTATTTGAGAAACTGATAAAAGGTGTGGTACTGTACGGGGCGGAAGTGAGGGTGTGGAAAGAACACAAAGAGATAGAGGGGCTGCAAGAGAAATACTGGAGGTGGATACTGGGAGGAGAAACACCAGAATACATCATTAGAGAGGAGATGAAAGTAGAGAAAATAAGGGTGGAAGCGGGAAATATAACAGTAAAATACGAGTAGAAGATGAGTAGAAGAACGGAGTGTAAAATTCTACAAGAATGTTGGAAATAAATAAAAGAAGGAAGAATAGAATATGGACAAGAAACCAGGAAAGATTATTACGAAAGGAACGAATATGCAAAGGAAGACTAAGAAGGGAAGGAGTGAACGTGAGAGAGGACATAATTAGAAGGGATAGAGATGTGCAAAAGCACGAAAAATGGTCGAAGGTAAAAGAAGGAAAATACAATGTAAACTATAGAAACATTAAGGGAGAAGGGATACCGAGATACTTGATTGGGGAAGGGAGGAGGGAAAGAAAGAAGATGATAGCGAGATTTGGATGTGGAAACGAAGAGAGGGGAAATAGGTACTGAAGAAGGAACGAAGACAGAAAATGTAGGCTGTGTGGAGAAGAGATAGAGTCGATTAAGCACATGTTGCAAGAATGCAGGGAATTGAAGGAGGACGAGAGGACGGTGGAAGATACTAGAAGAAGGAGGAAGGGGAGCGGAGTGCATGCAAGAAACATGGAACAGAAGAAGGCAGTTAATGGTAGAAGAGAAAAGAGGGAAGAAGTTGGTGTGAGTGAAGGAAAGAAAGGAGAGACTGCAGAGAGTGTAAACGGAGAAGGCAAATGTAAATAGTAAAATGCAACACTTTGCAAAATTGTTGTACATTAAGCAAATAAAGTATATTAGTAGTAGTACAAGCGGTAATTCTACGCACTATAATAGATTATCTTATTAGAAGTAAAAACAACAATTTGTGCGGCGAACGGGAACTCTATTTACTGATGGGCGTGCCACGTGTCTAACCACCACGCTGCACAAAATAAGAAGAATGAGTGAACTCAGCCAAAACTCAATCGAACGGTCGGAAGACCGCAGAGCACTAGGATCGCATGGTTGTTTTGGAGGTATCGATAATATAGTTGGAGTGAGAATTTGTTTACAGAGAAAAGAACCGAAATGGACGCCACAAGCTTTAAAAAGAAAAAAAGGAAAAGAAAAAGATTCTTATTCCTTGGAAGAGGAGAGCCTGGAAAACTTGAAACAGATAGTAAGTAATAGAAATAATAAGTAAGTGAACAAGTCCCTCAATAAACATAAATTTATTTCCTTTCTGGAATTCCCAACAAAGGAGATAATGAGCCAAATATTACTGTATAGCTATATAAGCGTGACTAACAAAAGAAATAAGTTATGTACAGTATGTACGTTATTCCCACAATGCACACAAAAGAAAATAATAAAATATAAATTAAAATAAGTTTACGAGGGCAAGTTGTGAACTTGTCTTTACGCGCACAGTAATTTATAGTTTAGAATACCAAAAAAAACAATTCCCCTTCCGGCCGACGCGAGATCTTACGTAGCTTAGCCTGAAAAGGACAATTTAATAAACTTATTAAATCAGTTACTTATAAGATAGGAATAATTAAATAATTCAGCTTGCCTTTAACAAAACTGAATACAAACCTCTATTTGTTTAATTTACATAAATACAATTGGAAAAGCTTGTTTGATCCCAATTTTATTTTAAAAAACAAAGAAAATAGTAATTGAGCAATTTAAAATTAGAAACAGAAATTGGCCCGAACAACTTTATGCATATTCGAGTAAAGAAAAGAATATTATGTGTTTGAGCTACCAAGTAATTTAAATAGCATGAAATCTCGCGCCAACAATTAACAGATTCAGTATGACATCTGATATACATAAAAATTGCAACACTGCTACTGCGCACGACCACATAACCAGTGCTACAAAAGTAATTATTCAAAATTGTAGGTTATATACATGCGCTCGCTCAGGGCGTGACACATAACACTAATATTAACAAAAATTATTCAAAACGTTGATTGTTAAGTGTGCGTTAAAATCTTAAAGAATGATTTAGTATATATAGTAGATATATAGTAGATCAACATGAGAGAAATTGTGTTGAAAATTAGCTGAAATCAGGTATCAAAATATCACCGAATTTATACTGCAGGTAACCATGTTTAACAAGTACTTGTTGATATAATTAATATAAATATATTTAATTTCCTTGTAGGCAATCGTAACCTGCTGAAGGCAATTTAGATACGAGTCTTATTCAGAGGTAAAATGTTTGCCAACTACTTGTTAACCGAACTAAGGTAGATGTTCTTCTTTTCGTTGTAAAAAGCAATTTATTTATACATGCAAAAAAAAGGAAAGAGCTGCCCTGTGTTTGCGAATGCTTATGCGTTTCTCAAAGCAGCCAAGCAACGAGCAAACAATCCCAGTATGTGAACTACAGATCGCAGTTTATCAGCAATACAATCCAAGCAATAAGCCAACGAGATGCAGAACGGATACTCTTGTTATATCAATCAAGACAACCAAATGTAAACAAGAACTTGGATGTAATCGTAACGGTAAAGTTATATGGACACTTCAATAGATGGAACCTTAAATATATAGAAACGTAGGTTTATAGAAACCCAAGTTAGTTGCTAAAACGAAAGTGAAGAAAGAAATCGGATGTTTATTCAATAATAATGTGTTACCTCTAAGATCGAATACGAGCGGTAGTTTAAATGTCTTAAACAATTTGGTACACTTATTTCTTTGAAGAAGTAATGTGAAATTCTTGGGTGTGTGAAACCTGAAAGAGAAGTTCTAATTATAACGAGGTTAACAAGATCTAATACGGCTTATCAAAATGTGTAGGTGTAGTGAATATTTCTATTACATCCGCCTTAAATGGCGATTATATCACTTTTATACAACAAAGCGATATTATATAGTGAAAATTTTCCATAAAATGATGCTTAACATCTAGTAAATAGAAACAAGAAAATTTCCTAGAGACTTTCCACCCTTCTACAGCAATGTCGATTTTGAAAGGAAACAATTTTACAACTTCATTTGTTATCTCATCTAAATATTGTTAACAGATGTTTGTTTTCAAAATAAAGCATAAGTAAGATGCAGTTTTGTAATGATATCACCATCTAGTGGTGATTTAACAAAGTGACAGGTACCTATAAAATGTAAGAATGTTGAAAATAACCAGAAACTACGTTCATCTCAGAGATGGCGCAATAGGTATTAACTGAAGTTAAATTTTGTAAAAACGAGGAAACTTTTAAAAGTAGATACGAGAGAAAAATAATTTTCGTATAACGTAACCGCGTACACGTCCTAAAAGAAAATTATATGTGAAGTAGAACTTAACTGCAGTACAGGAATGATTTTTTATATTATTTAATTCATCATACTCATTAGTAAATGCCGTAAATACAGAAACTCATTATAGGAAAGAAAATAGATACTAGTAAGCTTAAAGCACATTACTAAATGTTTAAGTCACAGATACTTATTTAAGGTAGCTTTTAGAAACAGTAATCAGATAAAATGATGCAATCGATCCTATATTGATTTTTGCACGTTACACACCGTTATGCAAATCATAGAGTAAATTGCTATTGAATTGTATTGATGAACAAATGTTCGTTGGTGACTGCTAATCAAGTCATTTTACGTTCAGTCAGCTTATACATATCTTCTTAAAACGATTTTCTCAGAATCCTGATTAAAATGCAAAAAAAAATTCTCCATTAATTAAATTTGTAGCATAATAACCTTTTTATTACCCTAGGCATTTCATTTTTCACCAATCACAATATGAAAAATTCGTAACTTTAACAACTCGTACAATATTGCGATATCAGTGTAATCGAACTGCCACATTAATTATAAATCAAATTTTGATAAATGTTTTGATTTTTTTACTAAACGAAAGTACTGTTATTGAATAAAATATGTAGCTATTACAAAAAAACTATAGTATAACCCTCGGCATTAAAGTTCATTCCACATGCGTCTTCAAAATCCACCTTATTGCTTTGGTACATAAACTACTACTACTATGACATTTCAGGTCCAAAGTTCACTTTTGCGATGTTTGAAGATAAAAAATATTTTGCAGAATGACAAGACAATCTGTACTGTAACTACTAAACTACACACTAGCATTAGAAGCTCAATTCTTAATAAATGAATCATTTACATTTTCATACATTGTCATAATTAGTTGAATGTTTGTAACTGTATTTTTAGGGTAACTGTACATTTTTCAGGACTGTACCTGTATATTCTTGTAGTAGAAACTTTAACCAGAGAGAATTTTAAGTTAAGAATTTACGCAACTATTGGTTGGGGTAAATTGTAAACAAAAATATTGCAATATATAATAAATTGTTTTCAGGTTTGCCGTTTCTTTTTGTCCTAATTTGGGCAATCACAAAAAATTTTATCGAGACTGAAACATGGGTAATATAATTTGCATAGTGTGGTGTGAAAATATAAGTGTTTTGCAACTAAGAATGGTTTGTTTTGTAGGATCAGTTATTTGATATGGATATGCAAACCCTTTGGAAGACATGTCCTTGGATAAAGCCACATACGGTC
>JARFJB010001234.1:32500-39373 GCA_036346205.1 Vesta saturnalis | reverse complement strand
TGTTGAAGAATCACAAGGAAGGACAAGAGAATAACAAAACACTAAAATTACACCATGAGCTAATATTTAAAATATATTAAATTTACCTGAGTTCCAGTGCATTTTCGAAAAATGGTCGGTCGGCACCTTAGAACGCTGCAAACTCTCCTATTGCTTGTGTCCAGCTTTCTAGTTCGGACAAAAAAAAACTTGATTTAGTTGAGTTTTCTTTGTTAAATTTGAGATCTCTTTAATTTATCTAAATAGAAATTTGAGTATTCCGTATTTAGAGACTTTAACATAACGCAATGTTGTTAATTATGTATTAATTCTATATCAAAACTCATTATAACCTTAAGCAACTTTCTAAAAATAAGATTAAAGCATTTCACTTCCAATGGTGTGTTACCGTAAAATATCGTTAAATTGATCTACCTACCAGTTGCATTGACAATTAACAAAATTTCATCTGGGTTCTTTGAAAACTCTCGTATTATAAATTTTATTTACGGATCTCTACATTCGACAACTTAAATAAATAATTACCCGTCTGATCCTGAAGATGGATTTCCGTTATGAAATTTTAATTCTGCATCATGAGAAGTTGTAGATTCATCTTTTTCTTGTTTGAAATCATCTTTTGGTACACTCACAGCAGACATTGTAGTGATGGAATATATGGAATCATGTCTATAGTCACTCGTATTACTTGTGGCACTTTTACTTCCATCGTTGAGGTTTTTGCTCGAATTTCCTAAATCACTATTCATGATTTAATGTACACTGACCAATTTTTAAGAATTATTATAGTACAATATACACACATACACACTGTGCATTTAAGTATTTCATTTTAATTTATTCTGTATTAATGCTTTAAAGCGAACATAACCTAAACGGTATGAGATATTTGCATTAATTATTGTGATTGGTCAATCTACCGTCGCACCCGATTGGTTGAACGCTACGTCGAGTTTTAATCCGTAGGTAATGGTGATTATTTTAATGAGAAATTTCTCTTACCTGTACTTACAGCAATTGGAGGTTGTTTATTACACATATTGCTTGAGATTATGTTGCAATAACGACCAAGTCCCATTTTTTAATTGGAAAATAAATTTAAACACAACCACCATTATACCAAGCTATAAAATCTTAAGTGTTTGCAAGATTAATGTACCGTGTTTATCTTAAAGTTGTGTCCAGGTATCAAATTTACTACTCAATGAAACGCCAATTTTGATATTGTCAGCCTTCAATACACCAAATTATAAATTATGTTACATTTTTAGTCATATATTACTTATTAGGTCGGAAAATACCACCTCCAGAATTCCTGATTCAATGATACAAAAATATCCCTTACTCAACTCCATAAGAAATAGTACGTGCAAGTACTAACTGTTTATCTTTACATAATAATGATACTATTTATTAATCATCCTGTTATCACTATTGTTATGATCAGTGAGACAATAAACTAAATACTATCTAACCAAACTACTGGATTTGATGAAATCCACAGGGTGTAAAGATCACATTATATTACTTACCTCTATTAATTTGATAATTCCATGCCCATTTCCATTGCCAAAACAAAATATTGGGATAGGTCGAGGGAAGTAAAACGCTATGTTTAAGGTGTGTTTGTAGATGTGTCAGCTTGTCAAAAATCTGCAACAGCCATCTGCCGAAGGTAGCTTTTAAAGATAGAAGACGTTTAAAAATGGCGCCTTCACCTCTAATTATATTACCTGTAATTTCTAAACCAGTTAATATAATTCATTCCCGAAACGTTGAATTAATTTTTGTCGCTTTTGTGTTGTTGTTGACATTAATTTAAAACCAAATTGCACGGCTTTGGCAAAACATACTATAGATTTAAAACATTCTTTCGATTTTAACGCGGTTAAAGTTTTAGATTTAGAAAATAATAATAAGAAACGATTCATTTCGGAAATGTTATTCATCAAAATTAATAAAAACGTATGTAATAGCAAAAAAGATATAGAAGATTTACCAAATTGTTACGATTCTATTTTAAGAAATTTATAAAAATAAAAATATAGTATGTTTTAATTTAGTTACACGAAATATGTCATTACAGATTTCAAATTGTCATTTCTGAAGAAGATATCAAACGATATCGAAATATAAAAATAACTTTAATGTTAATTTTCAGGTTTCCGCTAGTGCTGGATATGAAGTTGATGTTCTTCCGGGCTTGGTCTCGCGTAGATTCTCCTACATGGTTCTTAAAAGAACCGATGTTGAAATGACGATGTTTCGGCATAATCTCATCTGCCATTTTCAAGTCTTCGTGTTCTGCTCCTAGTAACTCGAACTGAACTGAGGTCCTCGCTGATGGTCGGCGGTATTTGTATGGTGACTTTCTTGGTCGATGCCCTGGTTATTGGTCGTTGTGATGATACTTTCACTTTCTCCTTTTCTCCTCCTTTCTCTAACCGATTTCTCCTTTCCCTTTCGTTCGTGACTGTGTGTTTCCTGAGAATAGGCTTCCAGGTCGATGGCAATCTCTGAGTGTCGTCTCGTGAATTCAAATTATGTGGTCGTTTTTCGATTTCGATAGCTTCTCTGATAATCCGGTGTGATAGATACTGTATGTTTGCTATTATCCGTGTGTTGTCAAAATCTATCGCGTGTGAGGTCTCCTTTACATGTTGGGCCAGTGAAGACATTTTCTGGTCTTTTTGTACTGCGTTACGATGTTCCTCTCTTCTTACAAACAGACGCATTAATGTAAAAAGAGAAGAACATCGTAACGGAGTACAAGTAAGACAGCTATAGATAGGTTAAGGTAAATCTAAAAATTAAATATGAATGAAAATGGTTAAATCGTATTATTGATATCTTATAGAAGCAGATGACCTTGGTATTTTTTAAAGTTAACATGTATTTATATCTATTTCTATCTATCTAAAATGAAGTTTAAATATCATTCTGGCATGGGTAACTGTTTCTGTTTTACAATGTGATTTATTTTTCGTTATGAGTTTATTATAAAATAATTATCCTAAAAAATGTTATTAAAATTATTGCAAATAGCGTAAGGTAAATCTATAGCAACAAAAAATCCGTAAGGTTGAATTTAAGTATTAGCTCAAATTTTTTCAACCTCGATATTGTAAAAAAGTCACCTTTAACATAAAACGGAGGATTCATGCATTGTAATGGATGAAATTTTGAAATGACCCTGTATTATTGATATTTTTTAAGTTAACATGTAGTTATGTCTAAAAATTAATTAAATGTGAATGAAAATGGTTAAACTACATTGTCGATATCTTATAGAAGTAGGCCTTGGAATATTTTTTAAGTTAACATGTATTTATATGTAGAGATTTCGCCCTGAAGCCAACCTTCAGCATTATACGTGCAAAAATTTCTCTAAAATAAGTGAGTAATTAAGTAACCACAACGACAACATACTTATTTTACCTTGAGGAAAAGTCACCTTCAACTGGCCTTGAAGTTGTCCATAGGGCTAGCCTGGAGTTGGCCTTGAGACTTTCCTATGACTTAATTCGGGACAGGTATAGGAACCTGTGCCAGGGTCGGCACCCTCTCATCGTGGTCCCCTTGGCTGGAAATAGTATTATAATAAGGGGACTCTAATGCTAACGTGTAAGACATGTATAAGAACTTGTGTTAGGGTCTGCGCCCTCTTGTCGAGGCCCCATTGGCTGTAAATAGTATTATAATGAAGGGGACATAATGTTAACTTGTAAGACATGTATAAGAACATGTGTTAGGGTCTGCGCTCTTTTGTCGTGGCCCCCTTGAGTAGAAATAGTATTATAATAAGGGGGCCCTATTGATAACGTGTAAGACATCTATAGGAACCTGTGTCAGGGTTAGGGCCCTCTTGTCGTGGCCTCCTTGGCTGGAAATAGTATTATAATAAGGGGGCTCTAGTGCTACCTCACAGGGCAAGTATAGAAACTTGTGTTAAGGTCTGCGCCCCCTTGGCGCGAAATTTGATTTTGTTTGTCTTGCCACATAGTTGTATATGGAGTAATGAATATTTTCAGTAATAAAGGTGGCGCCACCTAGTGGTATATTTCTAGGACTAATTATATAACGCTTTTACCTTCCGTGGACGGTCAGTTATCAAAATTGTCTGAGAGGGGCGGGCGGTGAACTGCGGTTGGACTATCGCGGAATAATCGGGTTACTCGAGCGCCAATCTAGGTAAATGGTGGTATAAAGGCCTAAAAGCGGTTCAAGTAGCATCGGAGAACACGTCGGTCCACCAGGGTTTCTGAAGACTTAGATCGGTGCCGGTATTTAAGACTTGTGTCGCTGTTGAGTCGGAAATGCGCGGTCTCGGTGGTATGAATTCAAAAATAATTCAGTTACAAAAAAAATAAAACTCTTGATACGGAGGTTGGAAGCAAATGTTTTCTATGTCGGATAAATAATAAAAAAAATTAATTTTATAAGTAGAAAATTAGACAACAGAACGATTCGTCAAACGAAAAAAATATATAAATCAACCACTCTGTCTCAGTTTGAAAAAAATAGGTTGCTATCGCAGGTAAAGAGAACAAATTAAATTAATATTTCTCGGACAAAAATAATACTAAAAAAAATTGTGTGGTTACGGTGCGAGGACTCAGCCTCTAATTTATTCTGGTAGCTGGAAAAAAAAACAAAACGCACTATAGTGCTTGGCAATGCCAATTAATAAAATAACTTTTCGCCAACGGTGGGGAAAAATACATAAATTCCTGAAAAAACTAACAAACAAGAACCAAAATTGCATTCAAGACGGTAAAGAAATAAACTAATAATTGTTTCATACACGGTCAGCTATCAAAATTGTAGTGGTAAAACAAAATTAAAAACTCCACAGTGTAAAATAACAACAGAACCTCTCCCTCTCCTCTCCCTCTCCTCTCCCTCTCCCTCTCCCTCTCCTCTCCTCTCCCTCTCCCTCTCCTCTCCCTCTCCCTCCCTCCTCCTCTCCCTCTCCCTCTCCCTCTCTCCTCCCTCTCCTCTCTCCCTCTCCCTCTCCGTCTCCCTCTCCCTCCCTCTCCCTCTCCCTCTCCTCTCCCTCTCTCCTCTCCTCTCTCCGTCTCCTCTCCCTCTCCGTGTAAACTTGTAAAGTCCACCGAGTGTGGGTAGTCAATTGATAAAAAATATTGTACAACTGTAAGCGATTATCAGAACCGAGACCGGGTCAACAAAATTTTGTTTTGGATCTGCATTACAAATTAATTATATCAATAATTTTCAATGAGAAACGAATTAGCTAGCATTAGGCAGTGCCCGAATAAAGTGCGAAAAGTTTGGTTAATTGCGGAGGATCGTTTTTAGCCGACAGATCTCACTGCGTCAAAAGAGTCAAGACTGTAATTTGGTTATCGAAGCCACTTCTAAATAACTGATTTTGTCATAAATAAATACAATGTTTTGGATGTTAAAAATGAGATTTATTATTAGTTAATTTTTAAAAATCTGTTTACAGTTTGTCAATTATATATATATATATATATATATATATATATATATAACGAATGTAGTAAACCTAAGCACAGCTACAGAGGTATATCTTAAATATAATAATTCTTCACAATGTTATAAAGTAACTAAGATTCTAATGTTTGCTTTATATTCAAATATTGGACATCTTATAATTAAAAGTCATCACCTTCACTTTCACTATCATCTTCACTCGACTCTCCGACATGATTACTAAAGGTTTTACCATTTCCTCAGCACTTTCTTAAACGTCCCACCACAGGCTCATTTCCTTTTCAGCATATAAAATACACTTTTGCTACAGTTCTCCAGTTACTTGGTTTAATGAATCCTTGCATAGCAATAATACATTCTCGGGCCTGAAGCCCTGTCTTCCAACGTTTTTGTTGTAATACTGTCCATATTAACTCGATAGGGTTGAATGGGCAGTGATACGGAGGTAAGCGTAAAATTTTATGTGCCCATTGATGGACCTCCACATCAATCTCCCTCAACATCAGAGTGAACATTCAACAAATTTAATTTTAGAGTGATTTTTATAGCAATAAGTACTCCACATGTTCGTGTTCGTGTATGTGTTTATGTTTGTGTTTCTGTTTGAGTTTGTGTTTGTGTTTGAGTTTGTGTTTGTGTTTGAGTTTGAGTTTGTGCTTGTGCTTGCGTTTGCGTTTGCGTTTGCGTTTGCGCTTGCGTTTGAGTTTGCGTTGTGCTGTAATTGGTTTGCTTGTATTATGCTTTGCGTTTGCTTGTGGTTGCGTTTGCGTTGCGTTGCGCTTTGCTTGTGCGTTTGCTTGTAATTGTGCTTGTGCTTGTGATTATGCTTGTGCTTGTGCTTGTGCTTGTGGTTGCGTTTGCGTTTGCGTTTGCATTTGCGTTTGCGTTTGCGTTTGTGTTCGCGTTCGCGTTCGTGTCCGTGTTCGTGTTCGTGTTCGTCTTCGTGTTCGTGTTCGTGTTCGTTTTCGTGTTCGTGTTCGCATTCGTGTTCGTGTTCGTGTTCGTGTTCGTGTTCGTGTATGTGCTCGTGTTCGTGTTCGAGTTCGTGCTTGTGTTTGAGCTTGTGTTTGTGTTTGTGTTTGTGTTTGTGTTTGTGTTTGTGTTTGTGTTTGTGTTTGTGTTTTGTGTTTGTGTTGTGTTTGTGTTGTGTTTGTGTTGTGTGTTTGTGTTTGTGTTTGTGTTTGTGTTTGTGTTGTGTTTGTGTTTGTGTTTGTGTTTTGTGTTTGTTTGTCTTTTGTGTTTGTGTTTGTGTCTGTGTCTGTGTCTGTCTGTCCGTGTCTGTGTCTGTGTCTGCGTTTGCGTTTGTGCTTGCGCTTGCGTTTGCGTTTGCGTTTGCGCTTGCGCCTGCGTCTGCGTCCTCGTTCGCGTTCGCGTTCGCGTTCTCGTTTGTGTTCG
>JARFJB010001234.1:0-30000 GCA_036346205.1 Vesta saturnalis | reverse complement strand
GAGCACGGTGTCTGGGCAAGGACGTATGAACCAATCAGAAAGAATGGGGCATGGTCTAGTGCTAGATGAATTAAGATGACTTAAGATGCATTAAGATAACTTATGATGAAAAAAGATGAATCTCTCCTTCCCCCATCACTTTAGTTATGACATCATGATTATGGACCTTAAAAAGGCTCTTAATACTTCCAAAAGGGCCTTATTTACTGCTCTAGATAATGAAATTTTTGTTTTACCTAGTTACAACACAACTTACCATTCTTTGAAAGTATATTGATTTAAAACTTCTACACCATAAATATAACAGGGGTCCTATACATTTAAGTAATTTTTAATTTATCTGTTAGATGTTTTACTCTACATTAAGACTTTTAAATTTTTATCATTAATTATTATATCGGTTCAAAATCTGGAATATTAGATCTGTGACAGCACCTGTAACAAACAAACTGTAAGAAACAAAACAAAGCCACATACCACCCAAAACTAAAAAACACCGAACATGTTTCAATCACTAAGCTATCACCATCAGCTGCCGATTAGTTTGAGGATTTGGGGTCGAGTTGAAAAACATTGCACCTTTATCTAACTGATCTTTTCTCAATGAATCTCTCTGCAAACAAACATTTTTAAACTAAAATCTAGTTTATTTCCAATGTGACCAATGTTTCTTCCAAGGAAAACAGCGAAAACAAGGATAGTGAATATTGCACATCGAAAACATTCTGCCACATAATAAAACTATTAGGTACAAAATCGGATTGTAGGCAAATATTTTCAATAACGCAGGTATGAAATACTGCTGTACGTAGTAAAAATACAACATTTAGTTCTTCTTCATTGCAGCAATATAATCATTGTCTATGAAATTAGATTGCAAAAAAGGTGCAATTTTTTATATTTGCTGTTGGGGAACATGAATTTTGGTATTATTGTACTGGGGAAATAGATTCTTAGTCTTCTATTTGTTATAACTATTTTAAAAATGAAACAAATACCATAATTATCATCATTATTTATTACCATTAAAAAAACGCATTTTTGGTAAAACGATTTAACTAAGTTCTAAATTTAAAACTTAACAATGCAGTCATTAGGGACCCTGTGTTGACAATTTCTTAATTTCAGAGAAAATTTTTCAACAAAAATCTCGATATCTGTTAACTATTATTGCAGGTATATTGGAAATTTTTCGTATGATATTCAATAAATCACTGACTGTTTGGTATTTACTCATGATTTTTGTCTCAAATTTCTCTTCAAAGTAACTTTTTGTGACATAAGCAAATTATTAGATCAACCATAAATTTGCTGTTTAATTAAATTGAAGGTACTGTATTTTCTACTGTACACAATACATATCAATTTAAAAACATTCTGTACTGAAAAACTTCTTTCAAAAATGTTTAATCATGTTACATAAATCTGTAGTCCAGTGTCATGTTACAAACAATAAAAAACTTAAGTGACCCTTTTTCCTTTTTTTTTAAATAACATTCAATTGTACAGGTTGTGGTCCCAAGATTACATCTACGTTTAGATAATATGATACTGGTTACAAACGTGATTCATTTCTTATTTCTGCATTGGTAATTGATCATGTTAATTACCTTACTATTCGTACTTCATAAAATTATTATCATACAGCCTAATTTGTTTACTACTATGCACTAAAACAAATCACAAACACTTCACCCTATACAGATGTTTCCATTTAGATAAAATAAATTATTGTATTTATACATTTTAGCAATTTACACAGCACAACTTCTTTAAACCATTGCCTATATTAGGTAAGGTATCTGTAATAATTCTATACTTAAAATGTTTTTAAACTTCAATCTATAAACAGCAAATCTATTTATCCAAAAAATTATAACTATCTTTACATTGATCATACACATTTTTTTCTTACATTTAATGCCAACAAAGATGACAATGTATTTCACAGTCATAAAAGTTTAAGATGTTATAATCCACTTCTAAAATACAGATCTACTACAATTAGTTTTAATTCTTGAGGGTTGCATTACTAGCACTAGCCAATGAGAATATGTACATGCATAGCAGCCAATTTATTTTTGTTTTAAGTACTGTGTTAAAAATTACGAATACCATACAGTGCCAATCAACTCTAGATAACTAAAATTTTATATGAACATGTTTCTATTTCCTTAAGAAATACTCTATCAGTGAAAGGAATCATTAATTTTACTACAAAGCATTACCTACATAAGTCAAGACGATATAGTTACTTCTATAACTCAAATACTATACCAAATTATCTAAATATAAGAACGGTAACCTCTTTAAGTCAAAGTTTTAACAGTGACTCCCACTTGTAATGGTATTGACCTGTTCATTAGCGATTCGTCCAATGATAGTCTGTTGCTATGTGATCACCTTATCAATGTAATATTTGTAAAGAAATACATTCTGCCCGTTATTGGAATTAAAATCAGTAATGTCTTTACGTCTTGAATAAATTCATTACATTTACAAACCGAAATTATCATGCACAAAATTATATGTAGCTCAAAGTAATGTTGTATTATGTTAAAATTTGATTAAAAGAAAATTTACTGTATACATGTAATTAAAGTAGAGCTTATACAATGATCTGTATAATTTCATTGAGTATACAGTTTACTCTATGTATAAAATGTTGGCTGCAATGTTAGTGCTAACTTTTATAAGAAGAATTCTAATGCAACATTGACATTTGGTAATTCTAATGCCTCGCAAATTTTAAAGATTTACAAGCATAAAGCACATTAACCTTTTCACTGCTCCATCATTGTAATCATTAAATTTTTTTTACACTGACTGCTTAAAACGCCTACACTCATCTATATCATAACACTCGCTTGCATTTAATGCATAGTAGCGTTATTCGTGTTGCGCGATAAAATGGCACAAAAATATTTAACTGAGCATGAACTACACCACTCATTACAAGATAGTGATGAAATCAGTTTCTAAGAAAACGTAATGTTTAAATACAAAATAAACAATTTTTTAATTAAATTACCCCAGACGACTTTATTTGAAGATAGACCACTGCTCCAACTGTATGTACTTGACAGCGGCAATATTCATGTGCACACAGCTAGCAGTATTGTAAACACTGTGGTACAGTGGAAAGGTTAAGACTAGAATTACCAAACTTGTGTAATCAATAGTAACCAACCCAATAGCACAAAAAATGTGTATGGTTGAATTTGATACTGAGCATGCTTTTCCAGTACTATTACAAGCATGTTCCAAATATTAACTGTAAATAAAGCAAGTCAAAAGTTTGACACTAAAAACCTTTTCAAAGAATACTACATATACACTTCCAGTACATACTTCTGCTCTTTTTAATCTAATTCTAGATCTTAGGTATACATAACTACAAAATATGTCTATATCTAAAATTTGATATCGTGATTATTATAATACACTAAAATATTGATTTATTAAGTTACTAGGTCAAACAAAATTTAATTCTTCCACAAAGTATTGAAGAACATCCAATATTGACTTCTAAACTTTCCAAAAAAATATGTTAATCTATAATATAAATTTAGAAATTTTTCTCCTCTAGGATTCAGTTAAGGCATACATGATAATAATTGCATCTATAATTTTTGAGCATATACAGACCTGTTGTGTTATTACCCAACAAAGATCGGCACTTGCAAATTTTTTATAATTTAGACAGCAAGCCTCCGATGAACAATATGAAATTAAAAACAAAAGATAAAAAAAAATAATAATCAAAACTATTTATTATAAATAAATAAAATACAAAAATTTTGTTTAAACTAGAATAAATGTTATCCGAATTGTCGTTGGCAGTGAGCATCACTCATCTGCTATCACTTATTTTATATTAATAAAATATTTTTCGTCTGTTTTATGTATTTTGACGATACATAAAACAAATGTTAACACGCCTTTATGTAATCCTAATTGCACTAATTGCTCCTTAATATAATTTCAAATTAAATGTACAGGACACAAGATTTGCAGTTTAAAACTGTGGGACCAGTTATTGCAAAAATATATACTTAAATAAAATTTAAGTACTCACATTATGTATTACGATTGTGCAAACGTTCAATTTTTGATAGAACATTAATCATGTAAAATGCCCACATCAAAATGCAGTATAAGGATCATGTAGGGTATATAATTGAATAGAAATAATAAGAACATATCACAGTCAACAAAATTTTATCGTTATTATTAAGTGGATTACGTAACTTTTTTTAATTTTGATAAATTAGGCAGAAAATTTTGTGGAATACATGAAGTTTACATTCAACAATTTTGAGTACAAGCATAAGAACATAGTATCCATACCATTTTGACAGAGAACTTTTATATTTCATTAGAACCACAACAGTAATAAAATATATTTAGAGTACACACGTAACACACTGATTACAACAATTACAGTAAGAATACTTTAAATGTAGCAACTGCTGTTTAAATACAAAAGTAAATGCGCATAGATTGCAGCATACGGCCAACTTTGACTAGATAGCACACAGAAAGTGTCATAAACCAGGACTCTTGTCATGATTAAAAATCTAGTGAAAAATGCAATTGGTGCCTTATCATTTCAAACACTGATTTAATTATTTATAATAATGAACATCTCCCTACATAATCCTCGATTATAACCAAATCGTTTTAGAGTATTGATTAATATATTTACATAAGGTCTCGAAGAAGAAATCTATACTTAGTATTGTAACAGTTCTAATAATATTTTTTAAGTACGTGTCTAAGGAGTAAAAGGTTTAATAAAAATTTTGGAAAACATATAGAGTACAAAATAAATAAAATGTAAACTAATTAAACAAAGTAAGACCACTACAAATAAGTATAAAAAATTTATAATCTAATTCGATTGTGTGCTAAGATGATTAAGTGCGCAGTTTAAATGCAAATATTAAGGACTTTATTAACCAAATTGGTGCAATTAATAAGTGGTTATGTTTTAAGAAACGTAACAATTCAGCCATTTTCGTAAATAAAGTTGTACTTCAAACACACACTACTGACCTTAAAAATCTACAATCGGAAATAAACATTTAATTTTAAAAAAGTGGCAAAATATTTAGCCATATCTGAATCATTTGTACATATGTAAACCTGTAAATGTTTAATTATAAATGCATAACCACTGCATATTTAAAGCACTAACTAATGGTTAACGAAAATCTAATTATCTAAAATTAACATTGTTTGAAGTTTTAATATCTTAGTAGTAATTTACCTAAAAATGTCTGAAATGTCTAAAAGTTTTATGCTCATCTTAAATAAATCCACTAAAATTCTAATTTGTTAATTTTGATAATATCATTTTGGTTTAGTGTAAATAACATTAACTAAGTAAGCACTCAATAACTAAGCATTTTCACAATACTGTTCAAATAGTAATTTATGCAAATAAATATTTTTAAACGAACATTTACAATTTATGATGATCAGTAAATTAAGACAAAAGTTACTTTTTGGAAGCAACTGGATAAGAAACTAAGAAATTCGTATATTGTGTTAAACAACAAGTGTCATCTGACCATGATCATTTAAAATGATCAAAACATTTTTGTGCATAATTACCTAAAGTTTACTCTAATTATAATTGCCCCCCTTTTTCGTCTATGTTAATGTTGCCACAAGATGTTGAATCAATCTGAGTGGAACCCTCGACTTCTTCCTTACTATCATCAGAGGATTTTTTGCAATCAGTTGGAGCTTGCACATTTGATTCACTTGGAACATTATTTTTAGAGCTAATATGAAGGCCCGAAGTAGACGGATTTGGAGAGGCAGGAATTTCATATGCTGAGACGGAACTAACGTTTCGTCGATGACCAGCTGTAAATCCTTTTTCTTCGAATACTAAAATACAATTATGTATATCACTGAGAGTTATTCACACAAATGCGCTTACATTTATCTAAACTAATAATGGAACCAACAATTTCATTCGCTGTAATTCCAGCAGTTTCATCCAACTGTCGTCGACGCCTAATTAACCACCAATCCGTAATGAAAATCGCTAAAGCTATAATTTTAATTCCAGCACATAATCCAACGTATTTAAAACGAAACTTTTCAATATCATATAGAAGACAACGTCCACCTTTAGTACCACATGTACTTTTCCAGAGCAAACAAGTTGAATCTATTAGGTTACCAAATAAAATCGGTGCCGGTATATAACCAAATAATCTAAATATAACAAATTGCATTCCTAATGCAAAAGATCTTTCTTCTTCACCAACAGATCTATAAATTTAGATGCTCTGTTTACCTGCATCATGAATGTTAAGTAATTTCTCACCTTAGCACAATCATTAATAATGGCATTTGTGTTACAGCTACAATAAATGTCATAAAAAATAATAAAATTAGAAAAGGATAAATTGTATGGCAGGAGGAATTGCATGGACCTGCAGTGGCTACAGGAACTACTGTGACTTCTGCATATTCGGCATCGGCAGTGCGAGCACCAAGTGTAACTGCTGACGTTGTTCCTGTTATCAAACTCATATTACCATGTATGCCTAAAAATACAAATATTAAGCATAAACAGTTCATTACGACAAAAGTTACTTACAGGCACAATTGGTATAATTGGACCGTAATATCGATGTACAACCGGCATGGCATGGACTAAAATATGTTAACCCATTATTTCCACACACAGGTTCTACATCATTCATGCTACATTCACATCCAAAATTACAGGATGATGTAAGATTTACTTGGAATGGTTCAGTATGTGTACTGTTAAAGTATGGAATTGTAGTACCAGCCATTTTTAGATTGTCACAACCCAAGAAGAACAGCAAAGCATAACAGGAGAGACAAATAAAGTTAGCAAACAGTACAAACTGTATTGCTCCTTTTGGACGTAATTCCATCCGTTTCAATATGCAACCACCCATAAATATACCAATACACGCGCCGGGTATAGCAATAGAACCTATAAAAGAAACACAAACATATATCATCTGATAGGTATTATTGTGAGGTAAGCTATCCTTATTTGTGCTTTCTAACAGCTTTTAGGATCAAGTTGTGTTAGGTTTTATTTAAGCTTGTTAATATTATACTTTGAATAAACCAAATAATTAATATTTAGCAAGATGCAATGCTGTTAGTGTGTAGGTCACCATTCTACCACATTTTGGAAGCTTCATGGGTGCCCTCTGACATCTCTAAAATTCAATTTAAATTTCTTAAAGAATTAATTATAATTATCTATATCTATAAGATTTTTACTATCCTTAATCATCAATACAGATTATTTTTGTTTTATTTAATAATCAATAAAAATGTTTATTGTAATTATTTTCTTGGTCCATTTGGATGTAGAAATAACCCATTTAAGATTTGAAATGTGATAGTCTGACAACACATAAGAAAAGTAACAATGTCACGATTTTTCCAATCACGGAGTTGTTTGAAACCGGATCGGTTGTTGCTTACTTTACTCTTTACCCTTACTTTAAGGAGTAAACATCTATTTAAATTAGTGCTAATTTTTGTGATTGTTTTATTTCTTTTATTCTACAAATAGTATTTTTTAATTACTCTTTTCCTTTGTATATCCAATAAATATGATAATCAGTCCTGTCACTTAATATGTTTCGATTTTACATCATAAATAATTTTGACGATTGCAACATTATTAATTTATTTGTGTGTAAAAGGAAGGAGTTTTTTTGTTCTGCTCGTTCTCCTTCTTAATTACTGCGTTGAACACACAACCAGGGACATAGCCAGGAATAAAGTTCAGAAAGTGCCAAAGTTTGGGGAAGATGAATTTTTAAGAATATATTTTTAACATTACATGATATATACATATATAAACATTATCAATAAGTTATGAAAAGTAAAGTTAAAGTGAAGGTGGGAATTCGTTCAATTAGTAATTACGATCATCACTGTCGCATGTCATAAATACTGTTCAAATAATCGATAAAAGGATTAACACATTTTGCCGAGTCAGAGTAAAAAGGGTGCCACTCTCACCCATGGGTGAGTATTTCTTTAATCTTATAAGTTGTCATAGTCTGTTTAATAAACACATTGTATCTTGTGTATGCATGGTGCCCAAGAGCTAAATGTCACCATTGACGTTATATAAGTACGTGTGTTTACTTAATATTTCCGAAAGCTACAAAGCCAGCTAGGTCTTAATTCAATAGTTATACCTTCTTGTATTTACCCGTACTTAGACGCATTTATCCGACGACGACGCAGCACGATACATTTATAATGTATAAGACGAATGAAACAAATACTTGGGTATGGTTACACAAGGGGTGCTCAGGTTTTCAACACAATACTTTCTCTTTTAGATTTTTGCTAGAATTAATTATAAAATGTTAGCGAATGCATATAATAAATTAGTTTTGACAGTGTAATTGCTGTTTTTGTATAGTACCGTATCGAGTTTCACACACATCATTAAACTAGACGAATTAAAACAGAAACACACTGTATCTTCGGAAACGAAGCATATTTCGACCTACATTTCTAGAAACTTTTTTTCACAAAATAACTTCGACAATCACCCCGTAAAATCTTTCGCATTTATTTACAAACACCCTGCATAGGGATAACTGAAACATCCAGTATTGAATGAATGATTGAAAATTTATGGTTTTGCAATTATTTCACCAACAAAACTTTAGCAGATACATTGTCTACACCGCATGAATTATCATTCTTAAGTTTTACAATCTCATCCACAACTTCCTGTGCCATAACTTGCTTCGTGTAGAATGAATTCAGTGTAGGAACTCTTACAGTACAAGAATCAAACAATGTACTTATGTGCAAATTTAATTTATTTTCAGCCATAAATTAGTTAGCAAAGTAATTTACTACTCTGCTCGGCTTATTGTATTGTGCGTGTACCAATTTTCACATGCTAATGAATAATAGAATGCATCTAATCAATGACGAAAGGTCCTCCTATATATAACTTTTTCAGGTATGGATGAATTTGTTCTACAAAACCGAATAGAAATGATCAGCTATGTTTGGATTTAGTATTTTTGCTCTAATACTGGGTGGTTCTTGTATGTTACTAAATAATCTATGACAGTACAACTGGTTTTGTTATTTTTATTTATAGATTCTAGTAGGGTCTTTTAGTCTAACCATTAATTGAAACGCATTAAATAAGTCTAATAATAAGGTTTTGTTACTAGAGCTTTTAGAGAAATCAATGTTTGCTTATATATGCTAATGATGTAGTCTGATTGGCTAAAAATAGATGTATGTCAATCGCCAAGGTTCTGTAGACTGATAAAACACTGATTTTTATATTATAACATTCTATTATAGCTGCGGAAATCTTGATGACACCTTCTGCAGAACACTCACAAGAACCGGTAATACATTTCACATTTTTACATAGAGTTGAGATCGTTTCTAAAAAAGATGGCGCTACCACCACATATTACTTCTTGCCTACAACAATTTGAAATCACAGTGCAGTATTCCAGAGCCAGAAATAATAGTTTGGCAGCAGTATACAAGTGTTCAGTAATACACAGCTGTAGTTTGGTAGTTTTTACAATTATTGTATAGCTCGGTGACATGTGACTATGAAAAACGCTTCATTGTGTGCCTCGTTAAGCTACATTTTTGATTAATAAAACGGCAGGTGATTTTACAGCCAATAAAATGATTGTATTGTTTGCATTGCAAAACCCTAATAAATTGATCCATCAAAGAGCATAACAGAAATTTGCCACCTTTGTTTAAGTGAATCCCATATTTGTTGAAGTGAAAATTATGTAAATATTTTTTTAACCCTTCACGTAGATATAGATTCCAAATGTTTTGTGCTTTTCCAGATTCGATAAACAATTTTCATCTTCGTCATTAGTATACAGCACAATTAATCCGATTAATCTAAGATTTAGGAACAAACAAAAATCACAACCGTTCACTTTGACTTGATCACATTACTACTAGTAAAGGAGAGAAATTCAGATTAAACAAATCTTGGTTGTCTGCTTGGTCGTCTGTTTCTCACCTCACCCCTAGCACATACAATACAGCAGCCTATAATTTATTATGTTTCACTTCGCTAACATTTAGTACATAATAGTTGTAACTCACCTTTAGATATCAAGGTTTTGACCTCTCTCTTAAATTTGAACAATGAAGAGGTTTTTAATTTCAGTGATAATTTATTCACATAATGAGCAATGTTGTAAAAGTAAGGTTTTCAAGAGTTCTAATGTATATCGACTTGATCACATTACTACTACTAAAGGAGTGAAATTCAGATTAAACAAATCTTGGTTGCCTGCTTGGTCGTCTGTTTCTCACCTCACCCCTAGCACATACAATGTAGCAGCCTATAATTTATTATGTTTCACTTCGCTTACATTTAGTACGTTATAGTAGTAACTCACCTTTAGGTTTTTAATTTCAGTGATAATTTATTCACATAATGAGCAATATTGTAAAAGTAAGGTTTTTCCAAGAGTTCTAATGTATAAGCGGGTATGTTAAGGATGTCTTTGCGTCTAATATTTATGTTGTAGACATCAGTTCTAAATTCTATTTTATTATAGAAATATTGAAGACATTTGTAGGCTATTATTTTATGAAAAGTACCCAAGGTGTGTGAAATTCGTCGATCCCACATGCATAACCAGTCAGTTCCTTCAATCATATAAGATATTCTCTCTCTGTTCCTGCTTGGATGAATCTTTAAGACATGAATTTTGCACTTTTTGTATTTTTTTTTCATCTTATAATTTATACACGAATTGTATACATCACAATGATTAAAGTTAGACAAAATAAAAGATTCACATAATACTTTTTTTAATATCTTTATGCAGAATATGTCTCTTAAAACTTTAATGTAGAAAAAGACTTTTGAACTAATTTAGTAATATGTGTGGTAAAATGCATATGGATTTAACTACAAAAATTCTCAAATCAGTAATAAGTGAAGTTACCCCTCCGTTAACAAATCTTATTAACAAATCAATTGAATAACGAAAATTTTCAAATTGCCCCAAAATAAAGAACCAAATCAGAGATATTTGAAGTCATTCTTAAGAACCAAATCAATAAACATCAACGTTCAATGTCCTTTTCAAAAAAAATATCAACAGCCTTGGAAGATGCAAATACCACACTGGCGTGGATCCTTTTTATTCTATTTATTATTCGAGGAAATTTTCAAGATAACTCAATAGAATCCGTTGTTATTCATCTTCGAATAACAGATCATAGTCTCACTGCAGTAAAACTGTTTGTTTTGAGAATGAAATTGTTTCAAACTCAGCATACAATTACTATACCTGACCATAATCAAATAAGCTACCCAATTAAATTTGCAAACTGGGATTTTGTTAACAACGAAAATTATGTAGAAGTTGCAATATGTTTATCCTTTATTCACAGTAACAAAAAGTTAATAAACAACTTAAAAAAACCAGGTGAAACTGAAAGATCCTTGGTATGCAAATGAAATTAAATAGTGTAATAAATAAAATAGTTAAATCCAACCTTTTAACTTACTAAAACTAAACTAAAGAATACTTGGTACCAACCAAATGAACTAATTAACAGCAACTCAGTATTATAGACGATTAATAGAAAATGCTTCGAAAGATACAAGGAGAAGTTGGAATGTATTAAACTCCATATTGGAAAATAAAAACGAAGTAAGAGTAATTGAATATTCAGGAAAGAAATATGATCAAGCAACTGATATCGGTAACATACAGTACAGTCTCAGTAATCCAAACAAAAGAAGAAAAACTCAGTAGTTCGTACAAATAGTTATAATTCGAACATAACTAATAAAATGTTCAGATTATAGAAAAATGTTGGGATTGCAGAGATAAGATACAAACATTCATATTATGTATGTATTTACAACTTATTTTTGCAAGTATACACTTTTGATTTCCTTTGAATCCAAGCATGTACGTACATTTTGTTTAGAAGTCAGTATTCTGCGCTGTTTATTTGCAATTACACTTACATTTAGAAAACTATATGTTGTTAAAAATTGAAAATATCTGGAAAACGAAAACACACTACGTTAACTTTAGGTCGAAACGTGGAAATCATTAATAAGCAAATGAAAACCAAACTATTACAAGCATGGTGAAGTTATAAAATGTACGAGAGTTGACTGTGCGATATTAAAAACATAAAAGTAAAATTATGGATTTTATAGCTTTATAAAGATCCGGGTAAAAGACAGACCCTTAAATCTAGTGAAAATCTTGCTATAGAGAACGCCTTGTTTACTTAGTGCATTCAGAAACGTGCCAAAGGAGCGCCCATATCTAGCAAAATAATTTGTGAAAAAGCTAAATTTCTTAATAAAAAAATGTAACAAACAAAAATGATTTTAATGCCAGTCTCAAAGAAGTCTTGTGTATCTTGGTCCCAAAATATACCACTTTGTGGTTGACCAATTCCCGAACACAAAAAGATCATCTAAGAAACCTTAAAATTTGGCTTTTAAAATAACTATAATAATAAATATACACTAACTGCAGGTGCAAATATTATTTCTGGAAACTATTATACTGTACACAGAAAATGGAGCACTTAATCAAATTAAGTGTACCATCTCCAACAAATGCGTTTAAGTTACTTATTCATTAAGTTGTATCTTATAGCAAAAATAAAGTTATTATTATAACCTTGTGCAATACATAAAAATAAAAGTTCATATTAGTGACCCGTTAATTATGAAGTATGGAATCCCCCAATGTACGGCTCTAATCCTACTGCTTATTAACATTTGACATATTTATAATCATAATCATAACCATCTTTATTCATGTTACTGTCAAGCAGCTTACACACATCAATGAAATCTAGAACACATACTATCAGTAGACAAACAAAATAACTTGAAATGTTAAATGTCACAGTAACACATAAGATTATCATTCAGGTATTCTTGATAAGTAAATAACATTTTTGTACCAACAGATTTTTAACCACACTTTTGAATTTATTCATTAGCAGAGTTCGTACTAATTATAAAATTTTGGAGCATAATAGTTAACTGAGAAACGACTTTTAGCGATCTGTGTAAAGGGTATATTAATGTCATTACTTGCTCTGATATTATACGTGTGTTGATCTGAGTAGGTAACAAATTTATCTAAATTCTGCTGCATGTATATTAGGCAACAATAAATATATATAGATGGCACCGTCAAAATTTCCAATTTCAAAAAATGATTTCTGACATCATCATGATAATGTAGGTTAAGAACAATTCGTACTACACGACGTTGAGCAGCGAAGACTCTTTGTACATGAGTCGTATGCCCCCAGGCTAGTATACAGTAAGAAACGACATTGTGAAAAAGAACATAATACACATTGTTAATAGTTGTAAGATCAACGAGCCTTTGCAAATGTCTAAAAAGGTATTTAAACAATTTAGAGATTAGATAGTCAACATGTCTGTTCCAAGTTAAGGTGGAATCTACATACACACCTAAAAACTCTACAGCGTTTACAGTATTATTTAGACATTTCAATGTTAAGATAATATCTTGAGATTTATTGATGTTTAGTTTTAAATAGTTAGCCTGAAACCACTGTTCCTCTCTTGACTGTGACACTACCATGTTATGTGTTTCTGTGGCATTATTGGCGGTAGTTATAATAGTAGTATCGTCAGCAAAAAGTATATAAGAAATATCGTTGATATAAATTAGGAACAAAAGAGGTCCTAGAACAGACCCTTGTGGTACTCCAATATCAACTGTATTGATGTTGGAATACACATTGTTGTAAAATACGATCTGACTATGACAAGTTAAGTAAGCTTTTATAAGCATTGTAATTTATTTAACAGAATTTGATGAGATACGCAGTCAAAGGCTTTACTGCGGTCACAAAATGTGCAACCAGTAAAATAGCCAAGTTCAAAGTTATCAGATACATGAGCAACTAGATCGTTTATAGCATCAGCAGTACATTTATTACTATGACATCCGAATTGAGAATTGTGAAGGAGACTGTTTTGTTCAATGTATGTATAAAACTTATTTTTTATAGCAGTTTCAAATATTTTTGAGAATACGGGAACCAGTCAAATTGGACGATAATTGTCTAATTCACTGGTTTCCCCCGACTTAAATAATGGTATAACTTTAGAGATTTTTAGACAGTTTGGAAAAGTATTCTCCTTAATACATATATTAACTAATTTAGTAAATGGAATAAGTAAAAGATCCCTAACATACTGCACAATGTTGTTACTTATACCATAGATATCGATGCTGGAATTATGTTTTAAGTTGTTAAATATAACCCTCATTTCATTGTCGGTTACCTCTTTTAGATCAAAACATTGTGCAGGTGAACATACTGCATCATACAGATATTTTTTAAAATCAGGTGCATTATTACCTAAGCCTGACGTAATATCCAGGGATATTTTGGTAAAGTAATCGTTGAAATTTTTTGCACTAAGGGATTTGTTACTTTTCACATTTTTTGGCTTATTTGTATTTATTAAATTCCAGACACGAGCATTGTAGTTGGAATTTTCAATGTAATTTGTATATGCATTTCTTTTAATTTCAAGTAACCTAGCTTTATATTTCAATCCAAAAGATTTGTACCTCACTGTATTATCAGGAGTTGGACGTAATTTACTTACATCATACAAGAATAAGAGATGTCCTCTCATAGTTCTCAATTCGCTGTTAAACCAACTAATGTTAATTTGTGTGACAATGGTTTTTTAATAAATTTTTCTGGGAAAGACATGTTGATACAATTAACAAATATTTCAATACATTTTTTTAATTTTTCATCGCAACATACATTATCGTAGATGAAGGATAACGATTCCATCTGTAGCAAGGTGTAAAATTTATTCAAACCCTGTTTGGTAATTGGTCATATTTTTATGAAATCCTGAGATCTTCTATTCAACTTGAAGTAATTTACAAGTATTTTATAGAGATTTTTTCTTTGTGATCGGACAATCCGAAGTTTGCAACTGAAAAGTGACACAGAGGTGCATTAATATTAGTCAAAATGTTATCGATACAGTTTTTTAACCTAGTACTCTCTTTAATAGTACATTTCATGTTAAAAGAACTAATAAGATAAAGTTCAGACCTTTTGGAACACCTCTGATCCTTAAAATTTGTTAAAATCTCCACCAATTAGCAAATCGTTACAGATGTTTAGTGAATCAAATGCGTTGTTGATAGGATTGAGAAAAATTTTAAAGTCACCTAGTGGTGAGCGATATGTATTAATTATAGTTATATTAAACCGCTTTAATTTGACTGCACACAATTCACAATTTACTTCACCACTTAATAGTTCAATGTGTGATACTTCAAACTCAATCAAGTTCTTTATTACTATACAAACGCAATCAGGTTTACGCGTTTCTCGACAGTAGCTTGTAGCTACCACGTACCCGCTTATGTTTAATGATTCAAAGTATTCAACATTTTGCCAATGTTCGCTTAAAAAAAATATGAGTTAAGGAACAGCAAGTTCCTTCTAGCTTGTTACCTAAGGATTGAATATTCAAAAATATGATCGAAAGAGATGAATGCATCAGTTTAAACACCAAGAAGCCATTTGTCAAAATTTAAAAGATAGTGTTTATTACTTTCGCTTATACCTAATTTAAAACTACTGTAGTTTCCTTTATTAGGAAGCTTGCTTACCTTGACACCAATATTGGGCCAAGTCTCCCTTAAATATTCATTAAACATTTCTTCGCTAACTTGGCCTTTGATGTGGCCAACATACAAATACGTATAATTTTCGATACCCTGTATCTTCGATTGTGAATTGTTACAACCCTTGATACCATTTTTATCTTTAATAGGTTTTGTAGATGCTGATAATTTACTGGCAACCTGCAATTTGTTACTTTTCGTACGGGTTTTACTTTTCGTTTGAGATAGATTATCACTAGCAACATTCTTATCAACATAAACAGGCTTGTTTACAAAATTCGATTCCTTTTTAGTGTTTATTGCAGTAGATGCCGTTACCTGTGAGTTTGTCGCATTTAATTTTAATAAATTATTAATTTCCGATTGATCATTCACTCTCTTTTTGAGATGCAAAATGAGCTGATTTAAAACGACCAATTCACGATTCAGGTGTTCCTTTTCCATATTGTTAAGTACACATTGAAAATTTTGACATACAAAGGTACTCACGTTGACATTAGAATCGATTGCGTGTAAGTTTTGTTTATTTAAAAGCATACTTCCAGTTGTAACTTTTTGATTTATAAATTTTTTAAGCACTTCATTATTAGACAAACTTTGAGGAACTTTTTCTAACACTAATCAATTAATCCACTTTTTCTTAATTTATTTAATTCAGTAACCACTAGTGAAAGTGGCCCGGTCACGATCTTACATCTGATTATTGAAGAAAACAGTTGGGCTAAAGTTAAAGATCTAATTGAAACAAATTTACAAGAAAAATTTAACTGGCAGTGCCATAATATTCTAACTATAAACCTAAAAAAACAAAATTTCTTTGTTTTTCACCAACCAAAAAACTGTGTCAACTTTCATAAACTTGACAGCCCACAATGTAGCCTGCATTAGAAATTGTAAATGTTCTAATAATATCTCTGCATCCAAAATAAAATACTTGGGTGTCATATTTGATTGATGCAAGAAAAATATCCATGTAGCATTGAGTATATTACTCAATGCAAGTAGTGAAAAATGGTAACAAAATTTATCTTTATATTTGTTCAAGTAAATTTTATTTTTAAAAAAGAAACTAGAAAAGTAGTATATCATGTATTCTGGAGGGTGAAGCATGAAGCATGTATAACATGACAATGAAATTCTTGGGGACAATTCACAAACTCATAATAAAAATAATCTTCATTAAAAAGAAATATTACCCTACCCAGCTAATTTAATCATATCGATGCAACATATGTCTTGATACAATCTATCATGAAATAATGCTTTCACTTCGTATATACTGACTGGAAGACACTTTTCTTAGAACCACTTATTTTTTATTTCATATTTATATGAGATAAAACTTATAGTATCTCTTCCTATACAGTTTTAAAGAAAAAAATTTTAAGTCATTTTTATGGGAAATTTTCTTGCATATAAAAAGGAATACATAGTGTTACATATCAAGTTTCAAAAAACATAAAGGATCCCAACACTAAAGTGCGCTTATTTTATAAACTACAAATAATTTTATTAAGCAAAACAAAGTGTTAGTTTAATGCAATACACTTAGATTTATACAGAGTGATCAATCTCACGTGATCAAAACATTTAAGTTGGTATCACTGATAGGTTGGTAAGAAGCTGTATTGCTCTAGCTACTCTAGAGCATGGTTCGAGTAAAAACTACGATCAGTTTCAAATCTGTATGAAGTTCATTAACTTATACATATTATAAAATGTTATCTTAATTTAAATAATGACTATTTTGTATTTGATTAGACTGCATCCCTATAAGATACAACGAAATAAATAAAATATTATTTAATGATTGGATTACATCATTACAAAATAATGAATCTTAAGTATTTAAATGTTATAATTTCATTATAATTAAATAAAATTTACAGTGCATGTTTGAAAACGGCATGACGATTAAATTCGATATCACAATTTAAAATTCAGAATATATAATTTGTCTTGATATAGACAGTTTGTAAATAACTCAAGAAAATAGAAAAGTGAAAAACGAAGGTATAATATGACATAAACTGACATAAATTAAAACGACTAAAACCACACTAAAAATCCAAAGTAGCCAACTGCAAAACACAACAATATTAACAACTAGGGATTTTTGTCATACCACTACAGTACACTTGAGGTTGGATATAATTTGAATTTAAAAATAACCACTACAACAGTTGTTGCAATATTGTACCTCTAATAATTAGAAACCTTCTACATGAACTACCATAAAAACGAAAGCATCTGGTATCAACAAGATGGTACTCTGCTCACAATGCTACATTAATAGGTAATTATTTAAATGACTGTTTTAACAATAAGGTAATTGCTACAAATATAGTAGTTTCGTTAGCCTGCAAAATCTGCACATTGTTAAACTATTCTCATAACAGCGTTGAAATGAGCGTGGTAAACTTGATAGATGTTATTTTTAAACAACCAGAAACTTCTAATAAAGAATACCTTTTTTTTTTATACTGTTAGATGCAGCAAATGATATATTAGTTTTATGCCATAATATTCAATTTAGTTATTTTGTACATTTGAATTAAGCGCACCCCTTCCTGCTTTATTTGGGGATGCTAATCGTCTCGAATACGAGTGGGCAACAGTTGAGAAATGTACTTCGAATCGTTAAAGTCGCTTGTACGCTCTCTACTTCTTATTTCTTGTATATAAACTAATAAACTTCATAAAATAAAATGTTTCTAATAAACAATTAACACATACAATAAACTTTTACTCATTATTTATGGCAAAATTTCTTTAGAAAATAGCAAGAATGATTGATTAATCTAGCTGTACTTTCAAACAACGTGTGGACAGTAATTAGCATGTGTAAAGTTGTTACTTTACACACACTAACCTCAGCGTGTGTAAAGTACAACTTTTAAAACCATTTTGCGTTAGTTTTTGTGTATTTCAGAGCAGGCATAGAAAAACATATTTTTTACAGGATCTTGATTGATGTGTGATGTTAATCAATTTCTTGCGTAACAGATTTCCATGATTCTAATACGGCTTTTGTCAAATGAAATCCCTCTATAGAATAAACGTTATTTTTCAGTTTACCATTTTCAAGAATTGTGATTTTTTCTCATATCATAAGTGAGAGGAAAACAGGAACTTGGGAGATCATTCCAGAGTTTAGAAGCCGTGTAGACAAATGTGGATTCTGCCAGTTTGGTACGACAAGTGGAGATTTGTACTGCATACTGATGATGTGAATGAGCGAACCGAGTGTTTCTCGCAAAGATAGCTCGAGATGGTATCAAAGAATATAATTCAGCAGCACAATAGCCGTAGTAATAACGATAATACAAAGAAAAAACCGAAACCATCCTTCTATGCTCAAGGGACTGTATGTGAGAAGTTAAGGACGGGCTATTTATAAGCCTAATCGCTGTCTTTTGAATACGATCAACGATATCGAGAGCGTATTGGGGAGCACTAACCCAAAGGTGAGAATTATATTCCAGATGAGGCCGAATTTGGGCCTTATACAGCAGAAGGAGTTGTCAACAGGTAAAGTACTGCTTAGATCTGTACAAAAAGCCTATTTTACGAGCAGCTGTTTTGGTAGCTGACAGAAGATGATCAACCCATGAGAGATTTGAAGATACAGTCATACCCAACAGAGTAATAGAGTCTGAAAACTTAAGAACTGAGCCATTCATACTTACAACAGGAAATGATCGATCTTTTTTGGCGGCCATAAGGCAACACTGAGTTTTGTTAGCATTAAATTTAACTAGATTTTTGCTTCCCCATTCGAGAATACGTTGAATGTCTTTGTTGATTGAATTTGCCATTTCAGCTTTAATTTCTTGATTTGACATAGAAGGTGGATTATCACTATGAGTAGGCTGAGATGAACTACAGTGAAGAGTGATATCGTCAGCAAAGCAATGGATGGGGTTACTTGTTGAAGAAATAAGGTCATTTATGTACAGTAGAAAAAGTGTAAGCGCTATAACGGATCCCTGCGGTACACCCGCGTTAATGCTAACTTCTTTTGAAAAAAAGCCATCAACTACGACACGTATTCGTCTTTTATCAAGGAAACTACAAACCCAGTTGATGAGCGTATCATTTAACCGAAACGAGGTGAGTTTGGCAAGTAAACACTTGGTCAAATGCCTTTGAGATATCTAAAGCGACTACAACTGTTTCACCGGACCGCTCTACTGTATTGTTCCAAACTTGGGTCACATATGAAAGAAGATCGCCTGTTGAACGACTTTGCCTAAACCCATATTGGTGGTCACTAAGGAGTTTGTTAGTTTCAAGGAACGTGAGCAGTTGCTGATTGATGGCTTTTTCCATGATTTTAGACAAAATGGAAGTGATGGCAATTGGTCGGCAATTTGAGGGATCGGTCTTATCGCCTTTTTTGGGAATAGGTTGAACATTTGCTAACTTCCATGATGAAGGGAATTCCCCAGAAGACATAGAGATCGTATAGAGCTTAGAATAGGACTGGTACTAGTTCGGGGGAACATTTCTTTAAGACAATAGCTGGGATACCGTCTGGGCCAGTCGCCTTATTGAGATCAAGCCTACTGATGATCGATTCCAAGAGCTTGTACCGAAAATGAATTAGTTTCATAGCGTATGAAGAAGAGTTGACTAGGGGCACATCTTTTCCAGAATCATTGAGACACGAGTTTGATGCAAACAAATCCACAAAAACGTTGGCTTTGTCTACAGAATCAGCAACTACCGATCCGTCAATAGACGTCAGGGGGGGAAATGAAGATGTTCCAAAGTTTTTACTAATGGCTTTAGCTAAAGACCAAAATTTACGACTTCCTAAAGGAGATGTAGCTAGTTCATTGCATTTTCGTTGTTCGAACAACTTTTTAGTTTTAGTGATGACACTTTTGCAGATATTTCTAGCACCAACGTATTCTACATGACTGTCGACCGATTTATTAGATTTCCATTTAATGTAACATTTAGTTTTTAAAGATATTGCATCAGCACAAGCCTTATTGAACCAGGGTTGGGAACGTGAATGACCTATACGGTACTGTTTTTTGGGAATGTATAACTCCATTCCCATGAGGATGACTTCAGATACTGAAAGAGCGATGTCCGAAGAAGAGGACGACTTAAAACAATATTCACGCCATGGAAAGGTTGCAAAGAAATCCCGTAAATCACTCCATCGAGCTGACTTAAAACACCACAAGGTTCTATTAGTTTTGCGAACAACAGTGGAATTAAGTACAGTAGAAATGATTTTTATTAGACAATGGTCGGAAAGACCTAAAGGCGAAAGAACGGAAGTTTTATAAACAAGAGGGTTTGATGTAAGAAAGAGATCTAGAAGATGTGGAGTATAGTTAGGGTTATCAGGGATTCTTGTGGGTTCAGAAATCATTTGTGTGAGATGACATGAAATAGCAAATGTTTCTGCACTATGAGCAGCGGGATTTGTAGTAGATGAAAACTGAAGCCAATTAAGAGTTATGAACATTGAAATCGCCTACAAATGAGGTATCGCAAGATGGAAACTGAGACAGGAGATAGTCAACTTTCATACTAAGGTAATCGAAGAAGTCTTGAAAGCTGCTGTCATTAGGAGACCTATAAATAAATGCAACAGTGAATTTCACAAAATTAGGTTTTTGAATTTATCTGTCTTGTGTCAACAAATGTCGCAATTACTGCAGCTATTGAATTGCTGAATACCTACGGCGTACTTCACTCGCAATTTTCTAAAAATTTTATACATTTACATAAACGTTGCTGATTTTCTACACTGCTCTCGTTACTTTACTGCAATATGATTCTACTGCAATATGATTCATTTGATAAATATCTATTAAATCGCAACCAAGACACATCGTTACTATCTATAAATATTTAGTAGCCCTAAAGTTATTTTTTAAACTTTTAATTTAGTGACACGTATATTATCATTCCGTTAAATTATATTTTTGTGACTAAAGTTGTAAATGCTTTCCTGTTGCTGCTTCCCTGATTACAAACAATTACTACACATATTAATTCACCTCTTACAAGTTCATCCGAAATGTAGAAGCAAATCGGTAATTTTGAATTAATAAAAAAGCCTCCTACAAAGGACAATAGAGTACGATTTGCAAATTTTTCTTGTCTACCAAATTCATCAAGATCCTCAAATCCTTCAATAAAGTCATGTAAATGGATATAACCCAATCCTCATTTTAAATTGATCTTGTCAAATATACATCCTTGTCATTTGTTTCTTCCTCATTTAGTTTTTCTATTAAAGACTACACATATTAATTCACCTCTTACAAGTTCATTGGAAATGTAGAAGCAAATCGGTAATTTTAATTAATAAAAAACCCTCCTACAAAGGACAATAGAGTACGATTTGCAAATTTTTTCTTGTCTACCAAATTCATCAAGATCCTCAAATCTTTTAATAAAGTCATGTAAATGGATATAATCCAATCCCTGTTTTAAATTGATCTCGTCAAATATACATCCTTGTCATTTGTTTCTTCCTCATTTAGTTTTTCTATTAAAGACTACGCATATTAATTCACCTCTTACAAGTTCATCGGAAATGTAGAAGCAAATCGGTAATTTTGAATTAATAAAAAACCCTCCTACAAAGGACAATAGAGTACGATTTGCAAATTTTTTCTTGTCTACCAAATTCATCAATATCTTCAAACCCTTTAATAAAGTCATGTAAATGGATATAATCCAATCCCCGTTTTAAATTGATCTCGTCAAATATACATCCTTGTCATTTGTTTCTTCCTCATTTAGTTTTTCTATTAAAGACTACACATATTAATTCACCTCTCACAAGTTCATCCGAAATGTAGAAGCAAATCGGTAATTTTGAATTAATAAAAAAGCCTCCTAGAAAGGACAATAGAGTACGATTTGCAAATTTTTCTTGTCTACCAAATTCATCAAGATCCTCAAATCCTTCAATAAAGTCATATAAAATGGATATAATCCAATCCCCGTTTTAAACTGATCTTGTCAAATATACATCCTTGTCATTTGTTTCTTCCTCATTTAGTTTTTCTATTAAAGACTCGGTAATATAAAACCAGGGTTAAGGATAAATTTGTAATTGCTGGGAGATTGATAATAGAATGATAGAGATAAACATTGTGTTGTGATGTCTCCAGTTTGTTCCTTTTGAGGATAACATTGCATTTTTATAAAAGTTTGGACTTCTGGTGATTTATTGTATAGCATCTTACCTAATTGTGATTTCTCAGAAAAACATGATATTTCCCTTTGAAGTCGATAATTTGCAGATTTTTTTTAAACAACTTCTAAGTTGATCAATTTTGTTGTTCATTGTTTCAACTTCTTGTGTGGGTGTAGTTGCAATAGGCATGTCAATAAGTTCATTAAGAATAGGTGCATTGTCACAATCAAACCTTGATGGAAAAATTGATTTATCATCTTTTGGTAAATCAGTGCATGACTTTGAACTGACAAGTGCCATACGTTTTAGGTCAGTCATATTTGCTCACTGTAAATTCTAGGTCATGACTGTTTAATGTGTCATATTTTTTTATTGTATTCAAACTATAATCAATTTGGGACGCTGAGGGTATCTGACTTATGGAACTATTATTTATAATTTCCAAATTATATTTGAAAGGCAAGGAAAATGTATGTAATCTTTTTTTAGCATTACAACACAAAGCAAAATGTATCTCGCACAAAAGTTAATTTTTTAATTTATCATCATCCATATCAAATTAAAATATGTTATCACTGTTTGTAATACTCATTCCAGTGCACGCTATCCTTCACTTGAAATGTGAAAAAACTCTGGCGACCTTTTCCTTGTGTTTTTATAGTTGATATAAACACAACAATGGCAGGTTCTTGCTGCCGTGATTGTTGCAGTATTCACCAACATGCTTGCTTATTTTAGTTTAATGAAAAGACAAAGTAAAAGATGCAAAAATTAACACACATATACAAAGCTCAGTTAAAAATATGAAGTTTATACACAAACAAATCAGGAAGGAACCCCTCGAAAATATTAATTAACGGAAATACAATCCTGTGTGAGCTTAAACTAAGACTGAATACATCAAAATATTTCTAGAGGCAATTTTAGCCACTAGTAAGGTTATACATTGTGAGTACGCTTTCTGGAATTGGAATTTCCTAATTCGCTTTACAATTTAACTTAACATTATTCGTCAAGAAATTACATTACTAATATTTTCCTAGCATTAATTAAAGTATTAATCATTAAATATGTTAAATAACTAAAAGTACGAATTCTATTGAAATCAATGGCCCAAGCCACTTAGAATAAGAGTGCTCACAGAACATACAAAAGAAAACAATAGTTAAGATGGAAAAAGGTGACTATTTTATGGATAAACACTTATTGATTCATACGATTTTAGAATTTCGAGTTTTAAATTGCATGCAAAATATAACTACTTTGCTTGTCTACATTTATTATTGATCTATGAGCTCCTAAAATGTGAGTATTTTATTTTTGAGGTCAACGGCTTAGAACAAACTTTACTTTGTCAACTCAGCAAAGAAGAAAATATACTTTTTGAGCTAAACCATTTAATAAAAAATGCAGGATTATTTAAATTTATAATATGCTGATGTAAAATAGCTCCTAATTCTACCTACAGATTAACTATATTTCTGCTTAACTAATATAAATTGATAACTAATAGTTTTACTTTAATTGTGTTTTTAGTATCGTATAGAAGCTGTTATAACTATTATGCATGATAAGAAATACGAGCAAATCTGTATAGCATTGTATGTTTCTAGCATAAAAATATTTGAAAGTTTCACTAGCCAATGCTCCTGTATATCCTAGTGAAAGCATTTTACAGAATACAATATAAATAAGCTTTAACCGTTATATAAAGCTTAATTACTTACCAGTAAAAACGCTTGCTTGACTTTTTCCTAAGCTAAATTGCGTTTCCAAGTATTTAGGTAGAAATACCACAAATCCTGATACTATTATAAGTTCCATGCAAGCGCCTAAGCACGTTACAATATAAATTGGATTACACACTAATCTCCACATCGATTGTGGAATATCTACAAAAAATTAAAAGGTAAGTCAACAAACAAATCCATACATCTACCTTTAATATCTTTTCCATATCCACTATCATTTTTTGTCATGTGTTGAACAGGAGCTGTTGAAGCTGGAGCATTATTATTTCCATTGGATTTAGCAGCAGCTTTTTCCATAAGCCTTATTTTTTCCTTTTCGTGAGTTAATTCTTTTGGAAAAGAAAAGAATGGTATTGATACAAGAATGAGTAAAAGACCTCCTAATAAAAATCCTCCCCACCATAAACCAACCCACTTGTGATTTCCTGGATCTTAAAAAAAAAACAATTAAAATCACAATTTGCATTTACAAATATCTACCAATGGATATAATTTTTGAAAAAGAATCCATATGAAATGATAGTAAATAAGCTCCCAATAGGAAACCCAACACTGGTCCAAATGCAGCCATACTGTACATACAACCTAAAAAGATAATATTGTTAATAGATTTAATTCATTTGAGTTATATACCTACCTATATAAATAGATGAACTATCTGGACGCACATGATCATCAATATATGTTGTTCCTAAAGTAAAAAGAGGAGAACCCCCACATCCCAACAACAATTGAGCAAGTACAAAGAGTAGGACAGGTCCAGTGGTTGAAGGTGATCCTTGAATACAATTGTCACCTCTTAAATTATTATGTGGTGAAAGAGGAGGAGATGATAACCCTGACGATAATAGACCAAGTCCCATATTTTGCTCCCGCACTGAGACAATCCGACACATATTTTCTTCCGTAGTGTTAGCAGTTACCACACTAACACTTTCTTCCGCAATAAAATGAGGTACCATAAATATTATGGATCCAATGCCCATTATAACTGCACCCACTCCAATCCAAACAGGTATGTGGCGCCTGCTTCCTAAATAACTAACAAATATCACTGTTATCACATTTCCTATTTCATACGAAGACGCTATTAGACCAGACAGACTTGATGGGATTTCAAATCGTTTTTCAATTGTTGTTATCACAGAGTTGATGTAACCAGAACTAAGCGCTTGTTGAAGGGTCACAAGAAACGATAAAAGAAGTACAAAACACTAAAATTATATATTTAATTCGTACGTTCTGAAAGTATTTTATTTACCTTAATTCCTGCATATTTTTGTAAAAACGAGGGTCGGCACTTTAGGATTCCGCAATCATTTGTATCCCTTAATATCACAGTTGGAGTTTCAGTAAACGAAGTAGTATGAGCTGCTTTTTCTCTAAAACATAAAAATTTTGATTTTTAATCAGTTTATCACCAACTTTTTTAGCATCTTCACGATAGATAATTCTTAATTTTTTCTTTGCAGATAGTGCAGATAGCTTCAATGTAATGTTAAAACATGAGGTAAAATAAGAGGACTATAAAATAAAGGGAAACAGAAATAATGAAGATGGATGAAGAAGAACCATTAAGCAAGCAAGTCGTATGGGAATGGTTAGAGCAGGTAAATGGGTAATACTATTTAGAAACAGAGCTAAGGTCAACAATGGGATTTGTTGGTACTTATTTTTATAAATATTTATTTTAAGTTTATTAACTATAATTATTCTTTATAATTCGTTAGTCATTTACGTTATACTTTATTTGGGCATTTCAAAGAAGTTCGCTTTTTCAGTAATTTAATATTTAATACTTTTGTGTTTATCTGTAGCCCGAACTACTAAACTTAATGGGTTTCCCTTATTCATGAATCAATTGTCCTTTTCGGTTTTGTAAAATGTAAAACTCTTCATCATCTTTTTCATACAGTGTATTTGTTGACTGTCATAAATTTTTTTGCGCACAAAGAATTTTAAACCTCTAGTTATTGAACCCCATTGTTAGTCTTCAAATCTTCATAATGAATACAACCTCCATAATCCGAAAATTACTTTAACACTAATGTGGGGTATTTACCCTGACTCACTTCTCTGAAATCTGTTCTTGTTCAAGTTTCCAGAATCTACCAATCCTAACTCGCCTCTCTAATTGTGGTAATTATCAATTGTATTTTGTGCCTCCTCTTGATTCCAAAATATATTTTCAAACGTCAGTACAAATATATACCTCTTATTATTAACATCGCTTCGCTCTATCAGTCAAACTTAAAATTTATTATAATATATTCTATAATAACGCAAATGTAACTTATGGCATTTTCGCACATAATTTACACCAGTTACTACAGTTATTCGGGCATATAATATTGTATTGTAAGTAGGCAAGTGTAATATTTGTGTGTTAAACTATGTACAAGGTGCAGAGTAGTTAATATAATTATTAAAATTATCTAACTCTCTTCTTATTGCAAGTATACCCCACTATACGAAATAACGCGAAGTTAATTCTTCAGGATAATTGTGGAAGCACTACTAATTAGTAGCCTTTCAATCAATTGCATTTGAGATACATTATTCAAACAAATAACAGGATTAGATAAGGATACGTTAAAAAAATTTTCTTTTTGTCAAATGTGATAATGGAGAAAGTACTCAAAATGTCAAACAAGAGGAAGGGAGAAAAGAAGGTTGATGTACATTGTAGTAGATGAGAAAAAACAACTAGAAGGGTTGTGTACTAAAATGTTTGCCTAGAAATATGCTGAACAGAATTTAGAGAAAAACACAGAGAAGAACTAGACACACAATGAAAGGAGTTGGTTATGAGGCAATGAGGGTCAAGAATAGAAAAATATTGTGAAGCATGGATCAGCGATCGTTGTCAGATAGAAAACAAAGTTAAATTTACGCAAAGTGCAATACTACATAAAACTTAATTACCTGTCAAATCCTGAAGATGGATTTCGACTGTGACATTTAATCACTGTGTCATGACAAAAATTTGTCGTGGCATGCTTTTCTGGTTCACCATCATCTTCTGGGACACTTTCAGAATACAATCCAGTCATAGCATACATGGACTCCTGCCTACGGTGACCCTTGCGATGTGTAGAACCCCCACTCCCATCGCTGGGAGTTGCCGGTGAAGATACTAAGCCGCCAGTCATGATTTAATGTACACAGTCCAATTTAGTGATAATTATAGTTCAACATCGCCATACCTGTAAAGTAAAAAAAAATTATTTAAAATTGTATATAGAAAATTTATTTTTAGAATTATAAAGTACATTTAATACATGTCTTTCAATAAATAGTACTCCTTTATTACTACTCAGTAATACTACAGTAACAGTATTCAGATATACGAATTATTATCACCACGCTTCATGTTATATCGTTTTATCTTCACTTACATAAAACTGTTCACTTAAACATTAAATAAAGTATAGAACATAATAGAATATAACATTAATACTTTGGGAGCGTGTTTTATCCAATTGCAAAATAACAAATCCTTCCGTTTCCAATTTAAAAATCTGTTATTTTCAGTTACATAAGTTATCCATACTCAAAGTGAGTTTATTAAATAATAGGAAAAATGTCTAAACTCACGAATTATTTAATAGATGCTTATATATATATATATATATATATATATATATATATATATATATATATATATATATATATATATATATATATATAGTAGTTATTATTATAATAATATAATTTTATTCGGAGTTTGGACAACATTTTTCTTATTACTGTTTTTTATAATTTAAATTTTAAATTAGTTCTTTTAATGTTTTATAATACATGAATATAATAAAACATTAAATAAAATACAGAACATAATAGAATAAAACATTAATATTTAGGGAGACTAGGTTTCATTCGAAAATAAAGGAAAAAACCCTTTATTTTTCAATTTAAAGGTGTGTTTTTTGTAAGTTTAAATTTGTTAATATAAATTTCTTTTAATTTTTTATAATATAACAATATAATGATATAATTAAGATCTTGGCGACACGTGACAAGATAAATATAATTTCTTTTCCTATTCTTTATGCAAAATTAAAAATGTAACATTTTTTGATAAAACTAAATTTGTTAAAAATACAAAATTTTAAAATACTTTCTAGTACTTCCCCAGAAAACCATATTATACCTCCAATTCTATCAAAAGAAAAACCGTGAATGCCCAACTTTGTTTTCATATTACGTGGCTACTACACTACAACACTACAAAAATCCTTCCACAGTTGGAATCCTGATTATTTAAGTAACAAGAAAATTCCGAGAAAAGCTAAGGTGTGGCTCACACTTTTGGACACAGGTAGTGCACATAGGTATGTATAACAATTCAAACCGTTCAAAATTGTACTAATATTACATTTTGTAGTCGTGTATCGAATGTATAAAAGAAAATTAGATATTTTTTTTAAGTTGTAAGAATTTGCGGAAAGCTTCTCTTTTTCAGGAAAAAAAAATTTTAAATTTACGATTATAAATACGACGTATGTTAGCTAATATTTGCTTACGCTTGTTTGTGTTTAAACGTAAGTAAAAGAATTGAGGGAAATAATCTTTTTATTTTAGTATAATTCGGGTTATCCTAATGTTAGTTGATTTTTGATTTGTTAGATTATTTAGTAGAGGAAATTGTGTCATTATGAACTAACATTCGTAGCATTTAATTGCATGAGACTATATATAATTTTATGTCGGAGAAAAACACCCATCCAAATTGTATCAATACTTCCACAACAAAAAATCGTTTTTTTGTAAATAACTCGAAAGCGATTAACTTTACGAAAAAATTATAAGATTGCTTTTCGATCAGAAATTTGATTTTCTATCTAAACCAATCCAATCTCAATTTCAAAATCGTGTGGACGGGTTCTAAAATTGAGTTTTTCGGAAATATTTCGAAAATGATTAGATTATAACGAAAAAATTGCAAATACACTTTAATCTCTATTTAATGGTATTTTCACTGAATATGTTAAGTAGTTCCGGAGATAATTAGAAAAAACCGGTGAGGGTTTTTTGCTAATATCTTGGAAACCGTTTGTTGTACAGAGAAATTAAAGGGACAAACAATACTCATAATTATGTTACTAATCACGTATTAAAAGGAAAAAAATCTAAAAAAATAAACATTTGAAAAAGGGGCCCTTAACCCCCAATTTTACCCCTTTCCGAATTCCCCACTGACCCCAAATTTGTCACTTTGGGTAGTTGACATCTACATGTGTGCCAAATTTCAGGTTGATATGTTACACACAGCGCGCGTGCTCCAACGCACAACCCACGCACACACGCACAACGCACCTCACAA